>JAAXCT010001353.1:0-187754 GCA_012490785.1 Eragrostis nindensis | reverse complement strand
AAACTGAAAGACTCAGACCAGACCTTTGTTTGCTAGGATCTCACCTGCCCAGGCGATTAAAGTGTGGACAGTCTGAGCCCAGCCGTTTCTAAGCCAAAACTAGTTGCTTCACTGACTTCGGCATGTGCCGAGTGACTGCTCAGAGCCCTACCTTAATGACCTCGTCCCGGCATGGCTGCAAGTGTCTTACTTACTTCAATCACCATTTCTAGCGTTCAATTCTTCAGACATTAAAATCAAACTGTACCAGTTTCAGTTTGGTACACTACTTTTTACAACCAACGTAGAAAAAAAGGAACTTGCCCCATGCCCATTGTCACAGTAGATGCGGTAAGGTAGAATATATGTCTTGGATATTGCCCTGTGGTGTGCATTCTATCGGTGATAGCAACAGGCTGGTCTGAGGTCACCCATGTGCATAACTGCATAGTATTCGTACTCAATATCTGTCCTTCTCTTTCCCTTTCAGTGCTCTTGTATGTTGAATTATTAAGCATTTCTATATATTATTGTCCCTTTCATAAATAAAAAATATCGTCCCTTCCATTTTACAGCCACACAGTATCTAGGCTCCAATATCCAACTACCCTAAATATGCAGGTTAGGATAGGATCAATATGTTGCTTTCCAATGTAAATATCCCAAAAAAATTGCAATATATTTATAGCTTGTGAATCACTAGAGATGGAGGTAATAGTGTAGGTTGCCACCGGAAAATGAAAGCAAGCTTTCACCTCCATCTTTATTTGAATCTGAAACTGACTGCTTCTATGTGAAGCATTTCTCCTGAAGGTTTCAGCTGTCCATATGGAGTGTGTTGGTTTTGTTTGTAGCACTCGTTTGCATTTTCATGTATTATTTATCAGTTCAAGTTATAAATGTGCATCGGAATGTTTCAAGGTAGCAATTATCATTCCATCGTCTGCAGGTTATCTGAATGATCCAGAGGCGACAAAGAATACCATTGATAAGGACGGATGGTTGCACACCGGGGACATTGGTTATGTTGATGATGACGATGAGATCTTCATCGTTGACAGGCTCAAGGAGATAATAAAATACAAAGGTTTCCAAGTACCTCCTGCAGAACTTGAGGCCCTTCTCATCACACATCCTGAGATTAAGGATGCTGCCGTTGTCTCGTAAGTTGATTTTGCTTTCTTAAATCATCAAATGTAGTTAGATCTGCATGCCCATGCCACCTTGGTTCCAAGGAATTAAATTCTTCTTTGATTGGTTGCAGGATGAAAGATGAACTTGCTGGTGAAGTGCCTGTTGCATTCATTATGCGGATTGAAGGCTCTGAGATCAGCGAGAATGAGATCAAGCAGTTTGTGGCAAAGGAGGTAAGATACAGTTTTACCTCTGAGAACACCTAAGTATACCGTATCACATAATGCTTGATGAACAGAATGTTACCATATCCATGCATGCCTAGAAACATCATTTTGAAAACAAATCTGAAAGTTTACTACCCATATAAAAGTATGCTTGAACCAGTTGGTGTGCTAATGATTCAGCTTCACCAAAGAGTCCAAGCCTTACATTTTGCACACTGTTACAGGTTGTGTTCTACAAGAGGATCAACAGAGTTTTCTTCACGGATTCCATCCCCAAGAATCCTTCCGGCAAGATCCTTAGGAAGGATCTGAGAGCCCGACTTGCTGCGGGCATTCCTAGCAGCGACAGCCAAAAGTCAAGCTGAAGTCAATAGATACACTATTCTTTTTCCGGTTTCTACTCCCCTGTCGAAAATCTTGTAATATTCTTCCAGTGATGGCAAATAATTAATACATGTAGAAAAGGGTAAGATCAATTCTTTTAGATGGGTAAAGTATATGTCGTCTGTTTATCTGGCAAACGTATTGTATCATGTATAGATACCTTTTTGACAGCAAGGCTGATTATAATATATATACCTTGTTTGAGTTGAATCTTTTGTTCAGCAAGGGTCATATCGAATCTGAATGTTGTGAGATGATGGATGATCGAAATTCATACTGATAAATCTTGCACAGCGGCGAAACGAGACATGCTGGGTCGCTACTGAAATTTGGACTGACAGAGAAAGTGCGGCCCTGTTTGAAGCAAGAACTTTGGAGGAACCGGTACAGCCCTTTGAAATCCTACATGAATCTTCTATCCAAAATGGCTGTAATTTCAGGAATTGGGAGGTTAATGGAACTTTTCAAGGTCCAACGGTGCAATTGCCACTGCAACAACCTCACCTCTTACAGCAGGCCTGCAATTCCTGGTTTATTTTTTAAACTCTTTCAGAAGCTGCAGAGCTACAGACTTTTCTTTAGCAGAACTACACATAAGATATGTCGTATAACACCTATGGGTACACTGAAATACATACAGTTATACATATAGTAGTACATACTGATGTCTTCACTAACGTAACAACTGCAAGAAAAGTAAAAGAGCAACTAGTATATAGTGTTTTACACTGGAGAGTAGGTTTCTGGTATGCTGCTACCCTTCATCTGTGGGCCTGCATTTCTTGAAGGCCCATTGTTGGCTTCTCTCTCTGCTGGAATGCCTGAATGTAGGGATGAAAACAGGACGGGAAAATCCCGTCTTGTCCGGCAACCGTTACCATATTTATCCTGGCCGTTTTCGGATTTCCGGGATTTATACGGGAACGGACGGGAACGGGAAAACGAAAAACGGAAACGGGAGCG
Source organism: Eragrostis nindensis (assembly GCA_012490785.1). NCBI lineage: Eukaryota > Viridiplantae > Streptophyta > Magnoliopsida > Poales > Poaceae > Eragrostis > Eragrostis nindensis. The sequence continues at coordinate 185,067 of JAAXCT010001353.1, read as the reverse complement.
AAAACGGTTAGGGGTGTTTCCTGCACGTTTTTGCGGTATCCTGTTTTGGGCCGGGATATTCACGTTTATCATCCTGTTTTCAGCCTACCCGGGAGGACGTTCATGACACAGCCCATCATCAGTAGAGGCCCAGCCCAGCTTACCCTCCACAATCCCACCCCTGCACCCACGCCATGCCGCACAGGCTGCACAGCGCCGCCGCCTGCAACCAAAGCCTGCGCCGCCAGCTCCTCCTGCTCGCCGGCGCCTTGCCGCGCATCCAGCTCCGCAGATCGACCGCCCGCTCCTGCAGCTCGCTGCTCTGCGCCTCGAATTCCGCCCCACCCGCGCATTGCGGGCGCGCCGCACCTCAAGCTCCGCCGCGCCCGCGCAAAGCCGGCGTGCCGCACCTCGAGCTCTGCCCAGCCCGCGCGTCCGTGCTCCAGCTTGCCCGCACAGACACACCACACCGCGCGTCCATGCTCTAGTTCGCGTGCCAAGCTCTTGCTCGTCAACGCCGTGCCACGTTTAGTCGGCGGTCTCCTCCAGCTGCTCGACGCACGATGCGTTTCTCCTGGTGCTGTAGTACCAAAGGTTTCTATTTTCTAATGACAGCATCTGCTTATGGAGGGTTATGGACATGGAATGGATTCATATGATTCGTCAAGCTATTATCGGCCTGTTCGGCTGGCTGGGCTGGTTCCTAGCCCACTCACGGTTGGCTGGCTGGTTCCCAGCCGCTACAGTAACTCGTGAGTGGGCTGGGAACCAGCCCAGCCGCTCCTAGCCCAGCCGAACAGGCTGTATAGTACTGTATCAAACTGCAAACATGTTTGCTTTTTGCAAATAATTGATATTTTGGTCAGTACATATGCAGAGGAGAAATGATAACCGTGTTTGTATCAAACTGCTAACCTGTATTGGTTATTGATAACATATCTCGGCTTGAGTCCAGTGCAATTGCTCTCACGTTTAGTTATTGTTGTTGTCGTTATGTCGGCGAGGAGAAATGTGTCTGCATTCCCGTCTTAAACTCCCGGTACCCGACCGTTACCGGCATATTTCCGTTCGTTTTTGTTCGTTTTCGGATTCCCGGTATTCCCGTGATCGTTTTCGTTCCCGGCTATCCCGTTTCCGTTCCCGTCCGGTGAAAGAAATACGGAAACGGAAACGGTTAGGGTGTTTTCCCGCCCGTTCCCGTCCGTTTTCATCCCTACCTGAATGAAGGCAGCGCCGTGGCTCAGATAAAGCTAGTGCGCGGCGTAGGGCTGCCGTGGCGAGGGGCGCGGGGTGTTAAGAAATTAGGCAAATTCCTAAGTAATTTAATCCAGAAAATCCCCAAAATTGTGATAGCGATGAACAAACTGAACAGTAATTCAGGAACGTACCCAGAGGAAGATCCAGCGCCCGAAGCGCTAGAAGATCCATTCCCAAGAACCATCGTTCTTGAGTCTGTTCGACGTAGTCGATCTCAGTCGATGCAGGACGTTGTACGCAGTGCAGAACCACCGCGCACCGGGAAGTAGTCGTCGATCGAGCAGTCGCGTAGTCGCTCCCCAAAAAACCTGATCGCACACCCGGCAGATGTCTCTTGCGGATCGGGGGTTTCGGAGGCCTGCTCTCCCAGATTCCTGTGCGCGCAGAAGTCCGGGACGGAGATGTCTTTGACAGCAACGGCGAGCGGAAGATGGAACGAGTAGTGAGCGTATGATCGAGAGTTATCGATCGATCCCGGGAAGGCGCTATATATAGAAACGGAACAGACGCGACCCCTCGAATGAACAGACGTGACCCCTTCGAACGAACAGACGTGACGCCTCCGTAAGGACGAACAGGCGTGACTCCTTCGTAGCGAAAAGGCGTCGATTCATATGGGACGCACCGTTTCAATATATCAAAACTTCTATGACGGACGGACGGACGGACGCGACGCGCCCGCCCGCCACGCCACGCCCGCACGCACCGCACCGCACCGCCCGCCCGCCAGCCAGCCAAGCCACGCCTCGGCTCGGCTCGGCTCGGCGGCGGCGGCGGCGGCGCGCGCGCGCGTGCGTGTGGTTCACTACTAGCCTCTCTCAACTTCTCTAGGAGATCAACCGGAAATCCACCTAATAAGTCGAGTCTATCTATGGTATGAATCCTATGTGGGACTAAACCATTAATGCACTAATTATGGGCCTAGACTAAATAGAATTATTGCTCCATTATGGGCTTAATAAAAGGCCCAATAATTCAACAATCCCCACCAAGTCTAGAGCTCATAAGGAATGCATTCAAATTTATCTTCCTCTCGTTTAATATACCGGTGTTTCGATGGAGACTGTTAAGTTGAACTTCCATCTAGAACAAAGGTTACACCCTATTCACAACTGAACAATGGACTATGCCTTGAATTGTCAGTTTTGTGCGAAAGAGGTTTTGCCAAAGTCCTTTACCGATACTAGGTTGCCAAAAGCATCCCCTCTGTTTGAAGCATATAAGTCATACTTCTGGCCCATTCATGAGTATCTAGAGATCCCCACCATCTCATAGACTGTGACTAGCAGTCGAACTCATATAGGTGTGTTCTTTAAAGATATCCTGTAGGACGATATCTTTGCTTCTCATAAGCCACTATGAACACATTAAGGTTAATGAACCAACCTGCCTTACAGTTCTCTAGGAAAGAAGTACATCTGAGATAGACCAGTCAAGGGTCTTCCTCTCAAACTGTCACTAGCTTGTTTCACCATTCTACTTCACGGGATCTCCGATCACATAGAACAGGTTACCGCTATGACAGCCTATCAAGTGGGTCTCAAGCCCATCTCACTCGATGCACTATTTATCACATTACGTGATAGTCCCTTGGTAAATTGATCTGCCAGATTTTTAGATGTATGGACGTAGTCCAACGACATAACTCCGGAGTTTCTCAATTTTCTGACAGATTTCAGCCGCCTTTTCACATGCCTTGTGGATTTCATGTTATCCTTTGAACTGTTCACTTTGACTATCACCGTCTGATTGTCACAGTTCATGGAAATAGACGGTATTGGTTTTTCAACCACCGGTAAATCCATAAGGAAATCACGAAGCCATTCAGCCTCAAGGCCGGCGGTATCCAAAGCTGTAAGTTCTGCTTCCATAGTTGACCTCGTTAAGATGGTCTGCTTGCAAGACTTCCAGGAAACAGCGCCACCTCCAAGTAGAAACACATATCCACTTGTGGCATACATCTCATCAGCGTCGGATATCCAGTTTGCATCACAATATCCCTCAAGTACTTTCGGGTACCCAGAATAGTGAATGCCATAGCCCATAGTGCCCTTCAGATAGCGCATTACTCTCTCAAGAGCTCGCCAGTGATCATCTCCCGGTTTTGACACAAACCGACTCAGTTTGCTCACAGCAAACGAGATATCAGGCCTTGTAGCACTAGCCAGGTACATAAGCGAACCAATGATTTGGGAATATCTCAATTGATCCTTTGCTATTCTTTGGTTCTTCCGTAATAGCACGCTAGGATCATAAGGCGTGGGAGCAGATTGACAATCGCTATACCCAAAGCGACTCAAGATCATCTCCACGTAGTGAGATTGCAAAAGAGTAATCCCACCATTGCCTTCTCTTTGTAGCTTGATGTTAAGAATAACATCTGCTACTCCCAAATCCTTCATCTCAAAGTTGTTGGACAGAAAGTCCTTGACCTCCTTAATCACATAAGATTGGTCCCAAAGATCAGTATGTCATCAACATATAGACACAGGATGACTCCTTCACCCCCACCATACCGATAATATACACATTTGTCGGCTTCGTTCACAACAAAGCCAGCCGATATCAGAGTCCTTTCGAACTTCTCGTGCCATTGCCTAGGAGCTTGTTTGAGGCCATACAGGGATTTCAGTAACTTACACACCAAACTCTTTTGACCATCTATTACAAACCCATCCGGCTGATCCATATAGATCTCCTCGTCTAACTCTCCATAAAGGAAAGCTGTCTTAACGTCCATCTGATGAACGAGAAGACCATATGAGGCTGCCAGGGAAAGTAATACTCGAATCGTGGTCAAACGAGCAACAGGTGAGTAGGTGTCGAAATAATCTTCACCCTCTTTCTGTGAATATCCCTTCACCACAAGCCTTGCCTTGTACCTCTCAATCGTACCATCAGGCCTAAGCTTTTTCTTGAACACCCATTTGCATCCTATGGGTTTGCACCCGTAAGGACGCTCGACCAACTCCCAAGTACCATTAGACATGATTGAATCCATTTCACTCCTTATTGCTTCCTTCCAAAGGTCAGCATCGGGAGATGAAAGTGCCTCTTCAATGGTTCTGGGAGTGTCATCCACGAGGTATACAATAAAGTCATTTCCAAAAGACTTTGCAGTCCTCTGTCTCTTACCCTTACGGGTGACTAGATTGTTATCCTCCTCAGGAATGTGCACAGGGGGTTCCTCATTTTGTGTTATCGGAATGAAATGCTCATGGGGTAATGTAAATTCATGACTAGATGTGCTAGGTGTATTTCTGAAAGGAAATTCACTCTCAAAGAATGTAGCATCTCTGGACTCCAGAATTGTACCAACCAACATGTCAGGTACTCCAGATTTTACTACTAAAAATCTATAACCCACGCTGTTCATAGCATAACCCAGGAAGATACAATCAACAGTTTTAGGTCCAAGTTTGCGTTTCTTATTGATTGGCACATTCACCATGGCCAAACAACCCCAAGTACGCAAATATGAGAGATTTAATCTTTTCTTATGCCATTCCTCAAATGGTGTGATTTCTTTATCCTTCGTGGGAACTCTATTCAGGACATGACATGCAGTCAATATCGCCTCACCCCACCATTCCTTAGAAAGACCCGCTGTCTCTAACATGGCGTTAACCAAATCAGTTAGAGTTCGGTTCTTTCTCTCAGCAATCCCATTGGATTGAGGTGAGTAAGGCGGTGTCCTCTCATGAATAATACCATGTTCCACGCAGAATTCAGAAAAATCATTAGAAAAGTATTCTCCACCACGGTCAGACCTTAAACGTTTAATCTTCCTCTCTAGTTGGTTTTCTACTTCAGCTTTATAGATTTTAAAGTAATGTAAAGCTTCATCTTTGGATTTCAGCAGATACACATAGCAATATCTAGTACAATCATCTATGAGAGTCATGAAGTATCTTTTGTCACCTCTAGTCAATTCGCCATTCATCTCGCATAGATCGGAATGAACAAGTTCTAATGCCTCTAAGTTCCTCGCCTCCGCAGCCTTGTGAGGCTTGCGAGGTTGCTTAGATTGCACGCAAGCATGGCACTTAGAACTTTTGACCATGTCAAATTTCGGGATTAAATTCAGTTTGCTAACCCCGTCATACAACCAAAGTTAATGTGACAAAGTCGTGAATGCCAAACATTCGACTCATTCGAAGTAAGAATATTATTCACAACCTTATTACAAACATTGTCAAGTAAAGAAAAGCGGAACAAGCCTCCGCAATCATAGCCTTTTCCAACAAATGTCCCATACTTAGAAAGTATACATTTATTAGACTCAAGAACTAATTTATAACCATCTCGACACAATTGAGAGCCACTAACAAGATTCCTTTTGATTGAGGGGACATGCTGCACGTGCTTCAATAGCACCGTCTTTCCCGAAGTAAACTTCAGAATGACCGTACCAACACCAAGAACACGAGCATGTGACCCATTTCCCATCAACAAGTCTCCTGTCACTCCGGCCTGATAAGAAGAAAACAAAGAGATATCAGCACACACATGTACATTAGCCCCAGTGTCAATCCACCACTCAGGTGTTTGACAAACAGAAAGGACAATGGGTGTAGAATTACCATACCCAGGAGTCCCTCCAGTCTCGCTAATGACCACGTTTGCAGATTTCTTCTCCTGCTTAACTTTGCGGTCTGGGCACGCACTTGCCCAATGCTCAGTGCTCCCGCAAACAAAGCAGCCACCATCTTTGTTCTTTTTCTTCTTAAAAGTGGTTGTTTGCTTAGGCTTCTCAGCCCCCTTCTTCTTTTTCTTTGATGGGTTATTCTTTCGCACCATATTGGCACTAGAAGGTTCTCCTACGCTCTTTCCACGTGTGTCTTTTGCTTTCGCCCTTTCCTCAACATCAAGAGTCCCAATGAGTTCAGACACGCTAAACTCCTGTCTCTTGTGTTTCAGTTGGGTAGCAAAATCCCTCCAAGTAGGTGGCAACTTAGCGATAATACCGCCAGCCACAAACTTGTCAGGCAACACACATGGAAACGGTTCGAGTTCTTTTGCCAAAGCCTGAATTTCATGAGCTTGTTCAACTACAGAACGGTTCTCAACCATCTTGTAGTCAAAAAGCTGCTCCATGTTATACAGTTCACTACCGGCATCAGAAACACCGAACTTAGCGTCCAGAGCATCCTATAGTTCTTTCGCAGAGGTGCACGTGATATATGAATCCTTATACTTATCAGCAAGAGCGCTAATCACGGCGCCTCTGAACAGATTATCAGCCATATTGAACCGTTCCTCCTCCTCTGGAGTGAACTGTTCTGGCTTACCGTTCGCGGCGTGATAGCAGTTCATTGCTGTAAGCCACAGGACCATCTGAGCACGCCATCTCTTGTAGGAAGACCCATCAAAAGAGTTTGGTTTCAGTGCAGCAGCAAAACCGCTAACAGAAAATTGCCTAATATCAGGTTTTTGGATTGTTAAGAAATTAGGCAAATTCCTAAGTAATTTAATCCAGAAAATCCCCAAAATGGTGATAGCGATGAACAAACTGAACAGTAATTCAGGAACGTACCCAGAGGAAGATCCAGCGCCCGAAGCGCTAGAAGATCCATTCCCAAGAACCATCGTTCTTGAGTCTGTTCGACGTAGTCGATCTCAGTCGATGCAGGACGTTGTACGCAGTGCAGAACCACCGCGCACCGGGAAGTAGTCGTCGATCGAGCAGTCGCGTAGTCGCTCCCCAAAAAACCTGATCACCCGCACACCCGGCAGATGTCTCTTGCGGATCGGGGGTTTCGGAGGCCTGCTCTCCCAGATTCCTGTGCGCGCAGAAGTCCGGGACGGAGATGTCTTTGACAGCAACGGCGAGCGGAAGATGGAACGAGTAGTGAGCGTATGATCGAGAGTTATCGATCGATCCCGGGAAGGCGCTATATATAGAAACGGAACAGACGCGACCCCTCGATGAACAGACGCGACCCCTTCGAACGAACAGACGTGACGCATCCGTAAGGACGAACAGGCGTGACTCCTTCGTAGCGAAAAGGCGTCGATTCATATGGGACGCACCGTTTCAATATATCAAAACTTCCATGACGGACGGAGCCCGCCCGCCAGCCACGCCACGCCACGCCACGCCTCGGCTCGGCTCGGCTCGGCGGCGGCGGCGGCGGGGCGCGCGCGCGTGTGTGGTTCACTACTAGCCTCTCTCAACTTCTCTAGGAGATCAACCGGAAATCCACCTAATAAGTCGAGTCTATCTATGGTAGGAATCTCATGTGGGACTAAACCATTAATGCACTAATTATGGGTCTAGACTAAATAGAATTATTGCTCCATTATGAGCTTAATAAAAGGCCCAATAATTCAACACGGGGTAGAGGCGGAGCCAGCGGAGGCGACGGCGGCGGCGAGCATCCCAGCGCGAGGCTGCCGGCGATCTGCTCGCAGAAGCGGTTGTAGATGTTGCAGAGCTTGGTCCACTGTACCGCGTGCTCGTCCTCCAGCGCGTTCATGCACGCCTGCGCCGCGTGGCGAGTGTCTGTCTCACTGGGACGATTCCTCACATATGCAGGGAACGACACATGCCGAAGCAAAAGATCAACTGGAGGTCAGTATTGAAACCACTGATGCGTGGGAACCATGTGATTTTTTTTTCTTTTTTTGTGTCAAGTCCTAAAGTGGAGTAACAACTTAATCCTGTTTTCTGTTTGATGCTCGACGGAGCATCTCGAGATGGGACGAAATTAACAATCGAATACTATAACCATATATAGGACCACGAGCAGTTGACTTCACTACTGGACAAAAAGTCAACCCAACGCGGAAAATATTATGCCACAATCAGATGAGCAGTTGACTTCACTGGACAATTCTAGAGATTATCGTGATGCCCGACTCTAAAAAAATTTGAAGTTGACAGTAGCACAAGCTACGGCTGCTATTTAAGCAGGTGGGATTAAGAGCTAGCCAACACCAACGTTAAGCAGGCAGACGCAAGTTTGAGTCCATCAATCACAGCCGGTGCCGTAGACTGAACTGAAAGCATGTCGATTTTCAGGCGGCTGAGATTCAGTAGAAGTTATGCTACATTAATCCCCCCCATGAAGATCACCGTGCAGTCCTCCAAGATCGTGAAGCCCGTCTACAGCGGCGGCGCCCCTCCCGCCGGCGTCGTCGTCCCGCTCACCGTGCTCGACAAGGTGAACTACGACGGGCATATCGGCAACGTGTACTTGTTCCACCCACCAGCCCCGCCGAACTCCGCGCTAGCGACGGGGCTCGCCACGGCGTTGGCGGCGCACCGCGAGTGGGCTGGCCGGTTCTGCAGTGTGGACGCCGACGACGGCGCCAAACGTGGAATCCTGCTCAACGACGCCGGCGTAAGGTTTGTAGAGGCCACGGCTGACGTCGCGCTCGGCAGCATCAAGCCTCACGACCCAACGCCTGAGCTGCTGCGCCTGCGCCCGAGCGGCGGCGCCGAAGAGCTGATGCAGGTGCAGGCCACGCGGTTCGCGTGCGGCTCCTTGGCCGTGGGAACCGCCACGCACCATGTCGTGGCCGTCGGCAACAATAGTAGGGCGGTGGTGACGAACAGGGTCCGCTTCAGCCAGGCGATGATCACGGAGCTCAAGTCGCGTGCTGGAGGTGGAGGGGGGCCGTACAGGTACAGCACCATCCAGTGTGTCGTGGCGCATCTGTGGCGGTGCATCACAAAGGCGCGCGGGCTTGACGCGGACGCGCTCACCAAGCTTAGAATCGCCGTCAACGGGAGGCCACGTATGCGGCACCCTCCCCCGCACGGGCTCAACGAGTACACCGGCAACGTCGTTCTCTGGGCGCAGCCGACAGCCATGGCGGGGGAGCTTGTGGCCCGGCCATTGCAGTGGGCCGCGGAGCTCGTGTCCCGGGCGGTGCACGGGATCGACGACTGCTACTTCAGGTCGTTCATCGACTTCGCAAGCTCCGGAGCGGTGGAGAAGGAAGGTTTGGTGCCCACCGATGGCCCGGCAAAGACAGTGCATAGCCCGGACATCTTTGTTTCCAACCTCAAGGGGATCCCGGTGTACGATTGTGACTTCGGTGCTGGCCGGCCGTTCTTGTTCACTCGCAGCTACCCGCCGGAGGAGGGGATGGTGTTTATCATGCCTCCCTTCTCTGGTGATGGAAGCATGCACGTCCAGGTCGCCCTCTTCGGTCCGGCCTTGGAAATATTCAAGGACTGTTGCTACTCCCTGGAATCAGCAGGCTCAAAACTTTAGGTGTCTTCCTTTTATCACAGACGACTTGCTAGTACTAGTAAATCTTGTACTGAGACAGAAATTAATTGCGGCTCTGTTTGGAGCAACAACTTAATTTGGAGGAACTTACAGTACGTAGGATGTAGTTTCAGGAATGGGAAGGTTAATTGGACCCTTTTTTTTTTACGTGAGCTAATTGGACATTTCAAGGTCCAACGGTAAGATTGCCATCCATCGCAACAATCTCTCAACTCTACAGTTACAGCAGGCCTGCAATTCCTGTTCGTCCAAAAGCAGCAGAGCTACATAAGAGATTTCCTCGATATTCTTTTCTTTAGCAGAACTACACATAAGATACAGCCAGCGTCTTTTTACCTATGGGTACACTGAAATGCATACAGATACACAGGAGGACATACTGATGTCTTCACTAACATAACAAAAAAGCAAAATAAAAAAATCTATAGTAGTATTACACTCGGGAGTACTAGATTTCAGCTGGTATTTTCAGACCCCGCCACCAGTTACCCTTCTTCATCTGGGCTTGCACGGCCCATTGTTTGTTAGCTTCCCTCTCCATGCTGGATGCCTGAATGAAGTCGGCGGCGTGGCCCAAACAAAGCTAGTGCTCGGCGTAGGTCTGCCGCGGCGAAGCGGGGTAGAGGCGGAAGACATTGCGCGCGGAGAGCGCGGAGGCGACGGCGGTGCCTGCGGCGGCGAGCATCCCCAGCGCGAGGCTGCCGGCGATCTGCTCGCAGAAGCGGGTGTAAATGTTGCAGAGCTTGGTCCACTGCACCGCGTGCGCGCCCTCCAGTGCGATCATGCACGCCTGCGCCGCCGCCACCGTCGTCGCGAACGTCGTGTACGCGCACGCCTGCAGCAGACACATATCAGGAGAGCATGCACGGCGTCAGAGAGCCCTTGCATACAATACAGTACACAACCGTGTAGGAGGAGTACGTGGCGGTGCGGTGCGTGGCTCTCATGCTGTGTCGTCGGGGCAAGATGGCAAATAAACAAGGCGAGCAATTGCGGTGGTCTTAATGGTCTTAATGACTGATTATTTTTGTTACTGTTGCTGTGTCGTGTTGGCGTGGCCAGTACTGGAGTTCTATTATTTTTTTTCCTAAGAAAAATAAAGTGTGCCCCGAGAGGACTGTAGGCTGTGCCTGTGGCTTTTTAGCAAGACCCATGAGCAGGAGGATCCTGCGTGTCCAACACTATCTCGAGGTGTGTTGTGCTGTATGGATTGCATCGCCTTGAGCAATGAATGTGGTCTGTCTCATGCTGTTCACGGCCGCTTAGGTTTAGGTATGGGCCCAACCGTTCAGCTACTCAACCATGTGCTATGTCTAGTGCTGTTCAGGCCGCTTAGTTGTGAGGCCGACCATTCAGCCACTCAACACAACTCTGCTAAGGATATGATGATACTCGGTCGAGCCACGGGAGCGCACGTCCACCTTCTTCATTCATTTGACGCGTCCTTAACTAGCGATGCTACTAGAATTTATCCTTTTTGTTCTCGCGAACTCATTCTTCAAATTTCGTAGCTGCAAATTAAAATCCGTTCGAAGTCTGTAAGACTGTAACCACACCAACACGCGAGCCCCTAGTCTTAAATTCTTAATGGACGGGTGGTGAAGCATAATTCCGGCCATTGCATGGAACCACCTCTATTGATGACGAGCTTAGATGCGTTTAAATGAGAGCACAGCGATGCAGATACAACAAACGCTATCCCATCTCCACTCTTAAATCTCAATCATGCTTGTCTTGTGTACAGATACTCTCCTACTATTTAGTGTAATAGTAGTGTTTCAAAGAAGATGCAAAGTATGGGAACGAATGGTACTGGATCAGAGTGCCGTGTGCTCTAGGGTACAGGCTAGAAACGCAATGCGATACAGTGATGTGATCATTTGTTTATTGTTTATATAAACATGATCACATTTGATAGCTCAGCTTGCTGTCAGTAGTGTCAAAATCATTTCATAAAGTGGCGGAGGACATGAATAAAGCAGTGAGTCAATTTCAAACTACGTCGAAATCGTCAGTTTGCTTATTAAAACAGCAAAACATTCTAATAGATATTGTCTTAAATACGTTTCGTCAAGTGGTACAGGACACGAATATTGTGTGTTGATGTTGCCAAGACCATTTCAAACAGATAGCCATGATTAATTCCACCGTTTCAGTTGAGTATGCCATATGCAGTAAGTCCCTTTCGAACTATGTTGATGTTGTCAGTTCACTGGGTTTTTTGTTGTTGTTGTTGTTGTTGTTGTTGTTGTTGCTAAAGTCAGTTTATATTGAATAAAAAAGCAGAGTATCGTTCTAAAATTTATTATGTAAACTAAGAGCCATGTTTATATCAAACGCAGGGACTAATCTAATCAGCTGCCCGCCCCTGCAGACTGCAGTGCATGCGTGTATGCTATTTCCCATCCTGAATTCCACGATACGAACATGGCGTGGCTAATTTGTGAGACTATTCAACCCAGAAAGTGAAGATTCCTTCGCACGAAAGCAGGAATGAATTCCTTCCGTTCCAGGGGTACCGGGTACAGCAGTTGGGAGCGAGTTGTTGAGGTTACCTTGTCGAGCAGGAGGCAGGTCCAGGCGAGCGCCCTGCTGTGCCGGCAGGGGCTCACGGCGAAGCGCCGGCCGAGGTAGAAGCACTTGAGCAGCTGCAGCAGGTGGTACCCCGCCGCCGCGGCGGCCGCCATCGCCAGCACCCTGCGGAGTGCGGACACGCCATCGTCGTTCAGTTATATCGGTATCGCCATGCAGAACGTGTGACTGCTAGCTGCTCACAGAGATCACGGCACAATATAGAACGAAGAGAACCAGGTGCTAGCTTACCAGAGGGCCTGCACGTCCTTGACGGTGGCCTTCTTCCTGATGAGCAGCACGGTCTCCGTCTGCGTGCTCAGCGCCACCAGCAGCGACGCCGCCGCCGCCAGCGCCGCGCACGCGCCCCGCAGGACGCCCTCCGCCTTCACCTCCGACGCCCGCGCCGCAGCCATCGATGGATGTCAAGCTGCTGGTCTGGTGGGGATGAGCACGCACGCTCGTGCTGCTGCTGCTATGCTTGCTGATCGGTGGAGGCCGAGCTGCCGAGAGCGCCTAAGTTGTCCCACGTGACCGAGTCCTCCGCAGTCCGCAGCGGCGATGGCGGCCGGGTCTTATATAGGCGCGCGAGCGCGCGGCTCGCGTCGCGTGGCGCTCGGCACCGCTCCGCGACGCGCCTGCTCGGCTAGCAAACACGTAACCTTTTCTGGTACCGAATTTGTTGGTGCCCGGCCGAGCCGTGCAGGTACTGGAATTCAGAAAAAGACGTGACTAGTAGCCGCCGTATCATTGCTACCCGCAGTTAATTAACCAGACACAGATTGCGTAACAGCATTTTTCGGCTGGGGATTAGCCGCTTGACACGGGCGTGTCACACCATTTGGACTCGCCACCGGTCGATAAGCAGTGAGAACGTACAGCTCACGCATAGTACGAGACCTCTCTCTCTCTCTCTCTCTCTCTCTCTCTCTCTCACACACAAAAGTACGAATCAATCATCGCTGTGTTTATTAGCAAGCCTCTGGCAATCCAACTGCCCGGAGCACGACGTATTGCTGTAGTAGGGTACCACGACACACTGCTTCGATTCAATTAGCGTCCTTAAATTCATTTGCCATTGCCATAGGACATTTCATTCTCCGATAGCAGCCGGAGATCTAATTAAATTCCCTGCCCCATCTTTTGTCCTCTTTTTTTTTTTCGTTTATGCAGTGCTGGAACACTGACGGAGCAACGCAAATCAATACTGGTATATAAGCTCAAGAATTGTACCAGTCATATGTTGAGCGATCGATGCTTAAATATTACGAAGGCCCCTCATGAGAATTCAATTAATTAGGAGGAAGAAAGCACTGCATTAGCATTACCAGGCAATCAACCATGTGCTGCAGAATTGAATGCATCTACTCGGTTAGATCAGGCCTTAATTACTGCACTAGTTATTCAGTGTCCCTGATACGCTATTGCTATCAGAATGGTAGACCTCATGGCGACGAATTTACTAAGATGATTACCAAGCCTGTCATTGACCATTGCTTTAAGTGCAGCCTATCTAGAAATTAAGGAGGCTCGTACTGTCGCTGTTGGGTATTGAAGCTCTGTTAGTTACCCCTCAGAAAAACCAGGGAAAATTGCAATATCTGCAGCTGTAGCGCCAACACTGACTCTCGTAAATATTGACGCTTTCATCAAAGATGGAGATAATTAATGGCGAACTCTGACCATAGAAGGGATATAGTATATACTAGCTCAATCCACAAATAGTTGACACCATTATCAAATATTTGTTCTGAAACTTTACAATTTCTGGTGGATGTTTTCATCAAATTGAAGATCCCTTAATTTGTGCCACACAACTGTTCACCATGTTTTTTTTTAATTCTGAGATATCACCTTATCTTCCATTCAAATTATTGCTAAGGACAATATCAAAACAGCTTACATTTCACAATATTTCATTCGACCGAAATGGAGCAGGGACCCTATCCACGAATTAGTCCCCTATAGAGAATGATTGAGGGCCCCTACTTCCCCTAGAAAATAAAAGAAAAAAGAAAAGGCAAAAGAGAAGGAAATTTGAAGAGGGAAAGAGAAAGGCAAGATCCCTGCCTCGGGATGGAACCATGTAACTGCACCGATAAGGAGAGGCCACCTAAACATTTCGACTTGAATAAACAAATGTCTTAACTATATCTGAAGTCCTTTTTCGAACACATCGTCCATTTATATCGTATATGGGGCGAGTAGTATTCGATGACATATTGAGCTGAATATAAAGATTATCCTTTCCTTAATTTTTCTGGCAGCGCAAACTCTGAACGAGCGGAGTAGTTGAGCACTCACGAGCAACTCGTCCACGAGAACGCGATGTCAAACTCATGCATGACGATCAAGCCAGCCAACCAGCTCGCTCGATCACGGTCGAGGGCTCGAGGCCCACCGAGAGACAAGCAGAGACAACGTGTCTGATCCTCTTCTTCAAGCTCTGAAACTGCTCGATCGACTAGCTAGTGGCCATTGAATGCGTCCACCGATCTCCATCGCTCGCGTTAATGGCGGCGAACGGTCGTCGTCGGCCTTAGAATCGAAGCGGTCGTGTCATGGGTCTCTCAATGAATAGTTGGAGAAGAAGGGCTAGCTACTGGACCTCACGCTACCGACATGTCTCTATTTGCTAGCGATGGAGGGAGGGTTCGGCCAGTCGCAGCCAGATGGATGCAGACACTGCCCATCCATGCGTCGTTCTCGTGCGAATTGGCACTCATTATTGTGCCTTGATTCCGTGATCTCTCGAACTATTGTGAGGGTAACAAGATTCTACTCTGCTCTGGTCCTCTGTTTTCTGCGGACAGGAAGACAGAGTTCAGCAAATGCTAGATACGCAGGGCGTGCCGGAAAATCTTCAGTGCGTCTGCGGCGAAGTCTCTGCACGTCAACACTGGGGCACGAGTATTGTAATCGCGCTCGTGGCTCATGCGTTTTCTAGTAGTATGGACACTTGAATTGAATGCCTTCCTCAACCGTGTTCTGCTCGTGTGCCGCGTAGTAATCCGCTCCATGAGTGCGCCGCGTTGACGTACAAGGGCCTCACCTGCCAACGGCGGAGCCCGGCGCCCATGCACAGCGCACGTACGTACGTGGTCGCTTCTGCCCCGCTAGCTCGTGGCCTCGCGTCGCAGGAGAAGAGGAAACCACGAGTTTTTCTGCGCGGTTCGCGTGCACTCGGTATGGCGTGGCCGCAGGGGGCGGGCCGCGCGGACGAACTGCCGACGGTCCTATCATCGTGGGCGCGCGAACGGGGTTTGCATGCTCCAAACGCCAGCTGCTTGTCTCTCCGCTTTCCGGGCGGGTTCCGTCGGTTTCAACGGTTCAACTGGCTCCCCTGCGGCTGGGAGTACATACCTACGCAGCTCCAGTGGATCCGAATAGCACGCTTCACAGGCAGGACGAGAAAGGAAATGCTTCTAAGAAGAACAAAAACACAGTATAGAAACGAAAAGAGGTCGTGCTTTGGTCAAGGAGTTATTCATTCCACTTTGGCCTCACAATTCCATATTTCCATTTTGCCTTATATCGACCAAAGGCGTTTGGGCATTTTCAGAGTACGCTACGCTCCATGACGTGATTTCCAATTCAGAGCTCACAGGTTCTGATAAAACGAATGGAGCAAGTACATAATATCATCTTCCTTACGAATGCTCTGAAGCAGGTGATTGTGGACGATCAAGTCACTTGGTTTGTAGCAGCCTTTACAAACAGAGACATGGCTTGGCATTAGAACATCAGTACCTATCGTGCACTAACTAATCACCGGCAAAAATGCAACATCAAGGCAAGTCCTGCTTCCCTCGTCTAGGCACTATACACACAGACAAAGATCGCGATGCTGTATTCTATACAGCGTACGGTAGCACACGTGGGAGAAGTATGGACCAGACGAGAAACACAGTGCACTCCATACAAGTTAAATGCTTGCTGCTGGATCAATCTCCCAACCGTTAGGCGAGGGCTATGATCTCACGGGCCGCCTGCTGTGTCTCTCCTCAATCATCTTCAGTCCCATATACCTGTCCAATGTCAATAAGCATGTGAATCAGTTGCTAATGGAACAATTTTAACAGAACGTGTTTCAAGCTCAGTGTTGCCAAAATGGTCATGAGACCTAATATTACTCTATCCGTTTGCAAATTCTTGACGTTAGGAAAAGCAACCAACTCCTCCCTTTTTTTATTGATCACGCCCATTAGCTCAATTCAAGAACATAGGGAGGCAGTACTTCAAAATTGAGCTAGATTGCTTGTCCTAACGTCAAGAAGTTGCAATCGGAAGAAGTACGAGTTATCCCAGAAAGAGGAGCATTGCTTTCAAATTAGCAAACAAATCGAATCTAAATGTGGGATATAGTTGATTGATGATCACAATTGATCTAGCCTGTCAGAAGGGGTCGCCCTATGTTTCTACATTGCCTTAGATACAACCAGTAACAAGCATATTGAAGTTATATCCACATGCGGGAAAATAGCATCCAGATACTTGGTGGATGTGATGACCCAGTGATTACTCCATGGCTTTATCTACTTACATCATAGTACAATACTCTAGGCCGTACCAAACAAAAATGAAAAAATATTCAAATTCATACCTGCCCATCATCAGGATTGTAGCTTGTGGATTTGTCCCAGGTGTCTCACTGAATGTTGATGCATCCACCACACGCAGCGAGCGCACACCAATGACCCGGAAATCCCTATCAACAACCTTTCCAGCTATGCATCCTCCATGATAATGCCATAATGTTGCCACAGTCTGCAGGCAGAAATTCGCAAGAGCCCTATCGTCTGTTCTCCAGTCAACCGGAAGTGCTGTCCCAACAATCCTGAAGTCCCTCCTAACAGGCCCTCTCCTACTTGTTGAACCAACAGCCGAACGAAATCCATCCAATGCTCTGCTCTCAAGCACTTCAGCCACGCGGCGCACACCCAGGACACATCGTGCCAAGTCCTCGGGACGGCTTAAGTAGTTGAAGCGCAAAGCGGGGCTTTCCAATGGATTGCCTGATGGAAGCCATAGTGAACCCTCAGATACTGGGCCAGGAACCTTTTGCATAATAGTTGCCACAGTAACATAGAGTGGTGTAGTCGAGCCAATGAAAGGACCAGAAGAACTTAATGCTGGAGCTAGAGGGACAATGTATGATGCTGCCTCAAGGTAGGACTCACTTCCATTTACAGAAGGGATGCCGACTACCTGGATAAGGGAGTGATCAATAGGAACCGATGGGATGACAGAGATGCCATTGCGAGGGTTGTCAAACATATGCTTGCCAACATCAGGGACATCAGCAGCAACAGGGATGCCTAGGTATGAAAGATCACTAGCAGGACCAATGCCACTGAGAAGTAGCAATTGAGGACTCCCTATAGCACCTGCTGAAAGTATAACCTCCCCACCTGGGCGCAGCAGGGCTCGGTGCTGCTCGAGAAGTCGGTCCTGGTATACAATACCAATTGCCGCTACTGCTGGCTGTGGAGGCCTTCCACGGCGCGCAGCTGGACAAAATGAAATCAATTCTCTCAGTCATACATAAACAATTGAGAATTAGAAACTTTTTTTAGGGCAGAATTAGAAACTTATTGTGCTGCTAAAAAAAAACACTACACCGAGGAAATTTGGACAATAGATACGAACAGGGAAGGAGACAACCCAATCATTCTCTGGTAAATTCGAAATGAATCCACATAAGAATTACTCCTTCCATTTTTTAATTCTTGACGTTCCGACACGCCGGCTTAGTTACTTTTTAGTTCATCTATGCTGTCGGGAACTACATCAATTAGCGAATGGAGGTAGTAGCTTGTAGTGATGATGCCTTGTGTCGTTGTCCTACTCCTACTCTACTCGGCATGTTTCTGTTTAGTCTAGTGACCAGAAGTCAATTACATATATGGAATATGCATGCGATCCTATATATAATCTACAAGGAATGGTGATAAATCAGCAAATCCTTAGTGGCAGCTATGTTTTCAACATTTGATTAATAAGACATTTAATACTGATTCAGAGTCCAAGACGTTAAAAAGATATTTACACATTTCTGTTTCTTGCAGATGCACCCAAGTCTTTAAAATCTAATGGAACTGAATCACAATACAGCTATGTACTAATGCACAATCCAAAAATACATTTTCCCCATAATTATCATAAGGATCAGGAAATGACAAGGAAAAAAAAAAGGAACCGAATGCGTTTCTCACCAGGGTCAATCGGGTTGGTGATGATGCGGGTAACTGTAGCACGTAGCGCGACACGGAGACGACCAGGACGGGCAAACGCAAGAAGATCTGCAGCGCTGTGACGGCGGCCCGATGCATCGAAGGTCGTGGCACCAACCTTGGTGCCAGCGACATGGTCCACTGTAAAGCCGTTCCACGGCGTCACATTAGCTTCCAGCAACGCGGCCCTCACTGCTGCCTGCCACCCATGTACTGTTGGCTGGAACGTCATCTGTCTCTCCACCCACTCATATGATGCATTCACCAGCCGCATATCCCAATTGGTCACTTCAGCATCCTGATCACCAATAGTCAAAGAAAAGTGCACCTGTTATTACTCGATTCATATGAGACGATCATGTAACGCCATATGAAGAAAACTAAATCAACTTAACATTCCACACGCAAGAACATGCAAGTGCACATAACAACAGGGACGAGCACCTGAAACCATGCATCCGCTTGCAGCAACAGGAATTAGCATACGCGCATCAGCAGCATCCATAAGCACAGATGGCATCAAATGATCTTCACCGATGCACGCAGAAGAAAACGCCACAAACGCACTAGTAGAAGGCATAGAAAGTAGGGTGTCGAAACCGACCTCGTCGTGGCCGTGAAACCAGCCCGGGTGCGCGCGCGAGTAGAACCCAGCGTTGATGGCCGTGCCGCCACCGAGCACGCGCGCGCGGACGTTGGGGACGCCGTCCTCGGACGTGAACGCCTGCGCGGGCGCGTCGGACTCCGGCGCGGGGTCCGCCATGGCGAGCGTCCTGACGAAGCCGCCGGCCGTGGCGAGCGCCGGGAACTCGCTGGGCGCGCCGCCGCGCTCGAGCAGGAGCACCCGCCCGCCGCCGGGCCCCGACAGCGTAGCCGCGAGAGGGCACCCCGCCGTGCCGCCGCCCACCACGATGTAGTCGTACTGCTCCACCGCCGGCATCGCCGTCGCGTCGAGCAGGTACCGCGCGTACCCCGGCAGCGCCCCTGCGAAAACCAACAACCACACCTGGCAGAAATCAGCCACCGCAGACGCGCGCGTCACGGATTGTGCACGCACGTTTCAGGGCTGATGGGAAGCGCGTTACCTCCGTATGGGCGGGACTGGGCGGCGGCGAGGGCGGGCACGAGGACCAGGCTCGTGAGGAGGAGGTGGAGCCGCGCGGAGGTGGCGGCCATGGCGCGGAGTGTGCTAGGGTTTGGGGAGGAAGGGAGCTTGGCAAGCGGAGAAGACGAAGTGGGGTTTGGGAGGTGGAGGGAAATGCCGGACGCGCTCGCTCGCCGTTGCGGGGCGGGAGGGGGAGCCGAGGAGGGAGGAGGACGGCATTGCGAACGTGTTTGTGTCCCTTGTGTGTGCTCTGCTGGCTCGCCTGTGGCGAGAATGCGAGTTTGCTGGGCTTCAGATCAGCAATCTGTCTGTCTTGTTGAGCCCGAGACAGAATGTCATCAGCCCATATCGGAGTGCATTGGCCCATATAAGTTGGACCCCCACTTGCCAAGTCTGCGGCTGAAAAATTGGGCCCAGAGTTCTATTGTCATGCGACTCATGCCGCAGTCTGCGCCTGAAAAATTGGACCCCCACTTGCCAAGTCTGCGCCTGAGTTTTGGATCGTGGACCCTGAACATTCCTGGCGCACGGTACACACAAAACCAACGGTCGCTGAAAGGAAAACAACAACAAAGCGCCTATGCGAGTATTGATGCTCCACCAAAATGTTGTTATCTCTCTCTCAAAAAAAAAACCAAAATGTTGTTATCTCCTCATTTTGTCGACACGTCACTCATCCATCGGGACGAATGGGAAAGTGACTACGTCCGGCAGACGGAATCATTTCGCCGGAACGCCGTCGTCGTGCCCCACAATTCCCCGGAGAGTGTTCACCGTTGAGGACACGGCCGGTTCAGCTCAGCTTGAGCAACCGCACCGCCCGTTCTCGCCGCGCCCTTGTTCCGCTGGGCCCGCGCGCGCGCGGCTGCCCTCGGGAGCACGCTGCGCTGGGCTGCCTCCCCAGGCGCGGCACCGTCTCGATCGTGTCACGGCTGCTCACCCGATCGCCGCGGATCGCAGTGTCTCGAAAAGACGAGGCACGCGAGCAAGCCAGCCCGCACCGGCACGAGCGTGGCGCATGCGCCGCCCTCGCCGAAAGACAAACCCCTCCCTCGCCGCTGCACCTGCCGCGCGCGCGTGTCTCTTGCATCTCCGTCGAGGCGTCGATTCTCTCACGCGCTGTCCACGGACACGCGCTGCTCCTCGGTCCCGGCCGCCTCTCGCGCGCGCCGACACCGCCATGTTATCCCTGTCCGCCGCCGCCGCGGCACTCGCTGCTCTCTCTCGCACACTCTACTCATCATCACATCGCACCATGTCTGTTCAGTTCCCCCGTCTCGAACGCGGAATCTCCTCACGCCGCCGTGTCCCGGTCCGAAGAATCCAGCGCCCAATATTCATCATCCGCTTCGAGGCGGATTTGGGGCTGGAACGCCCGTGACGTCGCCCCCGTTCCGCCCATCGACTAAACTAATCTTTCAAGAACCGGCCTCGAGATCGCGGGTGTCGGGAGAGCCGAGGACGAAACGGTCGCTGCGTGCGAGAGGATCTATCGGTTCGTCCAATGATCTCCACGTTGCGTGCTGCGTGCCGCGCATCATTGCTACCGAATGTTCCCGCCTTCTCGAAGCGCGAGCAACTGCCGGCTACCGGTGGCCGGCATCTCAACGGTGGCTCGTCCATTTCTTTTGCGAATTTCTCGGAGCGGATCGATCCACATGTACACGCAACCAGCAGCCACTGATGAACGATGGCTGTCGATGTACGAGAACCAACATATGGGGGGTTAGCAAGAACCGCCCCTTGAGATTCGGTTAGGGGATGAACACGCTGCAATCTCGTAAACGATCAGTGTAAGATAAATAACACACGAAGCATTTTACCCAGGTTCGGGCCGCCCGGAGGCTAATAGCCCTACATCCTGCTTGTCTGGATTATTTGGGTATTTTCGGTGGAATATTACAGTGGAGTAGAGCTCATGTTCTTGAGCTAGAGAGCCTCCAGCCGGAGGAAGAAGAAGAGAGGAAGAAGAGGAGCCCGGAAGAAGCCTGCCCTTTGCCTGCCCCGGGTGCTCCCTTTTATCAGCCAAGGGGCATCCCACATCGGGCCGTACAGAAGAAATAAAGGCGGTATGGGGTGCACTGCAGATATGACGCGGCCTTTTTCCGTGCGGCGCGCTGCTGCCTTGGTCCTTGAACCCGGGCGAGCTGCTGCCGCTGCGACGCATGTGCAGGCTGCATGCCGTGGGCCCCAGCTTGACTTGACCATTCGATCTTGCCCTGGCGTGGAGAGTGAGAGAAGCGTGTGGGGGAAGCCAAAAAGTGCGGGCCCCACACATGCATGCATGCCTGCATGCCTATCTTTTTCCTCTGACTTTTGGTGCACGCACAGGAGGCATGCGAGAGAGGGAGAGAGAAGGAGAGATGCTCTCCTCATTATGTCTTGTCTTGTCAAAGTGGCCCACCAGTTTGGGATCTTCTGTGACGCTCTTGTATGTTTGGCCGGTGTTGGAGACCCCGGTTTCCATAACACCGACAGGAGCCCCCGGCCTTATTGCCGGGCGCAGGGCATGAACGAGGCCGGCGATGAGGCCTATTCCGTTGCATTTAATCTTGTTATCCCTGGAGTGACGACCCGCGGGTGCGAATACGAGTGCTTTAAGAGTCGGAGTAAAATCAGACGAACTGGTGCCACGTGTGTGCGACCAAGCTAGGCGATCGGGGCTTAGGTGACGACCACAGGGGTGTCCTTAGGCCAGGCCGATGCCACGGGTATCCACAGGCTAGGCGACCAGTACGTAGACGGTAACTCCAACCCTTTAAGCAGCTCAGATTGCGACCCCACGAGGCCTCCATCATATGGGTTGGCGCCATGCGCCAAATGATCTTGCTCTTGGGTGAAAATACGGGAACCAGCGGAGTCAGAGCGACCTTAGGCCAAGCAGGTGCCACGGGTGCAGGACCAAGCGTGGCAACCAGGGCGTAGGCAGCAACTCCAACTCTTTTAGGCCCTCCTGTAGCGGCGCTGTGATCCTTCGCATATGGCGGCACTGCGAGCATCGTCGCCTTCGCAGGGTTCTTCTCTGGCTGGACGCGCGGCGAGCTCTTCACGCTCTTCCACAGAACCGGGTGTCCATTTTGCCACGAACTCGGCAGGAGCCTTGCTCTTGATTGCGCTTGAGGTCGTGAATTCCACATGGCTCCCACGTAGCGGCGCTGCGATCCTTCGCGTATGGCGGCACCACGAGCCTATCCATATCGATGATCGAATGTTGCGCAAAGAGTGGTCTTGCTCGGCGGGAAAGGGGTTGCCTTTCGCCGAGGACACCATGTCCGGAGTCGGATTTCCGCCGGAGCGGGCCACCGGAGTGGGCTTTGGTGCGACCATGGCGAGTGGTCTCCGCCGGAGCGGGCCACCGGGGTGGACTTTAGTGCGACCATGGCGAGTGGTCTCCGCCGGAGCGGGCCACCGGAGTGGACTTTGGCGACCGCGGCCAACGGTCTCCGCCGGAGCGGGCCACCGGAGTGGACTTGGGCGACCGCGGCCAGCGGTCTCCGCCGGAACGGGCCACCGAAGTGGACTTTTGTGCGATCGTGACGGGACGATCGGCTTTGGTGCGACTGCAGCGGAACGGCCGGCTTATGTGCGACTGTACGAGACAGTCGGCTTGGTGCGACCGTAGCAAATCAGTCGGCTTTGTGCGACTGTGGTCGGCTTAGTGCGACCGGTGTCGGCTTTGGTGTGAGTGCATGAGACAGCCAGCTTTAGTATAGACGTCGGCATAACCATGCCGAGTCCCCCGCTGAGGGTTTATAATGGGGGAGTAAGCTTCCAAGTTGTCCTTTCGGCGTTGACGTCGGGGCGTTGAAGGGCGTTGACTTGGCGACGCCCGGGAGTTGGCCGGCGAGCCCGGGCCGAAGCCACGGCGTCCGGGCGTTGAAGGGCGTTGACTTTGGCGACGCCCGGGGGTTGGCCGGCGAGCCCAGGCCGAAGCCACGGCGTCCGGGCGTTGAAGGGCGTTGACTTTGGCGACGCCCAGGGGTTGGCCGGCGAGCCCGGGCCGAAGCCACGGCGTCCGGGCGTTGAAGGGCGTTGTCTTTGGCGACGCCCGGGGGTCGGCCGGCGAGCCCGGCCGAAGCCACGGTGTCCGGGCGTTGAAGGGCGTTGACTTTGGCGACGCCCGGGGGTTGGCCGGCGAGCCCGGGCCGAAGCCACGGCGTCCGGGCGTTGAAGGGCGTTGACTTTGGCGACGCCCGGGGGTTGGCCGGCGAGCCCGGGCCGAAGCCACGGCGTCCGGGCGTTGAAGGGCGTTGACTTTGGCGACGCCCGGGGGTTGGCCGGCGAGCCCGGGCCGAAGCCACGGCATCCGGGCGTTGAAGGGCGTTGACTTTGGCGACGCCCGGGGGTTGGCCGGCGAGCCCGGGCCGAAGCCACGGCGTCCGGGCGTTGAAGGGCGTTGACTTTGGCGACGCCCGGGGGTTGGCCGGCGAGCCCGGGCCGAAGCCACGGCGTCCGGGCGTTGAAGGGCGTTGACTTTGGCGACGCCCGGGAGTTGGCCGGCGAGCCCGGGCCGAAGCCACGGCGTCCGGGCGTTGAAGGGCGTTGACTTTGGCGACGCCCGGGAGTTGGCCGACGAGCCCGAGTTGACGCCGGGTGTAGGCCGGCGAGCCTGGGTCGAACTCGCAGCGTCCGCGGGTTGAAGTCGTGGCGTCCGCGGATTGGCCGGCAAGTCCGGGTTGACATTGTTGTGGTCGCGTTGGCCTCGAGCTCACCGGCGAGCTCGCATCGTGAGTCGCGGTTCGCGTCGCGAGTTCCCAAGTCGAAGGCGCGAGCTCCGGACAAGCCCCCGGGTAGGCGGAGCGAGACTCCCGAACTCGCGCCCCCGGCCGGCGGCGCGAGTCCGGCGTGAGCCCCCGGGTAGGCGGCGCGAGTACACCCGACCAGAGGCAAGAGTCTGGCGTGAGCCCGCAAGCCGGAGGAAGTGAGTCCAGGACGGGCCACCGTGTTGGAGTCGCGGTGGCCGCCGTGCCCGGGGTGGAAACGGGAGCTGCAGGCGAGCCCTCAAGCCAGAATCCCGAGTCCGGCGAGCTCGGGGCGAGCCCCCGGGTCGACGGCCGCCGGTCGGCGCGTCCGGGGTTGGCGGTGTGAGCGGCGCGAGCTCGTCCAGAGCTACCAGGCCGGGCGCGCAAAGACTGTGCTAGCCACCGGGTCGGAGTCAGGTAGCCGCGAGTCGCCAGTCGAGCCGACGCTGCGCCGCGAGTTTGGCTGCCGGTCGTCCTGCAGGGCACGGTGCTGCCCCTGGCGCACGAGGCCGTAGCTGTCCCGCACGGAGTTGCCGTCGCGCCACGCCTTGCCCGGTCGCCGCCGGCGGGCCGGCGTCCTCGCTGATGCCGCGGCGTTACTGCTTGTGCGTCCTCGCTGGCCAGCGCGGGCAGGTCGCAGCTGGCGGGGGGCAGCACGAGCTTGCTGACGCTGGTGTTGCTTCCCTTTCTAACGAGCCAGGAGCGGCGCAACTTGCGAAGCCATCAGTCCGCGGCTGTCCTAGCGCGGGTCCCAGTGGGCCCCACCATGGGGACAGCCATCGACGCTGCAGGTCCCGGCCGCCCCACGCTTGTCCTGCCACGCGTGCCCGAGGCACCCATGTGCGGATACGCTCCAGAAAGGCCCCAGACACGGGCGCATGGCGGAGTGCTTTCCAGGAAATAAACAAAGAGATATTGATTATTTTAATCCAAAAGGTAACTGATGCTTGCCACCGCATGCATCGCAGTCCTATGGACATCGAGTATAGAATTAGTTCATGAATAAATAAAGAGAGGAGACTCGATCAGGCCAGCCAGTAGAGTCACGACCAGACTCGCTCGGGCGCAACGACACAGCGCGTTGACGTCGGGAGATGCGCCTGAGTGCCAGGTGCGGCGGCAACTGCTGCTAGGAAACCGTGTCAACAGCAGCGCCACAACAGCAGCACGCATGCATGTAAGCAGTGGGGTCCAGCAGACCAGCAAGGTCCGTCCCGTGTAGCCACGTGGCTACACGATGGTGCACACAACACGCCATGCAGCTGGTGGCCATTCCCACTTGTGCTCGCGCAGGTGCCGCACAAATAAAATAATCACAAGGATTAAACACAAGGTGAGAGATTAGTTTAATCCATAAAAACAAAGAACTCTAGCTTCGAAAGCCCGAGCGAGCTGCATGCGAGCGGCGGGTCCATCATCTTGCGTCCGCGAGCACCGGGCGCCTGCAACTGGCACCGCATTTCTTCGAGAGCTGCGCCACGGCTGGTGGCTCCAGTTCTGTTGCGGCGTGCTCGGAGCTTCGCCTGCGACAACCGCGTCTTGCGCAACGGCAACGCTAGGGAACCGTGCTCCAGGGCCAGAGGCATCAGCCGAGGCCAAAGGCGCACCCGGAGCAGGTTCACAAGCGAGTCGTTTGCCGGTGATGCGCAGCAAGTCGGAGTGCGTCGTCTCTGTCTAGATCTACTCATGAGTAGGCGCCTCTGCGGCAAGAGGTAGCAGGATGGATGCGTTCCACCATAGCTTGTGCTAAAACTGCAAGAACGAGAACAAGAAAACGTCGAGAGTGGAGAGAGCAGCGCCTCATCCCCCTACCTGGCGCGCCAAATGTCGAGGTGTGGAAACCACGGCAAATGGGGGCCTAGCAAGGCCTCCCTTTGAGATTCGGAGGGGAGCGAACGGTTCTAAGTGTTGGAAACGCGCACGAGAAAGAGGAAGAACACAAGCAGTTTTACCCAGGTTCGGGCCACCAGAGGTGTAAAACCCTACGTCCTGCTTGTCTGGTATTGCTCAGTGTTGTGTGTTGGTTTCATGTACAAGGCACTCCCTTTTATAGTGCAAGGAGAGGCCGGACCCGTTCATGGGCTGCTATGGGGGCGCCGGCTGGCGACCCCCCCCTCCACCCGAGATGCCGGGCGTCTTTTCCGGTGTCAGCGGGCTTCGCTCGCCCGCCATCATTATTCGATTGACTCCCGTCGACTTGTCCCGTCGCTCGTACAGCACGCGCGCCGCACCCGGGGCGGTGGGGCGCGGAAAGGGGGCCGGATGCGCCGGATGACCCCCCGGTCCGAACGGCGCACCGTACGGTGGCAGGCGGCGCTCGTCTGCCCACGCCCCCCTGCCTGCCGAACAGTGCGCTACAGGGCTACGACTGGACGGGTCACGTCCATCGGTCGCGGCCCTGCGCGACGTGCGCGCATTGAAGTCCAGCGACACGCCCGCGCGGCCGCGCGGGCTGTCGCTGGCAGGTGGGACCCCTTCGGGAGGAAATCCCCGCGCCCCGGATCCGCGCGCACTGTAGCCGCACAGAATCCGGGGCGGCTCATCGAGGCGCGGCGCGGTTAAGGCGCCCCGAACCTCCGCCGCCAAGCGCCGGGCCCCCACAGGCTCGCGGGGCCCCGCCCTTGTCCGCGTCACGCGGCGGGTCGCGGAGGTCGCAGGGCGTAGCCACGTGGCAACGCCCCATGGCTCGCGGCTGCGAGCCGCTCGGGGGCCCTGCGCCCCGCGCTCTCTTGCTGGGCCGCTTCGGCCCACTCGGCGCGTAGCTATCTTCCTCGGCCCAAGATGGACTCAGGCCGGCCTTTTGACCGGGGGAGTGGGGACCCTGGTTCCCAGTACACCGACACATAATAATCAGAAATAAAATAGAAGCTGTTCACACCACCACGCATCTAGATATCGAGTTGTCAGACTCTCACGTCGCAACTAGTCATGTCAGCTCGCTTTCTTCTGCCAGAGATTAGAACGCAATCACAGTGCGCAAACATTCAACAGTTTTGAAACCAGAACGATCTGTGCGGCAGACAAGATCTACGATTCCATCGCATCGTGCCGCTACTGCAAACGGAAGGGTCCGCACGTCGCACATGCTGGAGAGATTTTGCCTCAGAATTCTGACCGAGAGAGGGCAGGCAGGCTCGGTGCGCAAGAGGATCATCCAACCATGCGTGTCGAGTAAACGAGCTCTGAATTTTCACAATGTCATGCACGTCCTTCAGGATCCTCACCGAAGATACTTGATACGACGGCACGTTCGATTAAAGGTATAGCTTTTCCCAGTGGACAGGACGATTCAATTCTTCTCCATGGTGACCTGATGTGCGCAGATTTCACATCGTCGATGGCAATTTTCAAGGAACAGTTGAATAAACCCTGGCACGACACAAAGTTTACCCTTCTGGTGGTGGAAACGACGTTTGTGAAGTATCACATATATACGCAACCCCTCCTGTCACATTGCGAATATACCGGCGTTTATCCTCGGATTAATGCTGGATTGAACAATTCTGGAGTGAATTGTCCAATTTGAGAGCGGACGTGCTGCTAGTGACAGACATGGAATGAAGGGTTTCAGAGGTGAACGGTGTGCTGGGTGTGAAGGATCTTTCATCAGTATCTCTTGACCGCTGTGTCTACTCACGTCTCATCTGTCTTGGTGATGTCGTCAAGTAAGTTTCCTCCACCAACGAACGTGCTTGCTTTTCTTCACCTGCCTTCACCGGCAGTGCACTGACAGGAACAACAGAAGCATGCACAAGAAAGATTTTCCCACCTTTTATTTTTTTCCCCATGTTCTTGTTCTTGTTTTCAACATTTTGACATTTTTTTCAAGTGTTGTTTTTCTCCTGAAGATTTACTTTCTATCAATGCACTTTTTTCTTTCGTTGCGGTCTCAGTTTTATGTATATATATATCTATCCTTAAAAAAAATGGTTCTCTTTATGTAAACATCCCAATACATAATTTCATGCAAAAACGGCTCTGGAATCTTTTTTTTTTTTGAAAAAGATAAACGGCTCTGGAATCAACCAGCAGCAAAGAACCACTAGAAGAGACCATTTCTACCATGAGTGACCCTGGCTGTGACAACACTGGGAAAGAGGAAAGGAAACGCCCGAGAGGTCAGGAGGAATCAACAAAGCTCCGATGGTGGCGAGGAATGCGGTTCCACGGCCGCATCGTCAACCAACCAACCAAAGCGCACCCAATTCCACATCATCAGGATCAGGCGATCAGTCCCGTCTCGCCGTCCTGTCAGTCAGGCGGAGATGACTCGCTATTCCTGTGACGGGCGACACAACCGGAGTTGCTGCTGAATCGCAACGCACCACCACGAAGCTGAGAGAAAAGAAAAGGACGCCACTAACCGGCTACCAGTAGCCAGATCCGATTATCTAGCTACCACTGCCACTCTCCCCGTCAACCAACTGATCGTCTTCAACATCCCGTTCGTCACCTCGCGCCCATCGACCTCCACCCCCGCCCGTCCGAACCGCGCCCCAGCAGCTCCGCCGCCTCCCGGCGCCGTCGCCGCCCGCCGCACCCTCCCTACCCCCGCCCGCAACCTCCACCGGCGGCCGGCGGCGCCTCGCCGCCTCGCCGCGCCGCCCGCACTCGCCGCCGCCGCCCCACCAGCCCCGCCCGCCGCTAACCACTCCGACGCGGCTCCCCCGCCCCTGCCCTGCCCACCGCCCTCCTCCACCACCGCGGCCGGCGGCGCCCTCGCCGCCTCGCCGCCCCGCCCGCCGCCCGCAGCCCGCCGCCGGGCCGGCCCAGCCGCCATGAGCTATAGTTCGGAGGGAGGAGGAGGAAACTCGGGGGATACAAACCCTGTGCGATAAGGGATTCTACGGCTCGCTTCCACCGCCCGCCTCCACCGCCGGCGGCCGGCGGCGCCGCGCCGCCTTGCCGCGCCGCCCGCACGCCCTCCGCCTCCGGCCCGGTTGCTGGCTCCATCGAGCTGGCTACCGGTTGTCAAATAGAGTTTTCCAAAAGAAAAAGGTGACGGGACGCGCGACTTGAGGCGCCGCTATCTATGATTCCGTAACGTTGCCGGATGTAAATTAGCGCGACGCCGGCCAATGCAAACGGAATGCCCGGGTCAAGCTAAGATAATGCGTGGATGATGGTGTGCCAACTTGGTGAGGTGGGATAAGCACAATTTTCGACGCATTACAAGGCTGTGGCACGCACTAGTGGCATACTAGTACAAACTACAAAGTACTCCAGTTCATCAGCTGGGGCCAAGGAATTACCAAATACCAAACCTAACACCGCACTGCAGTTTGTGGTGCGCGCACGACGGCCGAACCTACTGTTTACTTGCACAAACGAAAGAGATGCTTTTCGTCCTCAGTTCCTGGCTTTTGGTCGCGTGCATTAGGGCCGCCCAGAGACGAGCACAGGGATGGATGGTGCTCCGGCTCTCGAACGGCTGCAAACGTGACCCGTCACCAGGATTGTGGCATGGCAGCACGTCTGGCCCAGACCCCAGTGCCCGAGCCGACCGACCTGGCTCGTGACTTGGAGTTATCGTGCGATGCACCACGGGGGAGGGACACGAGCGGACACGGGCAAGGCGAACGGTGTAGAGCCTGTCCCGTTTCGTACGGCCAGGCGCGAGGGCTCGTCACCATCGCGACATCGTGCTCCATACCACGCTGCTCCACGCGCCCAGCTTGGTCGCCGGCAGGCGGGAGTGGGGCAGGGGGCGCTTCGCCGCGGTCCGCGAGGACAGAGTCCACCGTTCACAACGCGCGAGTGTCCGGCCGGCGTGCCCCGGCCCCGACACCCCCATGCATCGAAGAGGAGAACTGAGGTTGACGAGTGCTCGATCCGCGCGCTACCAACCGTGGCGGAGGGAGGTGGCTGCGCGCGCCGCCCTGCGCTTTCTCGAAAGGGCACGGGGCGGCCTGGGCTCTGCTTTCTTCAAGCAGAGGGCACGTCTCGACGTTGATCGCTCTCTCATTTCGCTTTCTTTTTTTCTTTCCTTTTTTTTCTTGCGAGGGTTTCGCTTTCTTACGGAGACAACTATAGTAATTCAGTCCGCGCAGTAATCCCGTCCAAGCCGCCGATTCGGGTGGCATCTGGTGTTGATCGCCACTCGCCAGGTGTTGATCGCCACTCGCCAAGCCAAGAAGAGCCCGCTGCTTCTTGCACACTCTTGCAGCAGGTACAGGCTCCCTATCACGACGTCGCCGACAAGTTCCTGTACGTGTGCCAATGTCTACTCCCCCTCACACTTGCCACGCAACTTGAAACAGTGACTTATACACCTTCCACGGTGGTGAACTGGTGACCGCGACTACCACAGTCACTGTGCGCCTCCCGACCCGATCGTCCTTATCTATATTCCATAACCACGCTGCAACCCGCGAGCGTCACGTCCCCATCTCCGCCCTGTAAATACACACATCCGACAAGGCACCGGCGGCGGCGCGATTCTTGTTTTTCACCCCGGCCGGCTGTCCGCGTCAAGACACCGACGGCGCCGGACCTAATACTAATCCCGTTCAAACATGAGTGATGTGTGTAGTGTACGGCCGTCGTTTTCACCGCTCTCATCGAATTCCGGCGGAGGCGTCGCCCGCGGCCCACCAATCGCGCGCATCATCCCTTGGCAGCTGCGACGGCGACGACGACCGCGAGCTCAGTGAGACTCGCGGCCGGTTGGCCTGCCCCGCGCATAGTGGAGTGCGGAATCTGCTCATCCGCGCACGATGCTCGCGCGTCCGTATTTCCGGTTTTGACCAGGAATTATGCCCCGACTATGGAGACGGACGGTGAAATCAGTTCGTCGTTACCCTGAGGAATCTGGAGCTTGGATACTCCACTGCTACGGTCCTACGGAGTACATCAGTGGGAGCGCAATAAAATATAACGGGAAAATTATAAAGCGCAATAAAATATAACGGGAAAATTAAAGCGGCAGTATGGAGCATGGATCGTTCTTGCGGCACCATCTGTCTCCGCTAGCTAGAAGAAACGTGCGTGTAGCTGTCTTTGAGCAGCAGCAACCAACTCATAGCATTGACCTCCATTGTCGTGTCCCTCTCGTGCCTAAGGGGCTGGAAAACTATTTTCGACCAAATGATTTGTTGCGATTTTGTTACAGTATCTTAAGACGACGCATGATGCAATGTAAGGAGAAATTGATGTGTACTAATTAGTCTGCGTGAATTAAAAATTGATGCGTAATGACTCTTTTTTTTTTTTGCGATTATGATGTTATTGGCTTCTGGACGGTTCAGATGGACTTTCGCTACTTATAATCGTGGAGTTATTTACACACAAAAAAAATAGTATATCACATATTGTACCGCACCGCATGCGACAGTAATTCACGCATCGCTGACAGTGAGTCGCTTGGGCCCGTGTAGTGTTGTTTCTCCGGTGCTACATCGCTCGTCGCACACGGCCGCCGGCCGGCAACCGTCATTTTGGACGGTGCATGTACGTGCCTTCCTCGATCGCTGAACGCCTTCCGACAGCAGCACGAATACACGAGTCTCTAGGCTCCTGCCGATTGACGCCTGCATGCGCGTTGGAACGGGAGATGTCGGTGCCTCGGACGCCCCGCGTGCACAAACTCTCGTGCTCATCACCGGTCATCTTTATCGGACACGAGCGAGACGCCTGCGCGTGGCCGTGCCACATCGCCATTCGCCACCGGCACCGATGTGCACCGCTCCCGTCGTACGGCCGCCTAACAAAGCTTCTTCCTCCGGAAAAAGAGTATGAACTGAGAAAAAGGGAAAATGAAATTCCCTGCCAGGACGACGGGGCCACGTCCACGCCGCAATCCCCTGGGTTCCTTTTCCTCTGAGAACAAACAACGCTCGGCCGGGGCCCGCCAGGCCCGCTGGGCTTTTCGCAACGGCCATACGCACCTCGCCGGGCCCACCCGCAGAGCCAAGTTGGCGTCGTCATCATCATCGCCGTGGAGCGGCGTAGGATGTGTCGGTTAAAACCGCGAAACGAGTGAAGCACAGCTCGTTCCGTTGGAGTAGTTCTCACTCACTCCAGTCGGAGGCATACGGCCAAGAAAAGGCACCCGGTCGCTACAATACAAAGACACCTGGTCCACAGTTTGATAGGGAATGCTTCGAGAACTGGGCGTCCTCCTCGTGGCATGCTTGGTTAACATCCAAATGGAATTTTGCCGTAAAAAACCGGACGGCCGGAAATGGCTGCGCTTCCATGTCTCTCCTTATTTTAGGGACTTCACTGTTTGTTTGTGTCGGTGTACTGGGAACCAGGGTCCCCACTCCCCCGGTCAAAAGGCCGGCCTGAGTCCATCTTGGGCCGAGGAAGATAGCTACGCGCCGAGTGGGCCGAAGCGGCCCAGCAAGAGAGCGCGGGGCGCAGGGCCCCCGAGCGGCTCGCAGCCGCGAGCCATGGGGCGTTGCCACGTGGCTACGCCCTGCGACCTCCGCGACCCGCCGCGTGACGCGGACAAGGGCGGGGCCCCGCGAGCCTGTGGGGGCCCGGCGCGTGGCGGCGGAGGTTCGGGGCGCCTTAACCGCGCCGCGCCTCGATGAGCCGCCCCGGATTCTGTGCGGCTACAGTGCGCGCGGATCCGGGGCGCGGGGATTTCCTCCCGAAGGGGTCCCACCTGCCAGCGACAGCCCGCGCGGCCGCGCGGGCGTGTCGCTGGACTTCAATGCGCGCACGTCGCGCAGGGCCGCGACCGATGGACGTGACCCGTCCAGTCGTAGCCCTGTAGCGCACTGTTCGGCAGGCAGGGGGGCGTGGGCAGACGAGCGCCGCCTGCCACCGTACGGTGCGCCGTTCGGACCGGGGGGTCATCCGGCGCATCCGGCCCCCTTTCCGCGCCCCACCGCCCCGGGTGCGGCGCGCGTGCTGTACGAGCGACGGGACAAGTCGACGGGAGTCAATCGAATAATGATGGCGGGCGAGCGAAGCCCGCTGACACCGGAAAAGACGCCCGGCATCTCGGGTGGAGGGGGGGGTCGCCAGCCGGCGCCCCCATAGCAGCCCATGAACGGGTCCGGCCTCTCCTTGCACTATAAAAGGGAGTGCCTTGTACATGAAACCAACAGACAACACTTGAGCAATACCAGACAAGCAGGACGTAGGGTTTTACACCTCTGGTGGCCCGAACCTGGGTAAAACTGCTTGTGTTCTTCCTCTTTCTCGTGCGCGTTTCCAACACTTAGAACCGTTCGCTCCCCTCCGAATCTCAAAGGGAGGCCTCGCTAGGCCCCCATTTGCCGTGGTTTCCACACCTCGACATTTGGCGCGCCAGGTAGGGGAGCGTCGTAGTTCCTGTGTTTTTCTCCGCGCTCGCTCTTCCTCGCCATGGCTGGGCGAGTCAGTCGCAGGTCCTCGAGCAGCGAGGACGTGCATCCTCGGCGCCGCTCCGTCTCGGAGTCGGTGGACGAGGAGATCATGGCGGACCAGCCGCCGACGGCGAAGACGGCCAAGGGCCCGCGTCCTCCCCGACCTGCTCGGCTGAGCGGGGCGGAGGGCGCGCGGTCCCAGCGCCGCGCTCGCTCGCAGGCGGGTTCCCAGCGGCCGTCCGACGGACGGACCGCCTCACCCGAGCACGAGCAGCGCCGCGCTCCCGCGCGGCGCCTCTCCTTCGACAGCTTGACCCCACCGGCAGCACTAGACCGGGCAAGGGACCTGCTGCGCAACCCACCGCCGGAGTTGGCGGAGGGCTCGCCAGCTGGGCCCTGGCTCCGGGATGTCGCCAAAATGGTGGACACGGCGCGGCGGCAGGCGAGATCCAGGTCGGGTCCGTCGCGCTCGCGCGCAAACTCCTCTTCGGAGGGCCCCACGTACGTGCCTACCGAACGCACGCACACGGGCACGGAGGACTACTCTTTCTCCGTGACGACTCCCCGCCGTGGCCCGGACGACCTCCGGCGGAAGCTGGGGGGACGCCGCCGCGATGGGGAAGACGCCCGCATCAGCATCGAGCGTTCCCGGGAGCGGCGCCACGAGAGGCACCGCGCGCAGTCGTCCCGCTCGACGCGCGCGCCGTCATCCGGCTCGTCTGCCTCCCCATCTCCGGACAGGAGACGGCGTGCGGAAAGCGAAAGCCGTCACGTCGCGTACTCGGGTGGGTGCGCGGCCCTCTCCAAGAGGCTTCGCGCCGTGACGTGGCCCAACAAGTTCCGCCCCGACATACCGGAGCGGTACGACGGGACGGCGCCTCCCTCCGAGTTCCTGCAGATCTACTCCACCGCGGTGCGAGCGGCCGGGGGCTCGGAGGACGTGATGGCCAACTACTTCCACCTCGCGCTCAAGGACTCGGCGCGGTCTTGGTTCATGAACCTGCCGCCCGAGTCGGTCAAGTCGTGGAAGGGGTTGTGCCGTGACTTCATCGTCAACTTCCAGGGCACCGCCAAGCGCCCTGGCACGCAGATTGACCTGGACAAGGTCATTCAGCGGAAGGACGAGCCACTGCGCAAGTTCGTGCAGCGTTTCAGCCACGTCCGCAACACCATCCCCAACATCGACCCGGCGCGGGTCATATCGGCGTTCGCCCACGGCGTGCGCGACAAGGACGTGTTGGGCGAGCTCGGGGTCCACGAGCCCCAAACCGTCGTGGAGCTCTTCGGGTTGGTGGACCGGTGCGCGCGCCGGCAGGAAGCGCAGGCCTGGCACGACTCCGACCCGGAGAAGGAGGACGAGGATGACGACCGTCCTCTGTCCCGGAAACAGAAGAAAAAGCTCGCCAAGAAGCGGAAGGCGGGCGAAGTCCTGGCTACCGCGCCGACGGGTGCCAAGGGAGGCAAACCCCCCGCAGCCCCGAAAGCGGCGAAAGCCGGCGAAAAGTCTCCCCCCACAGGGAAGTTCTGCGCGTTCCACGATTCCACGTGGCACGACCAAACGGAGTGCAAGTATATCCTTGCCAACGCGGAGAAGCGCAAGAAGCGCAGAGAGGAGCGCGCGGGGAACGAGAAGGGGTCCCAGGAGGACGAGGAAGCTCTCCTCTTCCAGGACCACGAGGACACCGTCGCGGTCATCTGCGGCGGCTCTGCGCCCATCACCTCCAAGCGGCAGGTGAAACTCCTACGCCGTGAGGTGTGCGCGCTGAGCACGGGGACGGCTCCCGTCCGCCCCGTCAAGTGGTCGGAGGTCCCGATCACCTTCGACCGAAGCGACTTGGTCGGCCCCGACAACTCGGACGGCCGGCTCCCGCTCATCGTCGCGCCGACGGTGTGCAACAAGAGGATCGCTCGCACGCTGGTCGACGGCGGCGCGAGCATCAACCTCATCACCCCGCAGGTGTACGAGATGCTCCAGGGCAGCAAAACTGACTTGGAGCCCTCAAGGCCCTTCCACGGGGTCCTTCCGGGACGCGCCCAACCCCTGGGGCGGGTTACGCTCCCGGTCACGTTCGGCACCAAGGACAACTTCCGCACGGAGAAGGTGGTGTTTGACGTGGCAGACATCGACCTCCCGTACAACGCCATCATCGGGCGCCCGGCCCTTACCAAGTTCATGGCGTGCGACCACTACGCCTACCTCACCATGAAGATGCCGGGGCCCAAGGGCGTGATCACCGTCCGTGCCGACTACAAGAGTGCCATCGCATGCACTGAGCTGATCCTGGCGGCCGAGAAGGCGGCGGATGCGGATCCGGAGCTTGGTGGCATCCCGGAGGCAGTCAAGTCCGCCCCCAAGCGCTCCAAGATGACGGCCGGCGAGCCGGTGAAGACCAAGCAGGTCGCCGTCAACGCGAACGGCTCCAAGACCGTCACCATCGGGGCCGAGCTCGACCCCAAATAGGAACTCGCGCTCGTCGCCTTCCTTCGGGAGAACGCGGATGTCTTCGCTTGGGAGCCGTCCGATATGCCCGGCATACCAAGGGAGGTGATTGAGCACGAGTTAAAGGTCAACCCGGCCGCTCGGCCGGTGAAGCAAAAAGCTCGGCGCCAAGCCCCGGAACGAGAGATGTTCATCCGGGAGGAGATCCGCCGGCTTCTCGAGGCCGGCTTCATACGAGAAGTCCTACACCCCACCTGGTTGGCGAACCCGGTGGTCGTCCCCAAGAGCAACGGCAAGCTCCGCATGTGCGTCGACTACACCGACCTCAACAAGGCGTGCCCCAAGGATCCGTTCCCGCTGCCACGCATAGACACAGTAGTTGACTCAACCGCAGGTTGTGACCTACTCTGTATGTTAGATGCGAATTCTGGGTATCACCAGATCCCCATGGCTAGGGGAGACGAAGAAAAAACCGCATTCATGACCCCGGCGGGGTGTTATTGTTATGTGACCATGCCTTTTGGTTTGAAAAACGCGGGCCCTACGTTCCAACGAGCAATGCGCAAGACACTTGATGAGCAGCTCGGGAAGAACGTAGAGGCCTACGTCGACGACATTGTGATCAAGTCGCGTGAGAGCGAGACCCTGCTGTCCGATCTGAAGCAAACGTTCAACAACTTACGCGATAAGCGGGTCAAGCTCAACCCGGCGAAGTGCGTGTTCGGTGTCCCTGCGGGAAAGCTCCTCGGTTTCTTGGTTTCGCACCGGGGGATAGAGGCCAACCCGGAAAAAATTCAGGCCATCGAGAACATGCGCCCGCCCACCCGCCTCAAGGATGTCCAGAAGCTGACAGGCTGCATGGCCGCGCTCGGCCGTTTCATCGCAAGACTCGGCGAGCGCGCTCTGCCCATGTTCAAGCTGATGAAGCGGAAGGATCGTTTCCAGTGGACTCCCGAGGCCGAGGCCGCGTTTCAAGAACTCAAGGCCTATCTCTCCTCGGCTCCTGTCTTGGTCGCGCCCCAGGACAAGGAGCCACTCCTGCTCTACATCGCGGCAACACCGGCCGTGGTCAGCGCCGCGCTCGTCGCCGAACGCGAAGAGTTCATGCTCGACGAGTCCCGGCGGAAGAAAAGGCGCGTCGGCGCCGCGCCGAACCAAGGCGAACGCTCGGGGGCTACGCCCACGGCCGACCCGGGGGCTCCGGCTCCGACGTCGGCAAACGACATGGCTCGCCCGGGGGCTGCAGCACCGCTT
This sequence comes from Eragrostis nindensis, assembly GCA_012490785.1. Classification (NCBI taxonomy): domain Eukaryota; kingdom Viridiplantae; phylum Streptophyta; class Magnoliopsida; order Poales; family Poaceae; genus Eragrostis; species Eragrostis nindensis. The sequence goes on along the minus strand of JAAXCT010001353.1, from coordinate 147,944 downwards.
TCGGACGAAAGCTCGGGGGCTGCGCCCACGGCCGACCCGGGGGCTCCGGCTCCGACGTCGACAAACGACATGGCTCGCCCGGGGGCTGCAGCACCGCTTTCGGACGAAAGCTCGGGGGCTGCGCCCACGGCCGACCCGGGGGCTCCGGCTCCGACGTCGACGAACGACATGGCTCGCCCGGGGGCTGCAGCACCGCCGTCGCACGATGGCTCGGGGGCTGCGCCCGCGGCCGACCCGGGGGCTCCGGCTCCGACGTCGACACATGACATGGCTCGCCCGGGGGCTTCAGCACCGCCTTCACATGATGGCTCGGGGGCTGCGCCCACGGCCGACCCGGGGGCTCCGGCTCCGACGTCGATGGACAGCGCAGCTCTCGCACCCGACGCCGAGATGAAGAAGCGCGTGGTGCAGCGCCCTGTCTACTTCGTCAGCGAGGTCCTGCGCGACGCCAAGACGCGCTACCCCCAAGTGCAGAAGCTCCTCTACGCTGTCCTCATAGCGTCAAGGAAGCTGCGGCACTATTTCCAAAACCATCCAATCCGGGTGGTCACCAGTTTCCCGCTGGAGACGGTGTTACGCAACCGCGAGGCCACTGGGCGAATCGTCAAGTGGGCAGTGGAGATGTCTGAGTTCGAGCTCGAGTTCACAACCTCCAGCGCAATCAAGAGCAAGGCCCTTGCGGAATTCGTGGCAGAATGGACGCCCGGTCCTGTAGTTGAGCGAGAAGAGCTCACCGCGCGTCCAGCCAAAGACCAACCTTGTGAAGGCAACGACATTTGGACCGTATACTTCGACGGGTCCCTCACCTTACAAGGCGCCGGTGCAGGAGTGTTGCTGGTGACTCCCACCAAGGAGGAGCTGCGCTACGCCATCCAGCTACACTTCAAGGCCACCAACAATATGGCGGAGTACGAAGGGTTGATCGCAGGGATGCGGATCGCTGCGGAACTCGGCGTCAAGAAGCTCCTTGCCAAGGGCGACTCACAACTCGTCGTCAACCAAGTCTCCAAGGAGTACCAGTGCTCGGACCCCCAAATGGCGGCATACCTGGCGGAGGTCCGACGGCTGGAGAAGAACTTCTTCGGCTTCGAAACACGCCACATCATGCGAGGCGACAACACCGAAGCCGACGCCTTGTCGCGGATCGCCTCGTCCCGACAAGACCCTCCGTCCGGGACCTTCGTGGAGCAACTCGCTCAGCCCTCAGCATCGGTCCCGGACATGGCGGACGGCGCCGATCACAACAGCGCCACTACGGCAGAGCCGCCCGCGTCGGTCGACGCGGGCCCGCCGCCAACCGACGAGCCTCACGTGCTCGCCATGGACGACCCGGGTACCCCATGGATGGAAGAGCTTGTGGGGTACCTCCGCGGTGAAGTCCTACCCGAGGACGACGAGCCCGCCGAACGCCTCGCCCGGCAAGCTAAGCGCTACGCCCTTGTAGACGGGCAGCTGTACCGCCGGGCGGCGAACGGAATCCTCCTCAAGTGCATCCCGACGGAGCAGGGCAAGGAAGTCCTCCACGCCATCCATGAGGGCGAGTGCGGGAGTCACATGGCCTCCCGCACGCTGGCCGGGAAAGCCTTCCGCCTAGGCTACTACTGGCCGACAGCCCTCACGGACGCTATCGAGTTAGTGCAACGCTGCAAAGCGTGCCAGTTCCACGCAAAGCAGACGCACCTACCCTCGCAAGCACTCCACACCATTCCCCTCTCATGGCCATTCGCGGTCTGGGGCTTGGACATCGTGGGACCGTTTCCCGCGGCTGTGGGCGGCCACAAGTTCCTCTACGTCGCCGTGGACAAATTCACCAAGTGGGCTGAAGCAGAACCAGTCGTCCACATCGACAAAAACTCCGCGGTCAAGTTCATGCGCGGCATCGTGTCACGCTTTGGCGTACCGAACAGACTGATCACTGATAACGGCACCCAATTCACAAGTCACGCCTTCGAGGCGTATTGTGAGGAGGTCGGCATCAAAGTCTGCTACGCCTCGGCGGCACATCCACAAAGCAATGGTCAAGCTGAGCGCGCTAACGCCGAAATCTTACGCGGCCTCAAGACCAAAGCGTTCGACCCACTGAAAAAACGTGGATCGAAGTGGACCGCTGAACTACCCGGAGTGCTATGGTCTCTCAGGACCACGGTGAACCGCGCCACCGGCGAAACACCTTTCTTCCTGGTGTACGGCGCCGAAGCAGTCTTACCGGCCGAAGTGGCGTTCGCGGCTCCGCGAGTTGCCCTATATGACGAAGCAACCCAAGAAGAGCATCGCATGGACGACATCAACTTCTTGGAAGAATGCAGGCATCGCGCTAACATCCGGAATGCCCGGTACCTCCAAGGCCTACGTCGATACCACCAATCCCGTGTCCGCCCCCGATCCCTCGAACTGGGCGACCTAGTTCTACGCCGCGCGCTCGACCGCAAAGGCAAGAACAAGCTGTCCCCAATGTGGGAAGGTCCCTTCTTGGTGACTAGGGTGACGCGGGGTGGCGCGGTGCGATTGGCGACGGAAGACGGCCGCCCGGAGCAAAGCGCCTGGAACATTCAACACCTGCGCAAATTCTACCCTTAGCGGGGTGCATGTCTCACTCGGCGGCTCACAGTCAGAGACACTTGGCCTCTCTACCAGTGAGCCCGGGGGCATCGCACTTGTATCCAACATGTACCTTTATTTCTACGATTTTCAGCTAGCAATAAAGTCTCGTTTTTCTCCTATTATGCATCTTTCGCTCTCTGCTCATAACCCTTGCTCGCTGATGAACCTGCGCTCTTTGGGCAACACGGCAAAGACATCATTCATGTCGAACGTCTCGTGCCATGGTCGATCGGCTCGGCCAACAATCCTGCAAACACTTGGGAGGGCAACCCCCGACCAAAAGCGCAGATGCAAACGGCCTAAGCTATCACCACGGCACAGATTGAAAACATGGTGATGCCCGAGCCTCAGCCGAAAGCAGAGCGGACCATCACAGTTAAGGAAAAACACAGGGAGCAAGGGAGAAAACCGCCAAACTTAACCCACAAATTTATACATAAGTCATCACCGCCCCCTACTTGCCGGGGCACGAGTGCTAGTGTTGCAGGAACAAGCGGAAGTCAGCTATTACATGGGGCACCTCCCCTATGCCGGGCTCGCAGGCCCCTCGTCCTGGTCCGGGACGTACGCCCTCACCAGCTCCTCAACCACCGGCGCCACACGGTCCTGATGGCGCGTCGACTCGGCGGGGTCGGGGCCGGCCAGGAGTAGGTCGGTCGGGAAGTCGGGGACGCGCTCCAGAACGACGGTCAGAAGATCGGAGGCAACGGCTCGAATGGCGGCCTCGCCCTGCTGCGCGAGCCGGCCGCGGACGTCGGCACCAAGCCTCTCGAAGAACTCCGCGAGCGGCATCAGCGCGAGGAGGATCTGGCCAAGGGAGGGCTCCTGGTTCCCGGTCCGGAGCCGATCCATGTTGGCCCTCCCCAGGCCGTCGTTGATGCGGCGGAAGATGTCGTGCGCCATGGCCGAGAGCCGTCGGCGCTCCGAGTCCCACTCGGGGTCGGCGAGGGTCCCTGGAGGAGCAGCTTCACTAGGGGCAGCGCCGGACTCGCGCAGCTTCTGGTTCAAGTCCTGGACCATCGCCGTGAGGTCGCGGATCTTGATTTGAGCGTCGAAGAGCGCTCCCGCCTTCGCCTCGAGTTCGCGAATCCGCTCCAGCTGCTTCTTCTCCCGCTCCGCCCAGCCTTTGGTGCGATCCTCCAACTCCTTGATGCGGTCGGCCGACCGGCGGATGATCTCGTCGCGCTGGTCGATCGAGCCCTGCATCTCCTCCCGCATCTCCGCGCGGATCCTGACGGCTTGCGTGCTGGCCAATCCGCGGGCTTCCTCCAACGTCGCCTGTGCGCGGTCCTCCCTGGCCTTCATCGACTCCTCATGGGCTCGGACGGCGGCAGCATGGGCGTGCTCGCGGGTTCCCAGGTCCTGCGCCTTGGCGGTCAGTCGATCATCCTCGCGCTGCAGCTCCTCTCGACGGCTCTCGAGGCCGGCCTCGGCAATGTCCAGCCCCTGCTCGCGCCGCGCGATGGCTTGCTCGCGCGCGGCCAGCGTCCCCTCGCGCGCATCCAGGGTGGCGGATCGGGCGTCCAGTTGCTGCTCGCGCTCCCGGGCGCGGTCCTCGCGGCGCCGCACCTTGTCCTCGCAGAGCTTCAAGACTTGCTCGCGGTTGTCGAGGCGAGTCGCCCGCCGGCTGTTCTCCCGGAGCAGCTCCTCGGCGGCAGCACGGTCACGGGACAGCTCCTCCATGCTCTCCCGGTGCTGGAACTGGGCCGCACGCACGGCACGGCGGAGGTCCTCCTCGGCGGCGGCGACGGCGGCCTCGCGCTCGGCCAGCTTCCTGCTCTCGTTCTCGGCGGCGTCGCGGAGGGACTCGGCCATGCGCAGCGCCTCGGCCACGACGCGGGTCATAGGCGGCACCGGCCTGCCCCCACCAGCGACCACCTCCTCAACGACGGCCGTCGCGGAGGTCGTGGCGAACCCTAAGCCACGGGCGCCATGCGCCGCGCGCGATGGGCGCGGGCCACCGCCGGGAGCTGACGACGGCGGCGTTCGGTCGGGAGAGCGCGCCTCGGAAGAAGGCGCCGCCGGGCCCGGAACGCTGTCGGACGACGGCAGCCCGCGGGAGCCGCGGATGGGTGCCGGGATCGGGCGCGCCGGGGCAGACGGCTGCGCCTCTGAGCCCGGGACCCCCGGCCCAGAACTTGACGCAGGCGGCGAGGCGGGGCGGAGCGGCGACGGTACCCTCTCCTCCTCACGCCGTGCCGCAGGCGAAGCGGCACGACGTTCCTCCGGCTCCGACGGCCTGGGAGCACCGGAACGCGCCTCGGGCTGAAGCCCCACCTCGGCGCGAGAGGGTGGCTCCACACGAGGGGCGTCCGCGGCCGCAGACGATGGCGTCGCCGCCCCCGACCCGTCGCCGGCCTCCGCCTGGCCGTCGCCCTCAGAACGGGGCGCGCCGGCGGCAGTCGCGGGGTTCGGGCGCGGTCCCCTGACACAGAAGCAGGAAAAATTCAAGCCCAAGGCACACCGGATCTAGGGCAACGCTTACCGGCGAAGACGTTTGTACTGTGGCCGAACTCCGACGTCCGGCACCTGTAGCACGACGGGAGGAGGCGTCGGGCTCCGGCCCCTCTTCGAACACCCGGTGTCGCCGGCGTCCCCACGGGCGGCGGCCGGGCCGGTGGTGGTCGAGGACGGCGGGCTCGGCACGGCGGGTTTCTTCCCCCTGTCGCCGGCGGCCGGAGCGGGCCCTTGGGGCTCCGGGCGCGCCGTCGAACCCTGCGGAGGGCCGGCGGCGTCGCGGACCCGGAAGGCTTGCTGCGGCGCCGCGGTCTCAATCCGCCCGGCGTGGTTGAGGTTAGGCATCGCCGCCAAGATGTCACGGCGCCGGGGGTCCAGGTGCAGCGGCTGCGCGTCATCCGGATACCTCAGGGTATCCGGGGGATTGGTGTCCGTCAGCGCATTGTACGCCGCCCGCTCCTCCGACGGCGTCAGATCGGAGTTGGGTCCCCGGCGGGTCCGACCAACGAAGTTGAAGTCGGAATACCTCCACGTCAGCTGGGGGCGATCCCGCAGCGGGGCAATCCGCCTCCGCAGGAAGTCGTGGATCACGATCCCCCCGTGGAGGCCGGCGGCAGCGAGAATGGCAATGCGGTTGGTCACCCGCTCAAGCCATGAGGGGAGGCGAGGGCAGCTCTCCCAGTACTCCGAGGACTCGGCCGGCGCGGACCGCGGGAAGGAGAGACGGCGGAAAGGCTGGCCGCTGCGGAGGTAGAACCAATCGCTGCGCCACCGGTCGAACCGTGCCCTGGGCGTGAAGTCGATGTACGACTCGGACTCGCCCTCGGTCCGGCGGCTGAAGCGGACGCTCCCCACAGGGTCGTCCCTCCCCATCGGGCGAAGCCGGTAGTAGCGCCGGAAAAGCTCGACGCATGGGCGCACCCCCACGAAAGATTCGCAGAGGTGCGCGAACACGGACAGGATCAGGATGGAGTTGGGCGTAAGGTGCGCCAGCTTGATCTTGTACTGCAGCAGCACCTCCATCAGAAAGAGAGAGAATGGCGGAATCGCCCCGGCCAGAACGAAGGAGAGGAAGGAGACGATCTCCCCTCCATCGTGGTCCGGGCTGACGTCGGCCGTCGCCGCGCGCACCACGACGCGATCTTGCCCTTGGGGGTCCGGCAGGTGCAGCCGCACCCGCTCCAGGTCCCCCTCCTCCGAGAAGGTCGACCGCGGCAAAGCCGGCCCCTCCGGCGCTGCAACCGCAGGCGGAGGAACCGGGTTCACCGAGGTCGATCGGTGGCGGCGACGAGCTTTCTTGTCTCCGGCCATCGGCGAGAAGAGCAAGAAAAGCAAGAACTCGCAAAACCCTGGAACGCAAGGGAGCAAGAAGACGGAGAGCGCGAGGAATGCAACCGCTGCGGAAGAGTGTGGAAGTGGCGGAGTCGGAACGCTGCGCCAGTCCTTTTATCAGGACGCGGCAGGCGAAACGACGCCCCGTAGACGACAGAAGTCTGCGTGGGCCCCGCCACTATCTGCGCGAGCGGGCGCCGCGCAACTGACCGGGCCGCGGCGTTTCGCCTCCCGAGGGAAAAACGGCGCGCGCATGGAAACCTACCCAACGAAGCTGACGAATGGGCCCCGATCGACCCCAGCGTCCCGCGTGGCGTCCACCGGGGCGGGGGCTCCTGTCGGTGTACTGGGAACCAGGGTCCCCACTCCCCCGGTCAAAAGGCCGGCCTGAGTCCATCTTGGGCCGAGGAAGATAGCTACGCGCCGAGTGGGCCGAAGCGGCCCAGCAAGAGAGCGCGGGGCGCAGGGCCCCCGAGCGGCTCGCAGCCGCGAGCCATGGGGCGTTGCCACGTGGCTACGCCCTGCGACCTCCGCGACCCGCCGCGTGACGCGGACAAGGGCGGGGCCCCGCGAGCCTGTGGGGGCCCGGCGCGTGGCGGCGGAGGTTCGGGGCGCCTTAACCGCGCCGCGCCTCGATGAGCCGCCCCGGATTCTGTGCGGCTACAGTGCGCGCGGATCCGGGGCGCGGGGATTTCCTCCCGAAGGGGTCCCACCTGCCAGCGACAGCCCGCGCGGCCGCGCGGGCGTGTCGCTGGACTTCAATGCGCGCACGTCGCGCAGGGCCGCGACCGATGGACGTGACCCGTCCAGTCGTAGCCCTGTAGCGCACTGTTCGGCAGGCAGGGGGGCGTGGGCAGACGAGCGCCGCCTGCCACCGTACGGTGCGCCGTTCGGACCGGGGGGTCATCCGGCGCATCCGGCCCCCTTTCCGCGCCCCACCGCCCCGGGTGCGGCGCGCGTGCTGTACGAGCGACGGGACAAGTCGACGGGAGTCAATCGAATAATGATGGCGGGCGAGCGAAGCCCGCTGACACCGGAAAAGACGCCCGGCATCTCGGGTGGAGGGGGGGGTCGCCAGCCGGCGCCCCCATAGCAGCCCATGAACGGGTCCGGCCTCTCCTTGCACTATAAAAGGGAGTGCCTTGTACATGAAACCAACAGACAACACTTGAGCAATACCAGACAAGCAGGACGTAGGGTTTTACACCTCTGGTGGCCCGAACCTGGGTAAAACTGCTTGTGTTCTTCCTCTTTCTCGTGCGCGTTTCCAACACTTAGAACCGTTCGCTCCCCTCCGAATCTCAAAGGGAGGCCTCGCTAGGCCCCCATTTGCCGTGGTTTCCACACCTCGACTTCACTGTTAGTTTGTACTGTCTAGCTAATTTTAGTGAACTATGATGGTATATCATCTTTAGTTATGATTGATCATGATCCTGACAAAGAGAGTATATTTTCTTATGCGGTACCAATATCTGAGTATATATGTTGAACATTTATTGTTCGCTCAACATATGGAGTATATGTTAAACATTATGCCAACAATGTTACTTGACTTCCATATCATGTTTAAAGAATTAATGAGTTAGGAAGTGAAGAGTAGAATTGTCATCCCATCATATATTTACGGACAAAATCTTCCTATCTGGGACGAATCCTAGTCCGCTTAGAGTCAAATCAACATCATTGGGACAAGCAAACCCTGTTATATTCTCAAATCTATATCAGCACATTTTATATATCAACAATTGGCCAGGCAAACTTCTACGTAAATAATAACACCACTGGTAGCTTAAGAGAACTAGTGTTCGCTTATAAATATCAACATTATGTATTGTGGTGTGTATATTCTAACATTAGAATGGAAACTTCTCCCATGAAAAACCCAATGCCTCAAATAGGAAAAAGGAATCTAACACCAATAATAGCTGAATTTATATTGTTCAACCATTGTTTAGTGGACAATACCGCCTCGTCTCGATGTGGTTATTATGTATATTTGGATTGGCTATATACTGCAGCGGAGAAATACCGGGGCAACCTCAGGTAACCATTTTTTTTTCTAGAAAAAAGTAAAATTAGATAAACATGAAGTAGTTGATCCAGGCCACCGGAGCTCAATCAAACGGTTAAAAAACCGTACAGCGTCTTCCAATCAACACCAGATCCGAAACTCTGAACCGTGCCGCCCACTTGGTGCAGCACAGCGCAGTGCGCCAGGCCAGCTGAGCAAAGCCGAAGGACTCGGCGCACCGGCAGACCCACCCCTATAAATTCGCCACCACTCCCTCCCTCACCAGCCGAACCCGAGCCGATCGAACTGACAACGCCCCCAAACCCACCGCGAAGCGAATCGCACCTAATTCGATCGCAGAATCTAGCCACCATGAGCTTCTCGTCCATGAGCAAGCAGCAGGTGCTGGACGCCGGTGAGGCGGTGGGGGAGGAGGCCGCGGAGATGATCCCCGGCCTGCCGGAGGAGGTGGCCGAGAAGTGCCTCCTCCACTTGCCTTTCCTCTATCACCGACTGTTCCGCACTGTCTCCTCCACCTGGAACCGCTTCCTCACCGACGCGCCGGCCAAGCCGCTGCTCTTCCCGGCGGGGGCTGGCGCGGGCGCGGGGGGCGTGGCGGCGGCGTCCGTGTCGTTCTCGCTGCCGTTCCTCTTCGCCTTCGCCTTCGACCCTATCTCGCGGCGGCTCCAGTGCCAGGCGCTTGACCCGTTCTCACGGAGGTGGCTTCTGCTGCCGCCGGTGCCTGGCGGTGCCGCGGCCGGGTCGTTCGCGGTCGTGGGGCTCCCCGGCCGCGGCGAGATCTACGTGATTGGCGGCGTGGAGGAAGGCGGCGACAAGGAGGTGCGGAGCGTGGCGGTGTACAGCGCCGCGCGGAACGGGTGGGAGCAGGCGGCCTCGATGCGGACGCCCCGGGGGTACATGGCGGCCGGGGAGGTCGGAGGGCGCGTGGTGGTGGCCGGCGAGGACGGCGAGTCAGAGGTGTTCGACCCGGAGCAGGGCCGGTGGGCGCCGGCCGCGGCCCGGCGCGGCGCGGCGGTGGCGCGGTACGACGCCGCGGCCGCCGGTGGCAAGCTGTACGTGACGGAGGGGTGGGCGTGGCCGTTCGAGCGCGCCCCGCGCGGCGCGGTGTACGACGCGGCCGCGGACACCTGGACCGAGATGGCGCGCGGGATGCGCGAGGGCTGGACGGGCTCCTGCGCCGTCGCCGGCGGCCGGATGTACATCGTGGCGGAGTACGGCGAGTGGAGGCTGAAGCGGTACGACGACGCGCGGGACGAGTGGCGGATGGTGGCCGGCACCGGGGTTCCGCCCGAGGTGCGGCGGCCGCACGTCGTCTCCGGCGAGGTCGGGGAGCTCGCCGGCGGGCGGCGGCGGATATACGTGGTGGGCGCCGGGCTCGACGTCGCCGTCGGGACCGTGGCCGGCGTCCGCGGCGGCGAGGAGGAGATGGTGGAGTGGGAGGTGGTCAAGGGCCCCGCCGAGTTCGCCGGGCTCGCGCCCTGCAACGCGCAGGTCCTGTACGCCTGAGTGAGGCGTCCCCCGTTCCCTATCGGTGGAACGTCGTCCGCATCGCCTGCCGGAGAAGCTACGGCACAGTTCAGCTGGCTCGCCCACGGGACCACTATCCGGTGCCGCGTCACCTCGCCGGCGAGGCTCCGTACACGCGCCCCTGTTAGTGAAACGTGACGCCACGCCACCAGCGGCTCGGCGCCGGAGTGAGTGGCTCGCTGCTGGAAATTGAGAAACTCAGACGGGCGAGCGCGATGTCACTGCACGCGCTCACAGACTTGCCACGTGGGACCAGTCTGTAACGGAAGGGCTCAATGGTCTTTCCAGCCCGTTGTTCTCAGAGCAGAGCAAAGGGTACTAGCCAGTAGATTTCTTTTTTCTGTCGCGTGTACGTGTGCATATTAGTATAGTATCACTGTACTGTTGTGTTTCTGTACGAACTGTCGAGGAAGGAGAGAAGTGAAATTGACGCCAGCACTGCAAAGGTACTATTGGCAATTAGCTCTTCAATCAAGCACAAATCTCCCAAGCAACCACGGCAAAAAAATCTGCTCCGGTAGAGGAGAATGTTCTCCTTCTCTGGCCCAATCGCTTCGGAAGTGTCATATTTAGCAACGCGCATGATGGACGGCCGCCAAGCTAATCACAAAGAATTAGCTGCTTTTCTTTACCCTCACTCGACGGGACCCAAGCACGAACGAAATTGGCTGCGATGCGCGCACGCACCCGATTCCCATTCGCGCGCTCGAGGCGGCGACAGCGAAGATTCAACGGCAGCGGCGGCCGATCTCTACGCGACGGCGAATCGTAGCCCGTTCCCCCCTGCAACGATCGATCCCGGCGAAAGAAAGAAAGAAAACTAGTATTAGAAAAAGAAGTAGGGATGCAAACACCACACATCTCTTTCGTGCAGTGCTTTCCGAGGCGCAATCATGCCGCGATGGCGACGCCGAGCGCATCCTCGCCGCGATGGAGACGAAATGGGGAAGCCATTATAGCGGCGTGGGCAGCCGGGCCCCTGCCGGCCTCGCGCGCTCAAGTGATCAGCATCAGCAGCCGTGATGAGCGTGCGTGACCAGGAAACTGCGCCGGCTAGTAACACAGTGTACTAGTAGGAGCATTAAAGAAGCAAATCCGAATGATGAGCGCCGGGGCTAAACAAAGGGTGTGCACGGTCACGCACAGCTGGGTGCGCAGGTGTCAGTGCGTGCGCCTGGCTGTGCGCGTGTGGGTGGTGCCGGCGGTGATCCATCGCGAGTTTCTAATGCCGGCGTCAGTGAGCATGTCAAAGATTTGTTTAAGCAGCGTTTGTTTATGCCGCGCGCGTACTAGGAAAGGAGAGGGCCTGCAGCTTATGCCCAGAAAAATTGAGGTCGGAGCCTGCGATGAAGCACACCGGCGATGATGCGGTGGTCCTGCCTGACAGTGACCGCGCCAGCCGGACACGTAACGAGTCGCCACAGGTTGCTCCTACTCAACGTTTGTACCGGAAAAGCATGCTCACTGTAGACTATTTTTATTGTTCCTACGATAAGCATGCTGCGTTTTCTTGTCGAAAGGACAATATACGCGTGCAGCGTATAGGGAGGCGTAACCAGCGGTGGGGTTGATCAAGAGATCACCGTTGAGAATTCTTCCCATTCGAAGCCTTGACTTACAAAAAATCTGGTTCGGATATCCAACCTGTTTCACTTAACCTGGTTGCTATTGTCGGTTAGTGGCTTAGGTCGCGTAAAAGAGTGCTTAAGTTGTTATGCTCTGGATTTGATACTCTTCTAATTTTGGTCGTACGGAGGCTTTAGAAGGAAAGGAATACCAGGGTCTTCGAATCCCTTTTGTTGATTAGTGGCTTAGGTCGCGGAAGAGGGTCCCCAAATCTCTACACCCTGGCTTGATTCTTTTTGAAATCTTGGTCGCATAGAGGCTTTGGAGGAACGGAATAGCAGAGTCTTCGAGTTCCAAGCACTTCAACTGGTCGATTTGTCGCAGTAAATCTTTGATGAGGCTCATCTCTGGGCAGCCGTGGGTTTATCCAAGCTTCGAAAGCTTCTTTACTCTTGACAGTCTTAGCTCTCTCTCTAGTTCTTTTTGGGACTTTGTTCGTGATTTATTCCTTTTAGTGTTGTTCTGTAAGGATCTTCAGTGTAACGTACGGCCCGTGAGTTGTTTTTGTACTTTACATCATGGTTGGCTTTTGCTAAGTCCTTTAGGGGAATTAGCCCTGACCATGTTGTAACAAATTTCTCTTCTTTTTAATGAAATACGTGCTCCGCACGTTTTTTTAAAAAAAAGCGTATAGGGAGGCGTAATATGCTGTAGCACTTCCATCAGCGAGTTTCTCAAGTTACATATCCTGATCGTCGTCATCAGTAGCCTCCTCTCCACCGGCCAAAACATCATGAGATTCATGACATGATGACAACCACGAGCCCGATCCATCTCATGTTGGAGACGGAAATTATAGTAAGCGCCTACGGAGGGCGTACGGCAGAGCCGAGCCGTCTCAAAACAAAAAAAAAATCGCTTTATTAGCCAACGAAATCCAGCCCACATCTTGGCTAGCTATCAGCAGCAGCCTATCCTTATCCAGGGCAGGCGCCCAAGCTCATATGTTAACTGAACAACTGGTTTTCCAATCTTTATTTCCACCCTCTCCCCATCGATTCATGCCTGCAAATTGCGAAAGGATTCGTGCAAATTGCGCACATCAACAGGGAAGGATATATGATTAACAAGTTGCTGATCATTTCTCCCAGTTGCGTATTTCTCTACTGCTAATCCACTCCCAGATTACCGCATCTCCTGACCGATATTGATCCCCGGCAACTGGGGGCATATATGCTCGCCCTACCTATAGGTAGCGTGCTGCGGACATGATGATGATGCGGTGCTTAATCATGGACCGTTGTTCACACTTGAGTTGAGTGTGTCAAGCAAGCAGGAATCGAGTCCACTTGCGCTTACGTACCTGATAACAAAATCAACGGGGGGAGGAAGTTTTTTCCAGCTGGTATTAAAGCTCCAAGTCGTGCTTCAACCATCCTTCGGATTTTCTTGATATAGTACTGTACACCGTAAACGTGATGATTAATTAAGCTCTTGTCGCACAGGTAAAAAAAAAAAAAGCTCTTGTCGCTGACACAAGTAGTATCACTCGTGGAAGCTTTCTGCAGACGTTCTTCGGGTATCTGCTGACTCACGCGGTCGCCAATTCCCCATCACGGACGGTCGCTGTATGCACACACACTGACACGCGTAATGCGCATGAAAGCATTAGGCGGCATTTACCATTTTCTGATCGCTCTTGTTGGCGAAAACATGCGCGAAATGTCACCAGGGGACGACGAGGCCGCGCCGTTAGGCAGATGATTCAGGCCACGTTTTTAGGTTCAGGTATACGAAAAGGAAAGGCAAGGGATAGTTACACTCACACATATCCACAACACGACACGGCCGGCAGTGCCGTGCCCGTGCTGCTCTTACCGTCCGGTGCTGGTGCTGGCGCTGGGCCGCACGTGGGAGACTATAAACGAACCGTGAACCGAACCAGTCCGTGCGCGAACACACTAGACGCCCCTGTTCTTGGAATGCCGGAATCCGATCGCGTCCTCTTTTGATTCGCAGCTAGCGCTCGCGACCTCTCTCTAGCTATCTGCTCTGGCGTGCACGATGGAGTGATTAGGAGCTAGGCCGCCCGCGGTGCGTTGCGTGTTGTTATCAGCAGCTGGACCGGACGCACGATGTATCCATGCATCGACTCTACGGGTGCCAATCGACGTCAATGTTGGCTCTCGCCAGAAAGTCTGGTACCTTTCCCGCTTCCCGGGCCCCGGCCGTTGCTCGAGGAACGGCCTATGACGCGCGGGTTCGCGCAAGACGCTTTTGTCGTCTTGCCGGTTTCGGCTTCCTCGCCGGCGGACGTGTCCCCTCCTCCGGTGCGCGCAGTGACGTCGGCCGCCGGGCGTGTGCTGCGCTCCCGTGACGTCGGGACGAGGAGGCCGAACAACGCCACAGTTGAGCGTTAGCAGGCCGGACACGCATGTTCCCCAACGAGGATTACGGCCTCACAAGGGGGCCAATTGAGCCTCTTTTGGATTCCGCCAATGCAAAAGGCTGAACTCTTCTTTGGAAATCAAATGCGGCTACGGGCCCACTCATAAATCCTGGCCCGTTTTTTGCTTGGAGTGTGCCGACGATGACATGAGCTTACGAACTGCCGCTGCTGCTGCGAATAGCACCAGAAATTGATCTGCCACAGTCAACGGATAAAATGTTGAAGCAGTGCGAGCGTCGCCACGCTCGACCCACGCCGGCTTCGTCTCGTCTCCCACGAACAGAACACCTATCGCTAACGATCCGCAGCGACTCCACTTCACCACTCGCCAATCACTCACACTCTCGCACACTGCACGAAGCCCATGGCCCTGGCCACGCCGCTTCGCCACTTCCTCCCCACGGCGGCGGCGCCGGCCAGGTCTTCCGACCCCGCGGGGCCGTCCCTGCCGATCCACCGCCCCCTTCCGCCCCGCCGTGGCCACCTCAGCGCCATCCTCGCCGCGGCGCCGTCCCCGTCCCCTGCGGCGAGGACGGTGGCGGTATCAGCGGCCGCGGGGGCCGGCAGCCGGCCGACGGTGCTGGTCACGGAGAAGCTGGGCCCCGCGGGTCTGGACCTGCTGCGCGAGTTCGCGAACGTGGACTGCGCCTACGAGCTCACGGCGGAGGAGCTCCGCGCCAAGGTGTCGCTGGTGGACGCGCTGGTGGTGCGCAGCGCGACGCGCGTCACGCGGGAGGTGTTCGAGGCGGCGCGCGGCCGGCTCCGCGTCGTCGGCCGGGCCGGCGTCGGCATCGACAACGTCGACCTCCGGGCCGCCACCGAGGCCGGGTGCCTAGTCGTCAACGCGCCCACGGCCAACACCGTCGCCGCCGCCGAGCTCGCCGTCGCGCTCCTCGCCGCCATGGCGCGCAATGTCGCGCAGGCAGACGCGTCGCTCAAGGCCGGTACGTACGTGCTGCCTCCGTTCTTCCTCCGAACAAATGTGAGCGCGATAACACGACGGTCGGTGTCGTTCCAGCCACACATTATTTTAGTCCCGATAAGGTGGTTGCCATTTTCTACGACTAGCTAGTGTTTCCCTGATCGATGCACATTGCCCTCTAATAAAACGTACTGCATGTTGACGCCAATATACAAACTTGTTTGTGGTTACGAGACAGACTATGGTAGCTTTCCTGCATCACGTTTCTACAGTAGCTTACTAGTGTTTCTTATGCTTGGTTAGGTTGTAAACGATGGCGGCGTGATGTTCAAAAGAACAATTGACGGCACCAGTGGCGTGATTAGGTGGGTACTATGTGTCGAGGTGTGGAAACCACGGCAAATGGGGGGCCTAGCACGGCCTCCCTTTGAGATTCGGAGGGGAGCGAACGGTTCTAAGTGTTGGAATCGCGCACGAGAGAGAGGAAGGACACGAGCAGTTTTACCCAGGTTCGGGCCACCAGAGGTGTAAAACCCTACGTCCTGCCTGTCTGGTATTGCTCAAGTGTTGTGTGTTGGTTTCATGTACAAGGCACTCCCTTTTATAGCGCAAGGTGAGGCCAGTCCCGTTCATGGGCCGCTATGGGGGTGCCGGCTGGCGACCCCCCCTCCACCCGAGATGCCGGGCGTCTTTTCTGGTGTCAGCGGACTTCGCTCGCCTGCCATCATTACTCGATTGACTCCCGTCGTCTTGTCCCATCGCTCGTACCGCACGCGCGCCGCACCCGGAGCGGTGAGGCGCGGAAAGGGGGCCGGATGCGCCGGATGACCCTCCGGTCCAAGCGACGCACCGTACGGTGGCAGGCGGCGCTCGTCAGCCCACGCCCCCCTGCCCGCCGAACAGTGCGCTACAGGGCTACGACTGGACGGGTCACGTCCATCGGTCGCGGCCCTGCGCGACGTGCGCGCATTGAAGTCCAGCGACACGCCCGCGCGGCCGCGCGGGCTGTCGCTGGCAGGTGGGACCCCTTCGGGAGGAAATCCCCGCGCCCCGGATCCGCGCGCACTGTAGCCGCACAGAATCGGGGCGGCTCATCGAGGCGCGGCGCGGTTAAGGCGCCCCGAACCTCCGCCGCCACGTGCCGGGCTCCCACAGGCTCGCGGGGCCCCGCCCTTGTCCGCGTCACGCGGCGGGTCGCGGAGGCGGCAGGGTGTAGCCACGTGGCTACGCCCCACGGCTCGCGGCTGCGAGCCGTGCGGGAGCCCGACGCTCCGCGCACCCTTGCCGGGCCGCTTCGTCCCACTTGGCGCGTGGTTGTCTTCCTTGGCCCAAGACGGACTTGGGCCGGCCTTTTGACGGGGGAGTGGGGACCCTGGTTCCCAGTACACCGACACTATGTATGACGGTGTGTGTGTGTTTGGGTAGGGGAGGAGTAGCTAGGTGCACAGCCCAATGCACCGAATATTTGAACCCGCTACTGAATGCTTCGTAGGCTAGCATGAATGACGGTGTTAACATGTACAGTATTGTATACTGAGACACCAGTAGTATATACTGATTAAAGTACACTGGAGCATGTTTGCTTACAGCGATCATGTTAACATGCATTCTCTAACTGTTATCGTCATACATTGAGCATTGGAGCGTGTGTTTGCTTAAGGAGCAAAGTACTGTATGTACTGATTGAAGTTAATTAAATTACAAAAACTAAGATTCCGTGTTAGTCTTATAATGTTATCATAGTACAAACTACAATATTGTGAATACTTTGCATACGATTTTTTATTGATATTAGACAGCAGTAGAAGCTTTTTAAGTTTTCTGAAGTGAGCTTTGTAGTATCAAATTTGTCTTGTCCCATTGGCAAGTCGTTATTCGAAATTGTGTCTGAAGATACTGGGTCAGTGCCATTACTCACAAAGTCAGTTCATTTAAGTTGATAGAAGACTGCTAATGTACCAGCATTGTTTCATTATTGTGCTATGCATAATATATTTGTACTGAATGTTGTAATTTGCATAATTCAGGTAAATGGCAGCGCAGCAAATTTATAGGTGTTTCCCTGGTGGGGAAGACACTAGCTGTTATGGGCTTTGGAAAGGTTGGGTCAGAAGTAGCACGACGTGCAAAAGGACTTGGGATGGATATCATTGCTCATGACCCATATGCTTCTGTCGACAGAGCCCGGGCAATTGGTGTAGATCTTGTATCATTTGATGAGGCCATCTCTACAGCAGACTTCATATCCCTGCATATGCCTCTGACTCCATCCACAGAAAAGCTTTTCAATGACGAAACTTTTGCAAAAATGAAAAAGGGTGTTAGAATTGTCAACGTTGCAAGGGGTGGAGTGGTTGATGAAGATGCATTGCTGAGAGCACTTGATAATGGAATAGTTGCACAGGTAATTCCTTCCGGCATGGCCATTCATCCTTATGCTAACAGCGCATATTTCTGTTGCACTTTTGTCAGTAGGAAAAAGATAACAGTATTCAGTGTGCACTGTATTGTCTGAAAAAAGATAGGGATCTTTTAGCATTGTTCCTGATTGTCCTGTGGTATGAATCAGGCTGCACTTGATGTATTTACTGAGGAGCCACCACCGAAAGACAGCAAGTTAGTGCACCATGAGAATGTCACTGCCACACCGCATCTCGGAGCGAGCACAACAGAAGCCCAGGTTGGTGTGTTTCTTTCCTTCGCAACATTTTTTTTTTTGAATCTGTAACAAGCTTATTCGTAGCACAACATATCATACTAACTTATCCTCTTAACTTTATGTGATGTATCTCTACAGGAAGGTGTGGCCCTAGAAATTGCGGAGGCTGTTATCGGTGCGCTTAGAGGAGATCTGGCTGCTACTGCTGTAAATGCTCCAATGGTCCCTGCTGAGGTACTTTAATTACCTAGGAAGGAAATTTTTCAGTGTCTTTTCAGTACAATTATGCAATCTGCTTGCATTTAACACAGTACATCTCTTCCCACAGGTTTTATCAGAGTTATCTCCCTACGTTGTCCTTGCTGAGAAGTTAGGCCGACTTGTCGTGCAACTCGTAGCGGGCGGGAGCGGAATTAAAGGAGTCAAGGTTGTTTACGCGTCAGCTAGAGACCCAGATGACTTGGACACAAGAATTCTTCGTGCTATGGTCACTAAAGGCATAATTGAACCAATTTCAAGTGCATTCGTTAACATTGTCAATGCCGATTATGTTGCCAAGCAAAGAGGACTTCAGATCGTTGAGGAGAGAATTTTGCTTGATGGTTCACCAGAAATACCTCTAGACTCTATCCAGGTCCACCTTGCCAATGTAGAGTCCAAGTTTGGTGGAGCCTTATCTGATGCAGGTGACATCAGAGTGGAGGGCAAGGTTAAGGATGGGGCACCACATCTTACGCTTGTTGGGTCTTTCAGTGTTGATGTTAGCCTAGAGGGCAACCTATTACTATGCCGCCAAGTTGATCAGCCGGGCATCATTGGAAAAGTGGGATCAATTTTGGGAAAGACGAATGTAAATGTGAGCTTTATGAGCGTTGGAAGGACTGCTCCAGGAAAGCAGGCGATAATGGCCATTGGAACTGATGAGGAGCCAGAGAAGGAAGCTCTCAAATTGATCGACGAAATACCGTCTGTCGTGGAGTTTGTCTTTCTTAAGCTTTAGAGATAGTAGATACTAGATAGATAGCCTGAGATTGATTTCCCCCCCTCAAGAATGACATTCTTTTATATCATTTCAGCAGGTTTCATTCTTAGATGTATACAATCCGTACATACGAAATACAAAAAAAAATCAGCATGTTATCATGCTAAGCTCCTGAACCCTGTTGTCATTCTATTGGGCTATCTCATCCATGTGGTTTGTCTGAAACATTTTGGTCAACTGTTAAATTGTCTATCACAAGTTTCAGGTTTTTTGTTATACTAACTGAAGACCTTTGTTCTGAGACTTCTTAGCTCCCTCACTAAAGGTGCGTTGAACCATTCTAGCCTCTGAAATACTCGTTTTACATTCCTTAGAGCCATGGAGTATTTGATTATGCACTCGAATCAATGTTACTGTATTTGTGGATGACATTTTCAGGGGTAAGAAAATAACTTTTTCTTACTCATTGAAACTAATTTTTTCTTGATCGAACTATAGCGTATTTTGCAGGATATTCAACATTGGCATCTAAAAAACGTGAAATTTCACTGAACTTATAGATTCAGTTTTTTGTTCAGATGAACAATGTATATGCGTTTCGACTCCACCATTTAATCAGCAGCTTTTGTCTTCTTTTTCTCGATTCAGGTTGAACCATCCGACCCAACCGCATACTAGTCAGCAAGATCAAAATCTGTTTGGTGAACAACACTAATGAACCCCTTTACCTCATCTGACAAGAACACATGCATTGATGAATGTTCTTCTCACATCTCAACAGCACTGCCGACCTTCCCATATCTTCTACTCCTTTTACGAAAGCCATCAACCTTTCACCATCTGTTCCTTTCCGATTCACTAGCGGATCAGCTGGTCCACCATCCAACACAGCCGCGAGCCATGCCTCTCCTTTTTGTTGCTGCTAGCCACTGACCCCCGATCGGGACTTGGCCGAACCGCGGCATCATCGGCGTCGATCCATCACCAGTTCACCCGCTTTTGCATCGTTGCCGTTGCTCCCCTTTGGGGAAAGGAATGCGCGGCACACTGATCGGCGCGAGGTGAGTGCGCGGCACACTCGATAAAGGCCGCTCTGACGGCGACGCGATCGTGGCTGCGGCCAAGTGGAAGAGAAGTCTTGGGAGTCAGAGGCGCAGAAGTGCACGGAACTTGCTCCTTGGTAATGCTGAATGTAACATGAACCGGTGTAGCTGTTTAGCAGCACTGTTCGTTCTTATCATGATTTTGGCTAAACTCTGAAGCATTCTCAACTCTGAAATGGACACTGTCCGAAGGTTTTCAGAAAGAAAAGATGGCTGTTGCTGTTGCAGGTCGAGCAGACAGTTTCTTCAGAGTTCAGATCACGTACGGCGCACTGGTGCTTAAGCGGCAGGAGTGAGAACGAGAGATCGTTCTCACGCGCGATGCGGAGCCGGATGCTCTTCGCGCACGCCACGCGCGATGCGGAGCCGGATGCTCTTCGCGCACGCCACGCGCGATCACTGTTCGCGCCACGCGATTGACGGCGACGTCCAGCCTTGTGCGGGAGTTCTTGGCTGGGAGTAGTCCGGAAAAACAGGAGATGCTTGGCTGAGCATCTTAGCTCTGGAGTCGTCGTGTTTTTTATTCTCCCACATAATTGGAGATTATGACTGGTCTGGTACGATTCACTTCGAGACCGAAAGAAAAAGGATATCTGCAAGCTATTCAAGCTACACGCTGTATAAAATTTTAGGATTTCGGGAGCTGGAAGCTGCATGCTGTATAAAATTGCAGCAGAATTTATGAACTGAACTGCCCCTGCCGACGGCAACTCCACCAGAGGCACTGTTGCTTATGATCAGTACTAAGATCAAAACGCGTTTGAGAAGCGTAGTGGACCGACATGTCCACTTGTAAACATTGATGAAGGGCTCCGCCAGTAGATTGCCCAAGTCGCAGACCAAATCGTCTGGAAAATTCCGAGCATGAACTGTCGCAAATTATGAAGAGATTTCGCGGCCAGACCCAAATCTTTCCAAGTCTCTAAATGCTGCGATCACGTGAAGAAAGCTTGACAGCACGGGAAGGTGGGGGCCGCGAGAGATGCTGGCGCCAAAACCAAATCGTCTTTCCGTCGAGTTGGTGTCGGCCCTACTGAACACCCCTCTAATCCGGTGCGCGCACGAGGAACAGTACACCACTTTGTTGCAATTTTGACGCGCTGTTTGAACTAACCAAGGTTACCGGAATGATGATTTTCCAAACAATCTAAGATCACATATTAGTACTATTGGACGATCCAGCACTTGAACGTTCACCCTTGAGGAAAGAACGTAGCAGAGAGAGAGAACTTTATACATTGACATAAGATAACTGGCATGTGTAAGAGAATGTCAAACATATAAAAGTTGTAGTATTAAATTATACGTGATGCCACATGGAAAATTACCAAAGAATACGGTTAGACAATGTGTGAGCTACTACTAAAGTTCACATCATGCATCATCCTGACTTAGAATACAACTCTGACAGAGCAATAGATATGGACAATTTTGTTGCCAACTGCCGTCCAGAAATGCAGACAAATGTGCTAGTAACTAACTAGGTACTAAGTAGCACCAAAATACATGTTCATAACACATATTTCTTTCATAAGCTGGACCATGGAAGGATGCCATTGTTGAGCCTTGACAAATGTGGCCAGTCAATAGGTTTCACGAGCGAAATGAAGGGGGCCACAGTAGCATGGGGCTGCAGGATCACATGAGCGACATCCACACCGGATCACAAACTTTACGAGATGACGGCATCCGGTTCGTCACCTGAAACAGCGCTTAATTACGCTTCTGCCCCCGGTGTGTGTCGCGAGTCGAGGCGTCCACGTCAGGCTATTGGGTCAAGATTCTCGAGCTCGACTGTGACTCAACGCTGCCGAGTCGCTTGTTTTAGCTACTAAATTACCAAACTGCCCATCTTATCCTGTCACAGAAACTTCAGAAATTCCAATTTTCAAACTAAAAGGAAAGCTTTGTCCTTTCCAAAGGCAATTTTTTTCTCTCCTAGGAACTGGTTGCGGCACCATTGACTTCTAACTGATGCATGTTTTCTATACTACTGTTGATATATGGAATTTCTAGAAAAAAAGGGTGAATGGATCTCGATAACAAGACATAACTCATACTATTGAGTAGCTCTTACAAGGTTTGATTTCAGAACTAACTTCGTGCCTTATGAAATGCTTTTTCCGCCTATATAACCAAGCGATTTACTATATTTCAATCAAGACAGTTCCTCGCTTGTACAGAACAAGTTGTTGGTCGCATGGTATAAACTTGACGTTTGGCACGATTCTTTTCAGCTTTGACATATGCATTGCATAAGCGGTTTTTATGGTTCGATGAACTAGAAAACTAGCTTTATATACCGCCTTATAGACTTAAAAAAACATTTTTATGATAAAATAGTGATATCCTACCAACCAAATCTCTAATAAACAAATAAAACTATATAAATGATAGACATGAAAGGATCAACATGAGGAGATGATCGAGGCTGGTACACTTACACAAGGAAATTCACTGAATCTTCCACAAACGATAACCTGGTAACGTCATTTTTGCAAGTGACCGTACATCGTTTGACGCTAACATACCACAAATAACGGGGGCAAAGAAAATTATACTATTCAACGTGTGGCGTACATTTTGCTGCAGCGGCGGCAGCACATTGTAGAACTATTGGAGGGTAGTATGGACATTTGATGCACCTCCCAAGATCTGTTGGGTGGCAGAGAAAGGTCGCCTGATATCGACAGGCAGCGAATCACCGATATCGACAGGCAGCGAATCACCGGCTAATTATTGATCTTGCAGCTAATTTTCTAACGGTGCAGGGCACGGCGTCAGACCCGTAAAGTTAATCTTTGTCGTTTTCAGCTTTGAGGAACTGTAGAGGTTGCAGCTTGTGAGCCAGAACGGTGGTTGCTTTCAAAATATCTTTAGTTGATTATGCTCTAAAGGTCTTATGACCAGTCTAATTGATGATATATTTTGACTTGGAAATATCTTTAGTTTTAACATTCATCATTATCGGATGTTACAGGGGGAGTCTTTGTTTCACATTTTAGCTT
The DNA here is from genome assembly GCA_012490785.1 of Eragrostis nindensis. NCBI lineage: Eukaryota > Viridiplantae > Streptophyta > Magnoliopsida > Poales > Poaceae > Eragrostis > Eragrostis nindensis. The sequence goes on along the minus strand of JAAXCT010001353.1, from coordinate 125,306 downwards.
CTTTTCCTTGTGAATATTTTCACATTACTACATCGGAGTGTGACGCGCGAGAAGCAAAAGCACATACTTATGAGCAACTTGATCCATGGAACTTGGAGTCCTGACTTTTCTTTTACCAGAGCAATTAGGGTCCGAATAAGCAGATGCTTTGGCCAAACTGCATAGATAAAAAAATGATGAATGTTAAAACTTGAAGGTAAGCAACTTACGCACTCGTGAGTCGTGATAGCTAATCTTTTTAACTATGTGGTGATTATGTATAAAATGTTGACTCAAACGTTACAATGCTAATGAGTGTTTCAATATGTCTAACCATCTTGTGACACCTCAAAAGCAATGTTTAGCACTCGTTCATTCCTATACAAACCCAGCCATATGGCATCACAAAAATAAAACCTTTTTTGCAGCAAAGTATGTTCATAGTAACATATAACATGATTGACACCAATTTATTTGCGCTGTAGCTCTCTAAATGCAAACAGTACAACTTCAAATGTAGGAGGAGTGGCCACCGCTTGTTAACACGAGATGTGATGGCTGGGGATCTCCGTTTATCGCCGCCGTCTAATACCGCATCACCGTCTGCGATTAGCCCTATATCCATTCATCCGCACGAAAGGCCCAACCCCCCGGCCCGCACCCGACGCAGATATCTTTGCTCCATCCCCTCGTGCATGGGGCCCACCTCCGTCACATGCACAAATTGATTTGTCGTCCCCACAGCCCCCGCCGAAATCCAAAATAATAATATTTAATCCGATTTCGCTTGGTTCCCAGCCCACCACGTGTGCCACCCGCGCCACGTCACCGTCCCCCACCTACCACTACATGTACCGCGGCCATCACCACCACCACTACGCGCACCCCCACCAGCACCGCACGCAAGCACGCGCCATTGCCGTTGTCGGAGCCGAGCTAGCCGCGCCAAGCGATCAATCTCTTGCTGCCTGCCTGTTGAGTGACACGACGACGATGGAGCTGCACAAGTACTGGGGCGTGGGCGGGCGGCGGTGCGGCGCGTGCGAGGCGGCCCCGGCGGCGGTGCACTGCCGCACCTGCGGCGGCGTGTTCCTCTGCACGGCGTGCGACGCGCGGCCGGCGCACGAGGGGGCCGGGCACGAGCGCGTGTGGGTGTGCGAGGTCTGCGAACTGGCCCCCGCCGCCGTCACCTGCAAGGCCGACGCCGCGGTCCTCTGCGCCGCCTGCGACTCCGACATCCACGACGCCAACCCGCTGGCGCGCCGCCACACGCGCGTCCCCATCGCTCCCATCGGGTCCGCGGCCGCCGCCGCCGCCGTGGAGTCCATGCTGTTCGGCACCGCCGAGGCTGCAGCCGAAGCCGAGGAGCAGAAGGGGGCCGAGCATCAGCAGCAGCACCACCACCTCCACCAGCACGCGCTGAACCTGAACGTGGAGGCCAAGGACATGAAGCTGGACTACCTCTTCTCCGACCTGGACCCTTACCTCAACGTCGAGCTCCCGCGCTTCCAGCACGCCGACAGCGTCGTCCCCAGCGGCGTCGCGGCCGTGGAGCTGGACTTCACGGGCGGCATCGGCGTCAAGCAATCCTCCTACAGCTCCTACACGGCTACCTCCCTCGCGCACAGCGTAAGCTTCGCCCTTCCTTTGCCTTGCTTGAGATACAAACACACTACTTCCATGGATCAAACTCATGGACAACCTCTGACCTTGCCGTTTCTTTAATCCTTTTTGCAGGGCTCTTCCTCGGAGGTCGGCGTGGTGCCGGACGCCATCTGCATAGGAGCCGGCGGCGGCAGCTTCGAGCTCGACTTCACCAGACCCAAGCCTCAAGCCTACATGCCGTACACCGCGACTCCTCCGAGCCACAGCGTAAGACGATCTCAACCAAGCTCCCATTAATTTTCGGATGCTGCACACGTGTAGTAGACTGTAGTGCACTCATGAACTGACTTGAACTCGGCTCGGCGTGCAGGTGTCGTCGGTGGACGCAGAGGTGGTGCCGGAGCAGCGCGGGGAGGCGGCGTTGCCGCGTCCGGTGATGGGAGAGGGGAGGGAGGCACGGCTGATGCGGTACCGGGAGAAGCGGAAGAATCGCAGGTTCGAGAAGACCATCCGCTACGCGTCGCGGAAGGCCTACGCCGAGACGCGGCCGCGGATCAAGGGCCGCTTCGCCAAGCGCACGGACAACGACGCCGACGACGCCGAGGTCGCCGTGCCGTCGGCATCCTCCTACATGCTCGACTTCGGCTACAGCGTCGTGCCCAGCTTCTGACGATCGTCTCGGTCTGCGCGTGCGCGCTTGATCTGGAACGGCACGGAACGCCACCGCGCCGTGACTTGTACCGATGTATAGGGGAGGACTACTAGTAATCCCATGTACTCTTTTTGAGCTAGCCTACGTACGCTAGTGAGATGTATAATTGTACGTACGTATATATACTACTGCTGCTGGTCCGATCCGCTGCTACTTACTACTAGCAATGTTTTGCTAGATTAGACCGTTCTGTTCTTATTATCGATCCACAAGAGATTGCAGTAGCAGCCAAGGATTGAGTCACGAATTAATCATAGTGCATATTATCGTGGTCTTACCTTGATCCTGCAGTTCTGACAAACTCATCTGCGAACAAAATACAACACGTACATGAGAATGGAAGATGGTACAACATGTTTGATACTTTCAGGTGTCAGGTAATCTTTGTCTACCGAATTAATTACTTTGCGTGATTCTTGAAGTAGTAGGGAAGAAACTGTCTTCACGTACTGAATCCGTAATTCAGTTGTTGATGCTCATGTCTTCCATTTCGGTTAGGAAGGAAGGCAGTGATTATAGGCGTTGATATTATTCTCTGCAATGTTTGTTCGAGCAAACAAACAAACTAGGAATTGTACCTTGCATTACAACTGCCATGCGAAGTAAATTTTCTCGTACAGGAGAGACACCTTTCCGAGAATTTCTCTAACTGTACCACGAGGAACACCCCATCCATTGCCCGTGTTGCATTACGGTTGTTCTTTTCTTTCTTGCCACCGGTGGCTCATCTCATCAACAAATTGGTGGATCAACGAACACAAAAAAGGGCAATGCCTTTTCTTTGTCCACGCTAACGACCTTCTAAGTACACAATTTGGCTATTTTGGATGGAACTCTCCATGCTCTTGTTCACAAATGCAACTCCACATACTCCCTCTTTTGATGATTTCGTCTCATGTTGCTTGACTCGTTTCCTCATCCATGGTAGAGACCGAGCTTAATTGGTTATGGCTAAGGAGGCCCCCAAACTAAACCTCAGTGAGGCAATTAACCTTAGTCTTTGATTCCTAGAGCTAATTAGCGATTAGGTTGGCCGGGCCCCCTCTTTCTTGCTCAAGCTCCGCTAGTGATGTATGAACCTCTATTAGTCACATACTCACAATCCTCGCGTTCCATATGGACATAACAACCCATCTTAAATTGGGTTAAGGGGTTGCGGTTTTAATCCAAACTGAGGCAACTTGTATGAAAGCTCAGTATTTAGGCGCAATTCCACACGTTAGAGGAGTTGGTTATTTTCCGCAGCTTCATTGTCGAGACGAGGACTAGAAGAAATGAATCTTGTAACATAAAAGGATGTCAGAACTCACATGCCACCATCTGCTCTTAAAAATTAACTAAATATAGTATCTCAAAATTGTAGTGGTACGTACACAAAAATTTATTTTAACAATTGATTTCTTGCCAAAGCCTCTTATTGAAATATATATGTGCTCAAGCTTGTTTTAGGGTGGGTGAAAAAGTAGAGAGCACACAGAAAAACAAGGAGTGAACGATGAAAGAGATAAAGAGAAAACTGTATTGGGAAGCGAAAATGACATGTAATGCTAGAAAATTTTGAACTTGAAATGGGAGGGAGTAAGTCCACTTTGTTACGTCCAACAAGTAAGAGCCTCTCTTTTGATTTAAGAATCAAAGTGTCATAAAGAAAACAAGAGTACCTCTCACGACAAATGAAACAAAAATCGAACTATGAGCGTTTGTCTAGCATAGGAAGGACCGAAGGACTTGATCTGTTCGTCTGGGGTGATGTAGAACTTGTGAGGGTGGTAAAGAGCTGGGCAGCCGTAGAACAAAAGGATGGGACAATGGTGTAAAAGGCGGGGTAAAGGAACCACACGCACCAGCAGGAGCGACAGAAAGTGGGGCAAGAGGGGCACAACCCCCCCACCCCTGTGTTGTACACATCTTTTAATTTCACCATGCAAATTAGCGGCAAATTTAATTTAGTCTCCTATTGATTTGTAAATATACGGCCCTTCTTAACAAATTTAATAGCTTTGCCCCAACCTACGAGGCTCATACCCCTCAACAAGAATGCTGTTGACACTCATGTCGGGCCACCTTGTCCTCCTACCTGACCATGCCAGTGCATACATGTGCACATTGTTCTTCTTTGATTTCTTGCAAAAGCCTCTTATATGAAACATGTGCTCGGGAGCTCAGGCTTGTACTTCTTCGACAAATGTTCATCTTTTTAAGAATGAGATCATGCATACCAACACCAATGCATCACATAAAAAAGTTCATTCTATTACGTCACATCAAGTAGCTAGTTTCTATCGAATGTTTTCCACGAGATATACTATCAGGGAACACAAATAAAGTTTAGCTCCATCCAACATGCCAGTTACACGTACATACCACAAAAGATTGAACAGCTAGCCGACTTAAACTCTCGAACTAATTAAAGATAGGTTTACATGACAATTAATCAAAGCTGAGTACATGCATGGTGATCAGATCTTGATGGCATTGATATTAGCACTTGCTGCTGCAGGAAACCTCTTGGCGTAGGGGTCGTGCATGGTTTGGATGGGCATGGCCCCAAACGCCCCGAAGTTCATGCTGCTCTTGTCGTCCATGAGCGAGTACTCCTCCACCTCGTCGTCTTCGTCGTCGTCTTCGATGTCCTCGTCCTCGCCGTCCTCCGCCTCGCCGTAGTAGGAGACGCTCTTGTCCATCTCCATGAGTCGATCCGCGTACTTGACGCTCTCCATCCTGACCGGCGGCTTGCCCGGCGCGGCGGAGTCGGCGTCGCCGCGCAGGACGCGCACGACGGTCCGCATGTCGGGGCGGCGGTCGGGCTCGCCCTGCACGCAGAGCGCGGCGCACTCGACGAAGCGGGCGAGCTGCGCGGCGTCGAAGGATCCCCGGAGGCGCGGGTCGACGAGGTCCCCGAGGCGGCCGCGCGCGATGAGCGGCTCGGCCCACTCGGTGATGGTGCGCTTGGCCCCCGAGGGGAGGCGCTCGATGGGCTTGCGCCCGGAGACGAGCTCCAGCAGCAGGATGCCGAAGCTGTAGACGTCGCAGGCGCCGGAGACCTTGCCCCACATGGCGTACTCGGGCGCCAGGTATCCCAGCGTGCCCTTGACCCGGGTGGTCATGTGCGAGACGCCCTCCGGCACGAGCTTGGCGAAGCCGAAGTCGGCGACGAGCGGCGCGAAGTCGGAGTCGAGGAGCACGTTGCTGGCCTTGATGTCCCGGTGGATGATGTGCGGCGTCACCTCGTGGTGCAGGTACACGAGGCCCTCGGCGGAGCCGATGGCGACGTTGACGCGGCGCTTCCAGTCGAGGCGGACCTCGCCGGCGAACTGGCCGTGGAGGTGGGAGAGGAGGCTGAGGTTGGGCATGTAGTCGTAGACGATCATGCGCTGCTCGGCGCCGGCGCAGTAGCCGCGGAGGCCCAGCAGGTTCTTGTGGCGCACGCGGGCCAGCACCTCCACCTCCACCGCGAACTCCATCTCCGCCTTGGAGTTGTTGGTCGCCTTCAGCCGCTTCACCGCGATCTGATCAGAAATCGAGTTGTTCATCATACGTATTGTTCTACGTTACGTACTATCTGAGGGATACATATTGTCGATCCATGAGTTCCTTATAACAATTAATTAAGTACCTGGTGGCCGTCGGAGGTCTTTCCCCAGTAGACGCTGCCGAAGCCGCCCTCGCCGAGCTTGTTCTCCTCGCTGAACCCGTTGGTCGCGGCGTGCAGCTCCTTGTAGCTGAATATCCTCCACGTGCTGCTCATCGACGACGAGTTCACACACCTGATCGATCAGAAACGGCGCCACAGCATTAACAACAAGCTAATTAAAAGCGTACCAATAAAATTTGTTGCATGAAAGTCGTTGGAGACAGCATGTTACTAGTACGTACCCTTGCTCGACCTTATCGGAACCGCAGCAAGAACTCGCGGCCGAGCCCATGGCTGAGGCACACAAACAAACGCCCGGCCGGCAGGCGATGCCTTTGGTAGTTCCTCCTTTGCAAATGCTCAAATGCCGGAGCCGGACTGCAGCACTCTAGCTAGATGGACGACACAACAAGTTAACAGCAGCGCGTACGTAGTATTTGCGTTGTTGGATGTTGCGGCGCCTTGAAGTGAACGAAACTACGTACTAGCTTGTTGCACTTGGAGATTGGACACAAGGCGCGAGTGAAAGAAACATGCGTATTACGTACTTATGCTTTTGGCAGATGTAGAAAAACCGCCCGCGGCCGGCGGAAATCTCTATGCACCATTTGTAGAGTCGCGCCACCGCTGGTTCGCACTCTTCCCCCTCTCTCTCCGGGTTGACTTGGCTTGGCGCACGAATCAAATTAATTGAAGAGTTCAAAACTCCAACGAACAAGCTAGCGCCATGTGGAGCGCGGGAATTGGCGGCGCCGGTGTGGCGCAGTCATATGAAGGAAATTAATTAAGCCAACTGCATGCCATAGTATTCCAGTAGTACAAGGAAGGGGAAGCAGGAGGGAAGTGGGACGTGTTGGCTGCCGCCAAAAGCGCGTGGCTCCCGTGCTCCGCAGCCGGGAGGAAACGGGAATGCCGCCGCGCGCCCGCAGCCGCGTTGCACGGGAACGGCAAGGCGGCGGGAAGGCGACGTATGGCGCTGGCAGAGCAGCTGCGCCGCACGGGCCGCGCATTCGGATGGGCTATGAGCTACTCCAATGATCCAGGGGCCAACTCAGATGAAACGGGCAAACGCAGATGACCAAGGACCCACGGGCCTCTTCGCAAAACGGCCCGCTTCAGCAATTGAGTGAAAGGACCCGCGAAAGCTCTCCTCCCATGCATCTGCAAATCTGATTTCCCTCTCACACACACACACACACACACACAAAAGCATCTGCAAATCTTATGTGCACTGCAAACGCATCTTCTTCAAACTCGCATTTATCCTCCTCTAAAGCTCACATTTATCCAACAATCGAATCCAAACCAAGAAAACGGTCATCAGAGGCACATCCCCTGCTGGACAGTGACACGGTTATGGGCACTGATCGGAGTATCCTCTCCCCGTCGAATCAAATCCGGCACAATTACAAGACTTGGCTGCCAGGCCGGCACATACATGGCATCCATCAGGCAGGGAGGTCCTGCTAGTCCTAAGTGCTTCAGGTGCCCGTCCACTAGCAACGGGAGTGGGACCACGGACAGACAGGCAGCACATCCAGGAGCGCTGGAATCTCGGACCGGAATCCGAATCATGCACCGGCCTCCAAATGAAATGGGGACGGCGGAGAGAAAGGAGGGCGGTAGGGCACGAGGTTCCATTCCTCCGCCAAGAGGAAATGTTCCCAGCTGCGTGGAGTAAGTAGGAATCGGGACTGCGAAATGAGCTGAAAGAAAGGAGGTCGAGCAGCATCATTGCAATGGGAGGAGTCGAGTTAACAGAGACGGCTGAGCTCTCCGCAGCCGCAAAGCATGTCTCGTCGGCTCCGCTGCTACGTCGTCTCCTGCGTTCCCGGAATTGAGATGCGAATTCAGCACAAATGGGAGGATCTGAAATGGTATAGGCGCATAACGGCTCAGGTTTATCCGTCATTTGTGGCGAATCAGTAGAGAAGGATCAGTGCCAGCACAGTACACAGAGGGTCCTTTAATTTGCCGTCGTACAACCTGAACACTATTTGTGGTTCAGGCCTTCAGGTCACCAGACTCGCCAGTAGCATATTCTCGAGCCAATTCGCGCGGTAAATTAAGTACTCGGAGTAGATGAGCTTGGATAACCTGACAGGCGCTCTATTTACCGCCGTAAAATCCGATCGATATGCGGCGCCGCGTTCCTGGAGATAAGCATGAACCGATGGACATAATTACGATACTGAAAACTGTCTCCGAGCTGACCCACTCTGTCTGCCGTCATGGGACACACCATGATCGACGTCGTTCCAATCTTGGGGTGCTTTTATCTCGCGATCGGTGAGGTCAGTGAGGCGAGAATGGCTATATCAGGAAGGCGATGCATGAGGTGTGCAATTGAGCAGAGCTCTCAAACTGAAGCATGCACTTGCTGGACTGGTTGCGATTGGTATGATAGCTGCAGGTAACTGCATGTGTCTCCTGAACCGCCGGATCGGATATCAACGCTCAGATAAAAGAAGAAACAGGCCCAGATCCTCTGCAGTTGACTGAAACTGTCCCTGTTTATCCTGGAGACACCAGTTACACACGGCACGCACAGAGGGTTCGTGGAGAAGGGCTGTGTTCCTATTTTTCATGCTCTTTGAGCTCGTCATTTTTGCCGGAAAATGCTCTTTGAGCTTTAACTATTCCGGTTTACGTGGAACTGCTTTCTGTTACACTCGTCAGCATGGGACGATTGGGACGCTACTGCCTACTATCAGTTGGGCCGGCACGGGCATCAGCAGCTCAACTACCTGTCTGACCATAACTCCGTATCCTCTTCCAGCCTCTGTTCCTGGACTCCTGGTTTCGGCTGATTTCTTCAGCCAGTGCATACTGATAAAATCATCTGATTTTTCTTGCGCAAAACTGGATCAAAATTTTGAAAGGGCTGCTCCTTCAGATTTAGTAAAAGTTACTGAAAACACCTACCTGTTCTTCAAACAATCAGACATTGCGCGGTGCTGACTGCAGAGCATATTTCCGTTTCCATCCAGCAAAACCCACACTGAAGTTTCGTATTTTCATTGATTTAACCCAAACCCAACCAATCACGTCAAGAATCTACACGTCCAGCTAAATCTAACAGAAGCAAGAATAAGGGAGAAGAAAAAGCAGTGATCACTAAGCCCAAAAAGGAAAAGCTGAAACCGAACAACGGCAGCTTTTATTGCGAGCTTTCTTGCAGCGACGGCGTGCTGCTGCTGCTGCTGCTTTCATGGCTCCGGATGTTCGCGGTGGTGGCCTCGGCTTCATGCCGGGGTTGCGAGATCGCGTCGTCGTTGTCCTCCACGTTCTTCTTCTCCTCTTCGGAGCTGGAGCTGCCACGCGAGCCCGGCACCGCCGTCGCAATTGCTCCGAGCTCCACGACGGTTCGGCTGGCCGCCGGCGTGGCGAGGAACGTGGGCATCTCTTCGCCGGCCATGATTACAACCACGTGTTCCTGGAACCCTGCCGCCGGCCTGGCCATCCCGGCCGCCGAGCCCTTCTGGTCGCCGTCGTCGCCGGAGCCGGCCCGGTCGCGGTCGGTGCCCGAGCCGGCGTCAAGGTACCCGGACAGCTTCCAGTAGGAGCAGGCAAGGATGAGCAGCGCGAAGGCGATGAGCCCCAGCATCGCCGCCAGCCCGCCGAAGAGGTACGGCACCGGCGACTGCCACGGGGAGTGCGGCGCCGTCCCGTTCGCCGGCGCCGCCGTCGGCGCGCCGTGGTTCATGGGGAACTCTGCTACTGGCCTCATGTCACTGCACCAGGTAGCTAGCTAGCTTGTGTTCTTCTTGCTGTTGGTGATGAGGAGAAAGATCAGGAGAGGAGTGTTTGTTCTTGGAGGAGGTGTGGAATGGTGAGAGGGAACGGCAGCTATTTATACAGGGTGGAGACATACATACATAGGTGCGTGCTGTGTGGGAATGATGCCAAGAGAGAGGGGATAACAAAAGACCAATGGGGAATGGTTTTTTTTGTTGGTGCAACATAAGAGTATGAACTCAGATTAGGTTATTTTGGTGCTTAAGCAGACAAGTTGGATGCTTTCTTGTCCTAATGGGCAGAATAACTTGTTGGTTAGTGAACTGGCTCCCAACTGGGATAAACTTCTCATACTCTGCATCCTTGCCGTAGGCCTGAACTTGTGCCCGAAAGGTAAAGGCTTATCACTTTGCTTTTGAAAAATAATATATATATGGTACCACGTACACTTGATTACTATGCTTGCTAATCAAATTACAGGGCACATGATGGCAGGAACTCATTGATTGCATTGGATGTTCGTGTGGGCATAAGTTTGGCGGGAGAGAGAGGTCATCTAGAACTGTACAAAAGAATGATTGCTTGTGCACTTATTATTGGCAGACTCCAAACGAAAACGAAAAGAGTTAATGGTAAGGTTTAACGCGTACGTAAGCATCGACCTGACAATTAAATTAATGATGAGACAGAGATATGCTGGTAGCAACAAAGGGGAGCACTGCAGATGTGTCCTAATCGTGGTGGCAACTATAGCTAGTTATATAAACCTAGCACTAGGCTAAGTAATTTGCAACTCAGCCAAACGTGTAGCTTTCTTTTCGCTGCGCATAAGAATCTGAGTATTCTAAGATTCTTAGGTACAGTAGCAAAATGTATCATAGGTTCAGTTTAGATGTGGCAACGTTATTCCTTAAATTCTTGTGCTAAAACATGCTCTTACCCCTTAACAAGTTTGTGGAGGGGAGTATGCCAAAACTAATTTTAGTACAAGAATTGATCGAGGCTTCATGCATGTTTATGCTTTTATACTCACTTAATCGCTACATAAAACTTTTAGCAAGATATTGCCAATATACTCCGTATTCATGAACCAGATGATGATCAATTTACTAAAGTTAGGTGAATTACATATTTATAGGCTATATATAGAGCACGAGTTCTGAGTTACTTCAATTTAAAGCCGTGTTCTTATCCTTAAGCATCATTTTAGCTAGCTTAATCCATCAGTTAGTGGAGCTTTACCTACAACAATGTGGATTACGTCTGCGAACTTTAGCTAAGCTTAGCGTGACAGATTTGATGAGTGGAGAAGCAGGCCCCAATAGAATGATCGCACTCGAAATACTTTAGAATCACATATCCTATTCTACTTGTAGGAGTATTCCTTTAAGCAAGCTTTTAGTCGAAACATATATTCCCTCGCTATATCTCTACCAACACTTTTTGTTAGGGAGTATTCTTCTCATTGATTAAGTATCTATGTATTCTAGTAGTTCTGCATTAAAAGGTACCTTTTCACTTTCAGGAGGATATGTATCTGCATATAAAATATATTGTACTAGACAGAATGCATGACTTTGTTGCTTCCTATGAACTTATCCACAGCAAAGGAGGGTTGCACACTATACAAACATGGACGAAAGACATAGGTGTAATGCCTCCATCAATTTCACAGACAACATTCATGGATAGATTTGTGTCACCGATTAGACTACATGTATAGTACCTAGCTAGGTTTTGGATGTGAGGGATGGACTGAAACTTGTAATGTTTTTTTTTTCTGAAATTATCTTGATGCAATTCATGCATGTTGATCATCAGATTTACCTCAGATACTTTTATATCATTTGTTTGAGCTTTATAACTGATGGCAGTAAAGATCCCTTCTAAAACGCTTTTATATATGCCTACCCTTGTATCTAGTTTATATTTATGCAATTAGATTCGTATGCGCCACTTATACTTATTAATCAGAGTTCATTAGTGTTTCCTGGCTAGAAGCAAAGACATTTTTTGGGCGGGTATCTCTTAATGAATATTGATGATGAGATTGTGAAAGCAATGATGGTTTATGTGCATCATTTTGCAATTCAAATAGATGAAAGTTAGCTAGGAACTATTAGTAAGCTTGGCTAGCCCTAGAAGCTACTCAACTTTCCTTTTACAAGTACCCACCATTATTAGATATCTCTATATTGGGTTCAGAAAATAATTAGGCTACCTAGGATAAACCTTTTCAGGGACAAAAAGGAAAATATATAACAACGCATCAATACAAGCACGTCACCTTTTCTCAAGTGGTATCTCTCACTTTTGACACAGTTATTGATTCCACTCTTAAGGAATCCGTTGGCAGCCTATAGTTTCTAATCAGTAATTTGCTTTGTAATTAGTGGAGTGGCCTTTTGTTTTGGCTCAAGTGGAATTCTTAAGCTGCTAGCATTTCCCAGGCCTGCTGCTTTATGTGGTTCGGCTCACATGCATGTTGCCATCTCTAACTGGGTGGTTGTGTGGTATTGTCTCAGCAACGCGGTAGAAGTATTATGAAGCGTACATGTCGCATTCGGTTCAGATTAGCGTTTAAATCATTGCTGACTTGATTCACATCACAAAATATCAGTTTGACTTGACATCCATTACTATACAAAAGAGTGAATATTTAGATTTAAATTACGTACTTTGGCATATTCTTTTGTACCTTCATTTGTAGTTGTTGAAAATTAATTAATATCAGTATAACAACGGAAATTTGTTAGTAATAATTTGAAGTTATTTTGAATGCATTTTATGCTTGTGGGACCAAATAAATATGGAAGGAAAATGGAGCCTTTTCATATGACTTATACTGTATGAAATATTTCGTGTTGGGCCCTTTGATGATCCAAACGAATGGGTACTGGTTTGGGGAATACCACCATGAATCCCGGTTTGTTTTTGTTTTTTGTTTTTTTCGGGGGGGGGGGGGGGGGGGGGGGGGGGGGGGGGGGGCGTTGTAATAAATCATGTTTTCTTTAATATAATTTGAAACTTCTTCTTTCATCAATCTGATGATTCCTGTACTTCACATGTGTTCCACAATCCTATGGTATGCAACTGAATGCATTCCCACGTTTTTTCATTCATGATTTCCAAAGAGGTCCAAAATTGATTTTCCATACACTATTCCTTGTAATACCTTGATCAAAATAAACCCACATATCCTCACCATTTCCTTAGGTCGACCTAGGTAGTAGGCAACTACTGTTTATAATGTTGCTTTTCCTAACCAATGCAATTGCGCTCAGTTCCTTGAAGCCGATACCCGATACTATACATTAAACTGAACCAAGTTGGCACACTTTGCGATGAAAATAGGCTCTCTCAGGATTAGATGTAGGTAGAGGTTAGCTAGGAGTACCTTTGCTTCAATATTCGATGGGTGGATGTGCGGATAGATGGTATGTCACCCAGCTTTTTTTTTTCCCTGAGATGGAATCCGACCACAACAATCATGTGGTGCTTGGTGTGTACATCTTCCGGGGCTAGCAGGGCACATTTTCAGATGAGGGTGTCTCATAAAGTCGATCATAGACCTGGAGGACCAATGGGCTGCTGCCAAAATATAGTGCCATTTCAGAAAAAAAAAGATCTGTAGAAACAGAAACTGTTGGTCTTTATTAATGTCTCCATTGATGGGCTCTGGAGATGGATGTGGTTGATCCCTTCTTGCCTATATGCACATGAGATGAATTCTCTAGAAATATGTAGACCCATTGCACTAGATCCCTGAGATGTTGGCATGTTCTCAGTCACATACATGACTGGTCATGAATCTTATCCTTTTTCAGTGATAGGGTTCCTTTCTTAAATTATGTATACATATTTATTTCCAGATAGCCTCATGTGTAACGGTGAAAGTTAATGTCCAATAAATTTAAAATGTAAAAGTATTTAGAATCACCAAAATCCTGTGCAGTCGCATACAAACACCACTGTCTTCGTTGTTAGTTTGGATAACACAGTCATAAATCCACTGTGACGTCTCGATGCCGCATTGGTCGTTGATGAGGGTCAAAGCTGTCCATGTCCCAATTTAGATCCCAGCAGCCTGTCCCTGTGGGCTGTTGATTCTGTGCTGCATGGATTTTTGCAGGGAAGGAATAACATTCCCACTGTGCTAATGTAGTAACCTGTAGCAGCAATGCAAAGTCAGAGCAGAGGAACCTGACGGATTCACTGGCTGCTGTTGGAGAGCTTCCTAGTGAGTTCTTGATAATGATGATGAGCATCTGATGCTTCAGAGGATACCAGCCTCAAGAAATTCTGTCGATCTGGCTGCACGACACTGATTCAGTTATCTGAGGGATTCAAAGTTTGAGCTTCTTTTTTATATATAAATAAAAAATATTTACAGAAGAAGAAGACTTCAGATACATGGATGGTCCTGTGAGTTGCAGCACATGTTGCAGAAGGGCTGCTTACCAGGCAGTAAACAAGAAAGCAAGATCCATCAATCAAACGCATAGACCGTCATCTTGACCCCTTTGGCGCCTGAAAATGGCACCATGCAACTAGACCGCACTAGCAGAAACGGCGGCTGACATGCAGTGCTTTGTTGTGATTATCTAAGTCAAGCCGACGAACCTGGTTGCAGGAACAATGGATGGAAGAGACCACAGGCTGTTCCATGATACATCAGCCCTAACCCAACGCAGCCCTTGTGCTCAACTGCTCTGCACTGCTGAGAAATTTATTCCCTTAACATGGAGAAAAGAGATACCCGCAAAAGAAAAAACATGGAGAAAAGAGATCTATCCATGTCATTGTAACGTCTCTTTCTATGTGCTCATTTCAACTGCTGCTAGTGACACCGGCACTTGCAAGCAGGAATAAACAATGCTGAAAACAGAACAAAATCTTTATTCGGCCGCTCTAGGATCACCGATCACTCGATATAAAGGTTAATTAAGAAATTAAGCTTCAGGTTTGTGCATCAAGAGAACAAGATTTTGTGCAAATCTGTTGTCAGCAAAAGGGGAATAAATAACACTTGGACCAGTGCAGGTCTCACTCAGAAAAGTAAAGTTTCTATTTAAGTAATGGCTGCTTAAATCCAACATAATGATCTTGGAGAGATCATTTAACCCTTCTTATCCTTGCTGAGGCTCAATAAAAGCACCTCCGATTTTCCTAGCTTAAAATTCAGTGTTTTATGCAGTGCCCAACTTATAATTTAAAAGCGCAAATATAAGATACTAGAATCTCACCCTAATATTTGTGAGAGATCTCTAAAGTTGTCGCACTCAGTATTGCTGAAATTACACTTCAGCAGCGAGCAGGGGTGCACTAGGCATAACATCTTTGATCAGAAATTATTAGAATAAGTTTGGTATCATAAAGATGACAGCTTGAATCCAGAAATGTTGCAGCAGTACATATACATTGATAGCTGTCTCACAACATAATATGACAAGTTTCCTTCAACATCACATCATAATAAAACCGATGTTGCCCCTCGTACAGATAGACAGCAAGCTGCTAAATGATGTAAGAATCTCCATAACAATTATATACAGGAATTATGTCTCATACAACAAATGGGGACCCTAAAGTTTTTGAGTTAGCTATCTGATCTTACTGATGGGGCTAGGTCATAGCCAGGCTGCTCTATAAAAAAGAGCTCTGTCTCTGTCTCCCAATGTAGTTAGGTAAAATGGTTGACAGGACATGAGACACTATATTTATTGTGCATTGATTTACAAGAAAAAGGACTGGTATGATTTCATAAAACTTTCCTACGCTACGAATTACCTTTTCTACTTTACAATAATTGGTTAGTCATTAAGATGGCAAATACCGCTGCAGGCATTCTTTTATATTCTGAAAGTTAACTGGCTTAGATATGTAGGAATCCATGCCTGCAGCAAGGCATTCATCGGCACTCTCTGAGAACGAATTCGCTGTCATCTGCAAGCATCAAAAGTTTAATGGGTTATAAAATGTCCCACAGAAATAAGAATTTAACATACAGTCTCTTAATCCTTATTTATCATCTACATTTTCATACCCAAGGAAATTCCATACATTGGCTCTTAACTAGAAAAAAAGTGTAGTTTCAAGGTTAAAAAGATAGTAACAAACTCAGAAGTCCCAAATCCTCAAATATGCTTAGGGCCATCACAAGAAACAGTTCGATTCCCACAGAAAGAACGAAAAGTGAAAGAGTAAAAGCAGGCTTGTGAACGGCAAATGATATAGAAAAAAATTCTAAATCAGGAATAATATTTTTTTTATCTTTATTAAACTGTATTCTTTCCCCATCTAGGTCAATTCTCTAGAAAAATAGAAGGTGTATACTTAAGGAGCGTAGACAATTATTTTCCATGTATGACCATTTGAACTTCGGTTAAATAGAAAAAATAGGAAATGATACAAGCAAATTGGAGATATAGATCTAAGTTAACATGAATTTGGAATCACACAAGGGAAAACTTACCGCAATTATAGGAACCCTCTGCCCTTGCTTTTTTGAATGTGCACAATCTGATAAAATAGCCGAGTCAGCTATCATCTGATTGTCTTCAGGCTTTACAGAAGCGTCCCAACATCCAGTACTCTCAAAAGAACGGATGTGCCGAGTGGCTTGTATGCCATCCATTTGTGGCATGTGAACATCCTGTCAAGTAGCCATCACCAATGTTTATAAGAGTAGAAGCATTGTTCCAATAAATCATTAAAACCTTCTGTTGGGTTTGTAAAGCTATCTTAGCATTACTAATATTGATAAAAGCCCACAAGGTGCTGCCATGATCTAAGATCTGCTTTTTGTCAAGGTAGTCCATGACCACTAAGACTGACACTCAATACTGGTTCATTAGTGAGATGTGAACAATAATCAACACACGGAAAAATCCATGACGCTTAGAATAAATTTGAAGAAAGTTCATTGAGCCAATTGATGGTTGACATAACTCTTGCCTATAATTTACCTAATTGATGTGTATCTCATTACTTTCAGTTAAAAAGCATTTTTGGTTTTTGAAAACACTTCATGCACTCTGCTCATGTAAAGCATGCTGCTGTTGGCTGAAAATGTGATGCTAGTTCAGCATATTTAAGGTGTTACTTTTGCATCTTAGAAGATGTTTAGGTAAGGCAATTTCCGAACAAAGTGACAACTATATAACAGTGAACTACTGAAGTTATAAGGATGAACTAATAAAGTATGATGAAGAAAATATTTGTAGTCGTACCATCAGAATAAGATCATACTGACGCTGCTGGACTGCACGGATTGCTTCCACTCCGTTATTTACGATATCTATTCCATGGCCCAGTTGCTCTAGCATCGATTTTGCCACTATTATATTGACCCTGTTGTCTTCAACGAGGAGGATTTTTGCCTTGTTGCCATTTGGAGAAAACTTGGATTTCTTGTGGAGTGACTGTTCTTCAAGGTCTTCACATGGTCCCGTTTCTTGAAGGCAAGCACCTGAAACTGAAACTGCATCTCCTCGTGAGCTGGAAACCCGATCAGCTTGACTATTCAGTTCAAATACCATTGCATCATTTTGTTGTTCTTCAGCTGAGATCTTAACACTAGGACCATTTGATTGGTGAGCAGCAGACGCACAGTTTGCAAAATTCTGCTCTGTTGATGTGAAGCCATTTGAAATAGGTTTATGATCATCTGATATGTTAGGTGGATCATAGCACATAAGCTTGCCACCGAAAAACTTTGAGTTATTCATTATTGAAACTCCAGGGGACAGAAGAGAACTTCGCACTTGTGGCTTGAAAACAAATGAACCTTCTATATCACTGTTAGTGAAATCATTATGAGAACTTTGCTCTTCATCTGGGTCATCACTTTGCTCCTCTTTCACAGGGATTTTGCAAGGCAGCACAAATGTAAATGTTGATCCTTTATTCTCTTTGCTGATTACAGTTAGATTACCACCCATCAACTCCACCTGAACCATCATGAAAAATCAGAATAAAGTTACGCACATTTACGATTACCATGGAACTGCTTTGAGATACAACTTACAGCTAATCTTACAGGTGTTACTTTTGTAACTTCAGATACTGGTATTTAATGAATTTCGAACTTTACTTTTGTAACATCAGATACTGGTATTCGATGTATTTCTAACTATTCTCACACAGAAAAACGCATGCATTATTCTGATTCAGAAATGAAATCAACACAGTTGTATCATGATGTGCCTTTTATGGCAACTGAAAATTCATACCAATTGTTTGCAGATTGCAAGGCCAAGTCCTGTCCCACCATATTTTCTAGCATGATCAGTACTGGCTTGCATATACTTCTTGAACAGTAATGGTAAGGACTTCTCTGCGGGTGATTGGAAGTTCAAACAATCAGAAATGAAAACAAACATATTCCCAAGTATTAGGAAGAAATATCTCCATCAAAGGACATAAGAGGGAAATGATTATGCATTAGATAATCAACAAATGTCAAGACGATTTCCTCAAAAAAAAAAAAACAAATGTCAAGACAGACCTGGTATTCCTATTCCAGTGTCATACACATCACAGCGAAGCCAAACGACTTCCACTCCCTCTGGATCCTCCCTGAGGTTTTCACATGTTGGAATGCCACTCTGAAAAGCTTCTTCATGTTTCGAACAACACATATTATCTTTATCAAAGTTTCTTGGGGATGCCACAGAATTTTCTGCAGCGGTTGTAATTGGGCATCCAGAATAGGCTCGCTTATGAATTTTCTCATGTTCTTTTATGCGTCCCGGTTGCTGGTCATGCACAACCTGAAGATTTATTCCAACTTTCCCTTCATGTGTAAACTTCACCGCATTGCTGAAAATGAATACAAAATACTGTCAGATTAAGAACACATATTTTGCATTATATGCAGGTAAATGAGTTCTACCAAGGCCTTTTGCCTTTAAGCTGGCCGACCTTAGTAATGTATGAAGTCTTTACCTGACCAAGTTGGTCAAAATTTGCCGAATCCTTAGCACATCACCAATGACCTACATCAATACATTAAAATCATTTCATGAAATGAACTTTACCATTTTGCAGAGAGCTGAGTCCTTAAATTGCAAAAGATATCTGCATCGTTTTCTTTTCTCTTTACCTCCACTGGAACATCAGCACCTATGGACCCTTCAAGGGTCAATTCCTTCTTCAGCGAAGCTGCTGCAGTTTGGAGCGCATGTTTAACTACTTCCCTTGGTCTAAATGTCGTAGATTCTAGTTTCATAGCCCCTGAAATGATGAGGGCATAAACAAGTGTCTTGGTTGCATGAAAGAAACATATCTAATCAGAGCATCAAACAGTAATGAAGCACTGAACCAGTTTGAAACAATTACCAGAACATCTCACTCTTAGAGAATATCATTCTTAACATTTACATGCATGACAAGGGAAAGAAAATACTCAATTCATACTTCATGTTCCTATAGCAAGTGTTTAATTTAGAAGCTCCTACAAACAACTTGAAAACAATAAAACATAAATGGCTCAACTCACTGAAGTATCATATGATTTGAAGTACCTGACTCCACTTTTGAAAGATCAAGAATGTCATTGATCAGTTGCAATACAAGATCTCCAGAAGATAACATAACTTCTAGCAACTGATGTTGTTCTTTGTCAAGTTTTGTAGTTGCAAGAATTTCGGCCATGCTAAGAACACCTGAAAGAGGAGATCTGATCTCATGGGACATGGTGGCTAGCATTTGTTTTGCTCGCATTGTTTCCTCTGCAGTGTGAAATAAGTGGTGTTCAGTATAACATTCTAACTTAAATGTCCATCGAATAGTCATAGTAACAAGATGCAGACCTGTTATGTGAAGGGATTTGCTAAGTTCTGTTTCCTTGGCTTTTTGGACAGCTTCTCTCACCCTTATGTCTGCCATTTTCTCTCTTCTTTTGACCTAATGCACAAATAAGTAGATGGATTGCAATTCAAAACCATGAAACATATATAAAATGCAGAAAACCAGTTTTACGGGAATTTCTTAAAAAGCTGGAAATAACATGTCATGTGCATATAGGAAATACATGTAATGTGAAATTACCATTGGAAAATAGTTTGTACAATAACAGTAAGGTGTTAATATGAAAAAGAAAAACACAAATTTAGATGTGGAATATAACATGAATAGCTGACGCAGTTCAATATGACAGTTAGTTACAAGCTAACAAGAATATCCTACATCCTAAATATCTGGAAAGTAATATATTTTCGTGTGAGAAAAATGAAATTTAATAATATTTAGTTCTAAGTACACTGTCCATCCATTGGATAAAACCAATTGCACAATAAAACCAAGGGAAACAAAGGAATAGAAGTGTACCATTGCACAATAAAACCAGGGAAACAAAGAATCATAGAGTTAGTACCAGAATGAACCCAGGCAATAATAATATCTCAGAATTCTCGACATTCAGAAGGAAAAAGAAATTGAATATAGAATGTAAGAGATTTTTTAAATTCTTCAAGGCACCTGATCTGTTATGTCCATCGCAACATAATTCACACCAATTGTTTCCCCACTTTTGCTGAAAACTGGCTCGATGTATGTCACAAATGTCTTCGCTCCAAACATTGGTGTATTAAAGGCAAATTCTCTTTTAGTTGCTATACCCGTGGCCATAACCTCCCGCTTGACATTATTCATCTCATCTATACCTTCACCTGATAATATCTCGTAGTCTGTCTTGCCAATAACATCCTGATATAAAAGATATGCTTCATAAAAATTTAATTAAAACTAATGGAGCATCAAGTTGTCAAGCATTGCTGATTTATTCCCGAGTAATTGGAGTCATGCCATACTCTAATTGTACAATAACACAATATTTCATATAAACAAGGGGTGTGAAACATGAAGCATAAAGACAACAACACTAAGGTAAAGATATAGACTACAGATTACCTCGTCAGCAAGTGTTGGATAGTGATTAAATATGAAACGGTACCGTAAATCAGCATCCTGAAAAGAAAAGGAACAAGTTATGTACACCCTGTCATAAAAGTTTGAGTTCATCAACATTGTTCTTTGAGAAATCATCTCCGTGTATACAGCAAGCTGTAACAGGTGTGGACATGGATAAACGTACCTGATGGGCAATAACAATTGGAGCACTCTGAAGAACCAAGTGCAAGAAGTAATCAGCGCGTTTTAGCATTCCAGAGAATTCCTCTACTGGTGTGTGTGACTGGAGGTTCTTTATATTTTCCTCCAACTTTTCAACCAGTGAACGCTCCCTTTGAATACTTTCTTCTAGTGTTTTCTCCAACTGAATTGCCTTTTCTTTCCAATATGAAACACTGTCATAATTCACGTTTATTTTAGGCTCTCTATTACGAGAAAGGTCATCATTTTTTTTGCTCGGACGCTTCCATTCATCTTCATAGACTTCATCAAGTATAGGTACATGCCGCTTTACAGCATAATAACTCTCATCCTGAAACCGTTGCTCCTCCAAGATCTGTTGTTTGTTTTGTTCAATCTCTTTCCTCTGTTGGCAGAGAAAACCAAGCTCTTCTTCCAGAAGCCGAGCAGCGCTGGCTCTCTTATATTCCCAGTGCTTCATAAAGTATTGCATTTGCGAAACACCTTTCTCAGAATTAGCCATTTCCTTAAGCCGCTCAAGATCCACACGAACAGGCCTCTCATCAAATCTAACATCCTTGAAAGCATCTTGGTCCTTCTTAAATTTCTCCATTCTGAACTGCCTCTGGTGTTTATCTCCAATATTCTCAGGCCACATTGATGGTGCAACCTCATCCTCAGGCTCCGCCAGGTATTCGTCCCCCATCTTTCTCAATAATTGGCACCGTTGTAACCCGGTCAGATCGAAATTTTACTCAACATCAGTTGATTACAGAACTTAACAGATGATGTAGCAGACTGTAGCTGATAAAAAATAATCCTTCATTAACTTTCAATGTTTCCTATTCCTCCCGCTATAGAATGATGTAATGAGAAGCTGCTTCGTATCTGCTAATGCATCCAGTTTGCAACTCAGTACATGATAATGGATAAATCAATCGAGAAATTATCCAATGCAAATCAAATTATCAAAAGAAGTAAAAGGTTGACCTGGCAGGAAACTATGCTTAACAGAAGGCATTATGTAGTGAAAAGAACATGCATATTCCAGTTGACAAAGATGTCAAAATGAATTCAGTGTTGCTCTGACAATTAATACTGTTTTGTGCCGAAAGTAGGCAAGAAGCTCAGTTTTTAACAGAAATTATGGGCCATATAAAGGTGGGACCTTCCCTTTATTCAGGACATGCTGGATAGCATCTTCGGATCAAGGAAAGAACAGTAAAAAAAGGGTACAAAACCGAATCTAAGATTCTGCAAAGCGTCAGCTATCAACAAAACCAAACGCAACGCTGAATTGCTGATGGACAAGATGACTCACGACCACAGAGACGCAAATCTCCCAAACCAGCATGGCCATCTGCACTGAACTCTCCAAGAGACCAGACCGATGGGTGAATCATCTCAACCATAGAACTAGCTCACAAAAGTCAAAACACCTGGCCACTAAAGAACGGCACGCACTCGAAGGAATTGAGAAAGCAACAGAACACGCAAAGCACACAACTGAGACCTGATCCCTGTAGGATCCAATCCAACCTTGTTCCGAGCTGTTGCGACGGCCGGCTACCCGTTCGACGAAATGCCAAAAGAAACCAGGGATCCCGGAACGCTCAAGATCAAATCCTGGACCTCAAGAAACACTTGATCAAGCTGGAGGCGCACCAAAGGACAGCATGAACTCAACAGCTCGAGGAAATCGCACTACGCCCGCCACCCGTCCGGCGAAATGCCTGACCGGCGCTCCCGATCAACAAACCTTTGCGACACGCAGGCAAAGATCACCCACCTGAAGAAACAGCAAGCAGGCTCCTCGGAGACAGCAGCTAGACGCCCTTCCCCGCCGGCGAAGCGACCCGCCACTGACGGCCACGAGGAGACAGCAGGGGGTGGGAGAAGCGCGGAGGCGGCAGTGCGGTCAATGCGACGCGACGCAGAGCAGAGAGGGAGGCGGAGAGGAGGGTGGTGGTGGAGTTTGCGGAGGAGGATCTAATGGCCGCGACCGGGCGGGGCGCAGCTGCCATGTGACGGGAATAGTATAAAATTGCGCGGTGGTGGCGGAGGCGGGTGCAAGGAATCACGGCCGCGGGGGCGGGGGTGGCCATGTGCGTGCGCGCGACGGCCCCCTCCCCCCGGCGCCGAGAGTTGTTTAGCCAGCCCTGCCATTGGTAGTTGGTTGTTTTTTTTTCATCCCTCTCCGGCCGATCTGGTCGCCGTCCCCGGCGGTGAGAAGCGACGAGGGGAGGGGTTAAAAAACGTGGCGCGGGAGCGGGAGGCGGGCGGCCTGTTGAGTTTTTTAAATCGCGGTGGCCGGGGTGGTGGGCAGTGGACTTCCGCCGTGCCCGCGCGAGCTTCGAGTTGGGGGAGAAGTCGGCTCAGCCGCGGGGATTGTCAAAGTCTGACATGTGGGCCGTCTTGTCATTCATTAATGCAGGAGTAACGATGTGTGCCGAGAGATGTAATAACTTCAGAATTAAGTGCAAAATTTCATTTTTTAATACTACAAAATTGTAATTGTGCTAAGAATTTGCTCTCTATCATCATCAGTTTTTTACTTAAGATATGGGGTACATTGCTCCTGAAAATTGCTTCGCCAGCAAATGCACTGTTAGACTACAAAATGGTTAAATTCACGCAATAGATCAAGATCGTACGGTGAGCTAAAAAAAAAAATGAGAGGAATATGAATCTCGTTGGGACAAACTTGCAGGGTTGACTTGGTTAGAGCATCAATACGTCCAATAAGGCTTGACATTGTGACAAAACGTGAGATGAGCAATCAAGGAAGTCTAGCTCAGTGTCTACATTACAATTTGCTTACCTTGTTCCCAAAATTTATCCAACGAGAAGCTTATGTCCTTAGAATAAAATATATTTTTATTGGAGAAATAGAAGCCCATCACTGATAAGTATGACTTTTTAATCACGAGCGGTTTGACTTTCCTTAGGCTGCATCTACTGATAGATTCATTGCATCAGGTGAGCGATACGCTAGCTAAGCTTACTAGGTGCGCTATCGTGTCCTCTCCCAGAGACGTGCACTGTGCACACCATCGAAGTTTCTTTTCCTTTTCCTTTTTTGAGCAAGCTATTGACGTTCACTCCTTGACTATCAGTCACAGTGTTAACAAAATTAAAATGCCATGTTGGCGGAATATGTTAATGTGTGCCACCAACAGTCCAAAATAATTGGTGCTGTCGTGCCAGCACTATCACGGGTACATGTATAACTCTTGGATAATTCACGGGTACATGCTTGTAATATATCGTCACTTCACTTTCAGGTCAAAACATATATCACTTCTCTTTTTCTTTTTTTGAAACAAAAAAATATGTCCCTTCAAACTGGAGAGCTAAACAGGAGTTGTCGGTGCTCATGACTCTGAAAAAGTAATGTAAGCTTCATGACCATTGGAGCTAGGGAAACCCAAGGTATGAATGTTTTGGTGATAGGATGAGAACCATGAATGTGACTAACACTCTTTGTGAGATCCTATAGGTCACATATGAAGAAAGCTCCGTCCGTTGGTGGTGAACACCAATACACCATGAACTTAATGAAAAGGATGATTGGTTGCCTTCATCTACACAAGAACGGACTTGATAGAGTCGCGGAGAAGACATGGATCAAGGCTAAGGACATGCTAGATCCAAGCGGGTGTTGCTTGGTTAGATGTTAGCTTGAGTCCATAGGAAAAACCGGACTATCAAGAGGGTTCGAGGTGGTTCTCTTAGTACACACTAGTTATAGAGATCATTGGATGCAAGGTGAGTCTCTCAGGGGCTAGGGTGGCAGAAGAGAGTTGAAGGAACCAATAAGATCAAGTCTTGAAGAAGAAGATCAAGAAGAAGATCGAAGCTGCGAAGGCAGAAGGGACCGGACAGTACGGTCAAGGAGACCGTACAATACGGTCTACAGAGGAAATCCAGACAGAAGAGCTTAAGTTTCTGGAAGTGGAAGAATAGAGACCGGACAGTGGACCGGACAGTACGGTCCCAGGGACCGGACAGTACGGTCTCTATTGGAAGATCCAGACAGAGAAGCTGAAGTTTCTGGAAGTTGAAGAATGAAGACCGGACAATTGAGAGGATGGTACGGTCATGGAGACCGTACAATACGGTCTTACAGGAGAAGAGCAACAGAAAAGGAGAAGTTTCTGTTGGCTGAAGAAGAAAGGAGACCGGACAATACGGTCCTAGGGACCGTACAATACGGTCTGGTCTGAGATGATGAACAGCACTCCCCGGACGCCAGTCTGGTAGAGACCGGACAATACGGTCAAATGGAGACCGGACAATACGGTCTATTGTACGGTCCCTACGCAGACTGGGTACTTTTGGACAACGGCTAGTTTGAGGTTGGAGGCCTATATATAGTCGGTTGTTTACCTCTTTGAGGTGCTCTTGGACCCAGGAAAGAGGGGAGGTGCTGCCAAGAAGCCAAGAGGAAGAAGTGTGAAGCACTTGAGAGGGATTTGGAGTGATCCTAGTGCTTGAGAGAGTAGCAAGTTGCATCCTTTGATCTCTAGGCTAGTGTGGGCTTGAGAGAGTCATCTAGGGCTGTTACTCTTGGTCTATGGCAAGGCCTAGACCGGTTAGGCGTCGGTGTTGAGCTGTCCAAGGAGATTGTGGAAGTCAACACAAGTTTGTACACGGTCTTGGAGCTTCCCGTGCGAAAGAAGCATCACTAGTGGAGCGCCCTTTGGCACGCATCAAGTGCGGAGCCTTACCTCCGGAAGAGTACCCGGGATCGAGCCCGGCGGGACGTGCCCGCGACTTCACTCGGAGGGTGAAGTGTGCTCTAGGAGGGATCGCCATCGAGCGGAGGGACGGGGTCGAGACTCCGGCGGGAGTGACCCAACGTGGAGTAGGGGAAGGCGCCATCCTTCCGAGACCACGGGAAAACATCATGAGCATTCTCTATCCCTTCTCCTTTACTACTCGCATTTACTTATCGCACTTCATATGATTGCTTGTAGTACTTGAGTTGTGCTCTTATCTTGCTTGTGTGTTTACCTTGGTACCTACTAGCTTCACTAGGTTTGCTTGATTGCCTTGCTCGTGTGCCTTACTTGTTATAGCCTATCTAATAGCTCTAAGGACTCTACTTAGTGTGCCTAGTATCTTGGTTGCCTTGTCTCTAGTTATCTTGTTACCTTGCCTTGCCTAGCTTAAGTCTTCCGCTATCTATCTATCTTGTGCTAGGTTGCTAGTGTGGTGTGATTGTGTTATCTATATGCACTAGCTATATAGGTTAAGGATACTCCTTAGTGTGCTTTACCTTGCTACTAGAACTACTCGCTAGGAGTTGCTTGGGTGTAAGTGTTTGGAAATAGATTCTAGAGTGCACCGATTCACCCCCCCCCTCTCGGTCACACGATCCTTACAAGTGGTATCAGAGCCAAGTGCTCTTTATTAGGGCTTTACCGCCTTGAGTCGTGACCGGGATTGCGTGTGGGAAAATGGAGTCCACTCATGATGACGTTTCTAACACTTCCATCGCCTCTACCTTGATTGAGCCTTATGATTGTGTGCTTAATGATATTTCCTACTATCATGTGCGTGATGAGTATGATGAGCTTGTTTTGAATGATAATGAGGATATCACTAACTTCGCATCTCGCTTGTATGTTCTTGCTAGGAAACTCATGTCACGAGGCTATCCATCTATTATGCACAAGCATGTTGTGAAGAAGCTTATCCGATCTCTACCACTCTCGCGGTTTGGTATTCTTGCTTTTGCTCGAGTGGATGAGTTTGTGAACATGCCCTATGATGAGGTGGTTGCTATTCTCTCCTCTCTTGAGGAGGATATCAAGAAGGGCAAGGATATCTCTCATGCAAGTGAAGATCAACACATTGAAGCTCAACCTCTACCTCAAGCTCAATCATCATCTCGTGTTGGTGAAGGTTCTTCTTCTCGGGATCAAGAGGATGGATATCTCAAGCTATGTGATGAGTTGGATCACATCTCTATGGAGCCGAATGAAGATCTTGTTGAGTTTGCTCTTCGGATGGATTCTCTCATCAAGAGGATAAATGAGAACAAGCTTTGGATAGTCACTAAGGGTCAAGGTCTTAGAAGGTTTCTTGATGCTCTCCCGAAGGACAAGTATGGTGATCACATTGAGTTTGAGAGCTTTGAGCTTGAGTCATATTCAATTGAGCAAGTCATTGAGATCGTCACAAGAAGAAGGGCTCGCTCTTTGCTCTCTAACACATTCAAGACCCCAAGTGATGATGAGGAAGAAGAAGAAGATGATAGAGTTCCCGTCTTCTATTGTGATGATGACTATTCAAGTGCTAGTGATGATGAGCCGAAGCCTATCAAGGAATATCCCCCGGATGGAGATCTCTTACCTCCTTTCTATGAAGACTACTACAACATGTATGAACCGGGTCTTGCCGGTGGAGCTCACTACCTTCTCCTTGACATGTATGATGAGTTCTACAAGAGAAGAGAAGAGACTTGGCTTGAGTGTTGGAAGAGGCTCCTCATATTGTTTGCAAGAGTCAATTCTTTTGAAGGGAAGGAGAAGGTTAGTGATGAGAGTGCTATACGGATAATGTTGTCTCTCCTCCCTTATCATCGGAAGATCTATGTCCTAAATGATATTGGTGATGATATTGATCGGATGCCTCTCAAGGAAGCTATCTTGATTGCCTTATCCTATGAGCATCAAATGTACAACATCCTTGAGTACGCCAATGGAAGTGATGAAGTGGGAAGATTTCAAGCCTATCCTCTTGGGAACCATGTCCTACACTTGGGATATGATCGGAGTGAGTGGAGACACAATGGAGTCACCAAGGCAATGATTGACGCCTTGGATGCATTGGACTTGGATTTTCTCAATGGAGTTCCTATGGCCTACATCAAGAGCAAGCAAGAGGTAAATGATATGTCAATTGATTCTCATGATACTAACACTCCTCTTTGCTTGATGGCTACTTCCAAGGTGAACTACAAGATTGGTGGCAAACATTGGGTGTTGGATAGTGGGTGCACTCAACACATGACCGGTACTTCATCCATCTTCACCAACTTGGAAGAAAATGAAGATCATGACAAGGTCACATTTGGCGACAACTCCAAGCACAAGGTGAGAGGTCTTGGTAAGGTGGCTATCTCAAATGACCTCTCTATCTCTAATGTATTGCTTGTTGAGTCCCTAAACTTCAATCTTCTATCCGTTGCTCAAATATGTGATCTTGGCTTTTCTTGTAACTTTGATGCTAATGGGGTGGTTCTTCATAATGATGCTATGGGTCTCACTATCAAGGGCTTTCGTCATAATAATCTATATGTTGTTGATTTTGAGACTAACATTGTTGCCCCTAGCACTTGTCTCTTCACTAAGTCCGCTCTAGGTTGGCTATGGCATCGGAGGCTTGCTCACATTGGTATGGGTCAACTCAAGCGTGTGATGAAGAACAAGCTAGTGAGAGGAGTCAAGGATGTCACCTTTGAGAAGGACAAGCTATGTAGTGCATGCCAAGCCGGAAAGCAAGTGGCTTCACCTCATCCATCCAAGAATTTCTTGTCAACTTCAAGACCTCTTGAGCTCCTACACATTGATCTCTTCGGGCCTACAACTTATGTGAGCATTGGTGGGAATCTCTATTGCTTGGTGGTAGTGGACGACTACTCAAGATATACTTGGGTATTCTTTCTTGAGAACAAGGCACAAGCAATTGGGATATTCAAGAAGTTTGCTAGAAGAGTACAAAATGAGTATGGGCATCGCATCAAGAAGATTCGGAGTGATAATGGGACGGAGTTCAAAAACTCTATCATTGAAGACTATTGTGATGAGATTGGCATCAAGCATGAGTTCTCGGCTACATACACTCCTCAACAAAATGGTGTTGTTGAGAGGAAGAACAAGACACTTATCACTCTTGCTCGTGCTATGCTTGATGAGTACAACACTCCGGAGAAGTTTTGGGCGGAAGCTATCAACACCGCATGCTATACCTCCAACCGGATCTATCCTCACAAGTTGCTAAACAAGACTCCATATGAAGTGATTGTTGGGAGAAGACCGAATGTTGCCTACTTCCGAGTGTTTGGTTGCAAGTGCTACATCTACAAGAAGAGGGAAAGACTTGGCAAGTTCGAGAAGAGGACCGATGTGGGCATTCTTGTCGGTTACTCGGGCTCGGCTAAGGCTTATCGGGTTTACAACACCTCTACCGGCTTTGTTGAAGAAACCTATGATGTGCAATTTGATGAATCTCACGGGTCTCAAGAAGACCCTCCTTCTTCTCATATTGTAGGTGATGAACCCGTGGAGGAAGCTTTGGAGAACATGCCCATTGGTGAAGTTATTCCTCGTGAAGATGAACCTCCGACACCTCCTCCAACAACTTCATCAAACGGACCTTCTACGAGCACATCTCAAGTGAATCCAAGCTCTCCCTCAAGTGAACAACATCAAGCACCTTCAAGTGATCCGCAACAAGCATCTTCGAGTCAAGCTACTCCAAGCGAACCGCAACAAGCGCCATCAAGTCCACCTCATGCATCTACGAGCCAAGCTTCACCGAGCAATCAAGAACAAGCACAATCTACTTCAACTCAAGATGATGGCTCGGGTTCACCTCTTCGACAACAAGACACTCACATCTCAAGGGAGCAAGCCGCAAGAGACGCGCAAGACACTTCGCCGGCTCCTCCTCCTCCTCGACAAGAACCTTCAAGGAAGCACAAACCCATTGCTCGGGATCATTCACGTGATCTCATCATTGGGAGTCCTTCTCAAGGGTTAAAGACTAGGAGAAGTCAATATAAACCTAATTATGTTGATGAAGCTAACATTGTTGAGAACTTCTCTTTTGTCTCTACCCTAGAGCCGAAGACGATCGAGGAAGCCTTGAAAGATCACAAGTGGGTGCTATCCATGCAAGAGGAGCTCAACAACTTCAAGAGGAATGATGTTTGGAAGTTGGTGAAGCGGCCCAAGCGATCCAATGTCATTGGCGCTAAGTGGGTCTTCAAGAACAAGCAAGATGAGAAGGGAGCAATCGTGAGGAACAAGGCAAGACTCGTGGCGAAGGGCTACTCTCAAGTTGAAGGCGTCGATTTTGACGAGACTTTCGCCCCCGTCGCTCGTCTTGAGGCTATAAGAACACTTCTTGCTTATGCTTCTCATTTTGATTTTAAACTTCACCAAATGGATGTGAAAAGTGCATTTCTCAATGGACTAATCAATGAAGAAGTTTATGTAGAGCAACCTCCCGGCTTCGAGGACCCCGAGCATCCGGACCATGTGTACAAGCTTAAGAAGGCTCTCTACGGACTCAAACAAGCACCAAGAGCATGGTATGAACGACTTCGAGATCATCTCATCACCAAGGGCTACAAGATCGGTAGTATCGACAACACTCTCTTTACTAAGCATATTGGTGATGATCTCTTTGTTTGTCAAATCTATGTTGATGATATCATCTATGGCTCCACTAACGAAATCTATAATGATGAGTTCCGTGCTCTTATGAAGAAAGAGTTTGAGATGTCCATGATAGGTGAACTTCATGTCTTCCTCGGTTTTCAAGTCAAGCAAATGAAGGAGGGCACGTTCATCTACCAAGAGAAGTACACTCGGGATCTTCTTAAGAGATTCGGCATGGAAGACTCCAAGCCCTACGACACACCTATGGCTACAAGTGTCCCTCTTGATGTGGATGTAAAAGGTATACCGGTGGATCCTAAACTCTATCGTTCTATGATTGGTTCACTTCTTTACCTTACCGCATCTAGACCGGATATCATGTTTAGTGTGTGCCTTTGTGCTCGTTATCAAGCTAACCCCAAGGAGTCCCATATGAGTGCCGTGAAAAGAATTCTTAGGTACATCAAGAGTACTCCTACAATGGGCCTATGGTATCCAAAAGGCTCGGACTTTGGACTTGTTGGCTATGCGGACTCGGACTTCGCCGGATGCAAAGTGAGTAGAAAGAGTACCTCCGGTGGATGCCAATTTCTTGGACAATCACTCATCTCATGGAGTTCCAAGAAACAAAATTGTGTGGCTATCTCTACGGCGGAGGCGGAATATTTGGCGGCCGGTGCTTGTTGTGCTCAACTCCTATACATGAAGCAAACCCTATTGGACTATGGATTATCTTATGGGCAAGTACCTCTCTATTGTGATAGCGAAAGTGCTATCAATATGGCTCTCAACAAGGGTGATCACGGCCATGCCAAGCACATTGAAGTCAAGCATCACTTCATTCGAGATCATGTGGCCAAGAAGGATATTGAATTGATTGGTGTTCGGACTCATGAACAATTGGCGGACATCTTCACCAAGCCACTTGACAAGAAGACCTTTTGTAAGCTCCGGGGAGAACTTAATGTTCTCGACCTCTCCGACTTCACTTGATATCCTTGAGCTTACATATGTATATATGTATATATACTTTGCTTGTTTTTGTTTGTGTTGTTGTTTTTGTGTGTTCTTCTTGTTTTGTAGGACCGACGACTAACCTTCTTGAGATAGCAATGAGCATGGGTTAAGCTTGGGATTGGTGGCACTTGGCTCCCGAGGCTTTGAAGAATGGCTCGTTGTGATCAAGCTCATGGAGGGTTCAAACTTGTTGTTGGTAACTTCGCTCTTAGCTTTCTCTTGTTTTACCCTTATAGCATCATGCATTGTACACTTATCATTCCTTGCATTCGCATCTTGCATCTTGCATAAGTGTCTCGGCGCCGAGCACCCATCTAGGGGGAGTTGCTTATTCACAATATGAGTATATGACCTCCTATGATGAATTTATAGCAATGCTATATGAGCTTCATGCCCATTGAACCAAGATTTTTGAGCTCCAAGGTTAAATCCACTTGCGCGGCTCAAAGTCTAAGGGTTCATACATTTCCATCATCATCAACTAACCCCTATGAACTTCAAGACAATATTCTTTTGAGAATGTGTGTAGGGAAATTGTTGGGAGATGGAGAATCACGGATCAAGGGGGAGCTTCACGCCAAATCAAGTAACTCATTTTCCCACTCGTCTCATACATTTACACTAACCTTTTCTCCCTTGGAAGATTTCTTTTTGGATGATAGATGCCAAAGGGGGAGAAGAGTTGGGCTTAATGATCGAGCAAGAATATGGGGGGAGAAGAGTTCGAGCGGAATTCTAGAGTTTGTACAAGAGAAGATCAAGTGATCAAGGTGATCGATCTTCGCACAATCTTGAGGTGATGAAGAAGCAATGCCGTCTCAAGGGGGAGTGTGCGCGAATGAAGATCAAGTGATCAAGATGATCGATCTTCACACAATCTTGAGATTGGTGCACTTGTCAAGGGGGAGCGGAATTCTACAAAGTAAGTATGAAGGTAAACCCCTTGCAAACTTTTGCTTGTCATAGCTCCATGTGCTTTCATTCACTTGTGATATGAGTTTTTGCTCTAACTTGTGACTTCTTTTGAGCTATGACTTGCCTCGACCTAATCAACAAGGTAACTACCTCTCTATCATATACTTGTTGTTTTAGTGTCTTGATCGAGTTGCGCTTTTATCTTGGCTTTTGTCATTACATTCTTTATCTTCTCGATCATTTTTATCATGGTTGTCATCCATCACCAAAAAGGGGGAGATTGTAAGCTTCATGACCATTGGAGCTAGGGAAACCCCAAGGTATGAATGTTTTGGTGATAGGATGAGAACCATGAATGTGACTAACACTCTTTGTGAGATCTTATAGGTCACATATGAAGAAAGCTCCGTCCGTTGGTGGTGAACGCCAATACACCATGAACTTAATGAAAAGGATGATTGGTTGCCTTCATCTACACAAGAACGGACTTGATAGAGTCGCGGAGAAGACATGGATCAAGGCTAAGGACATGCTAGATCCAAGCGGGTGTTGCTTGGTTAGATGTTAGCTTGAGTCCATAGGAAAAACCGGACTATCAAGAGGGTTCGAGGTGGTTCTCTTAGTACACACTAGTTATAGAGATCATTGGATGCAAGGTGAGTCTCTCAGGGGCTAGGGTGGCAGAAGAGAGTTGAAGGAACCAATAAGATCAAGTCTTGAAGAAGAAGATCAAGAAGAAGATCGAAGCTGCGAAGGCAGAAGGGACCGGACAGTACGGTCAAGGAGACCGTACAATACGGTCTACAGAGGAAATCCAGACAGAAGAGCTTAAGTTTCTGGAAGTGGAAGAATAGAGACCGGACAGTGGACCGGACAGTACGGTCCCAGGGACCGGACAGTACGGTCTCTATTGGAAGATCCAGACAGAGAAGCTGAAGTTTCTGGAAGTTGAAGAATGAAGACCGGACAATTGAGAGGATGGTACGGTCATGGAGACCGTACAATACGGTCTTACAGGAGAAGAGCAACAGAAAAGGAGAAGTTTCTGTTGGCTGAAGAAGAAAGGAGACCGGACAATACGGTCCTAGGGACCGTACAATACGGTCTGGTCTGAGATGATGAACAGCACTCCCCGGACGCCAGTCTGGTAGAGACCGGACAATACGGTCAAATGGAGACCGGACAATACGGTCTATTGTACGGTCCCTACGCAGACTGGGTACTTTTGGACAACGGCTAGTTTGAGGTTGGAGGCCTATATATAGTCGGTTGTTTACCTCTTTGAGGTGCTCTTGGACCCAGGAAAGAGGGGAGGTGCTGCCAAGAAGCCAAGAGGAAGAAGTGTGAAGCACTTGAGAGGGATTTGGAGTGATCCTAGTGCTTGAGAGAGTAGCAAGTTGCATCCTTTGATCTCTAGGCTAGTGTGGGCTTGAGAGAGTCATCTAGGGCTGTTACTCTTGGTCTATGGCAAGGCCTAGACCGGTTAGGCGTCGGTGTTGAGCTGTCCAAGGAGATTGTGGAAGTCAACACAAGTTTGTACACGGTCTTGGAGCTTCCCGTGCGAAAGAAGCATCACTAGTGGAGCGCCCTTTGGCACGCATCAAGTGCGGAGCCTTACCTCCGGAAGAGTACCCGGGATCGAGCCCGGCGGGACGTGCCCGCGACTTCACTCGGAGGGTGAAGTGTGCTCTAGGAGGGATCGCCATCGAGCGGAGGGACGGGGTCGAGACTCCGGCGGGAGTGACCCAACGTGGAGTAGGGGAAGGCGCCATCCTTCCGAGACCACGGGAAAACATCATGAGCATTCTCTATCCCTTCTCCTTTACTACTCGCATTTACTTATCGCACTTCATATGATTGCTTGTAGTACTTGAGTTGTGCTCTTATCTTGCTTGTGTGTTTACCTTGGTACCTACTAGCTTCACTAGGTTTGCTTGATTGCCTTGCTCGTGTGCCTACTTGTTATAGCCTATCTAATAGCTCTAAGGACTCTACTTAGTGTGCCTAGTATCTTGGTTGCCTTGTCTCTAGTTATCTTGTTACCTTGCCTTGCCTAGCTTAAGTCTTCCGCTATCTATCTATCTTGTGCTAGGTTGCTAGTGTGGTATGATTGTGTTATCTATATGCACTAGCTATATAGGTTAAGGATACTCCTTAGTGTGCTTTACCTTGCTACTAGAACTACTCGCTAGGAGTTGCTTGGGTGTAAGTGTTTGGAAATAGATTCTAGAGTGCACCGATTCACCCCCCCCCTCTCGGTCACACGAGTTGTCGGTGCTCCTGACAAGTAACAATGCCAAGCAGATTGCAAAACCATTCAGGTATGATCAGGCGGAGCAAGCCTCTACAAACCAGCAAAAAAGTAATATTGCTTTAATATATAATGAAAATCCTTAAGACTTGTTGCATAAAAAAAATCCGTAAGACTTGGACAAGGTCGTTGATAAGTAACTTAGTCCTACCTTTATCGAGGAATGGAGTGGTTCATGTAATCTTGTGATGATTATATCAGCTTTCGACATTATGTTTCGATATTATCATCGCTGGCTTTTATTTATAATGAAAAACTTTATGAACTTGACATTAGTTGAAAACAAGTGTACAAGCATCTTACTATTGGAATCATGACAAATGTTTTCTTTGTGGAACTCGACGAGAGGCGTGAGGTTAATCTAGACTTCTAGTTTTATATGATGTGGTAAATCCATATATTACAAATAGAAATAGCGAGCACAACCCGATATAGATAGAGAACAAACATACATACCAGAGGGACAAACCAACAAAAACAAGTTCCATGTCAAATATAACGCCAAGGATTTGCAACCGAAGAAGAAACTATACAGTCCTGACAAAACATCGATAGTAAATATAAGTTTATATGCAAAGATGTAATGGAGGGAGCTCGAGACAAAAGACTGAATATGCTTGTACCGACAAATTGACTTACATTATCAACATGACAACATCCCTCACCAAGTTGTTGCCATGCATAACTAATGCTTATGATAGTGGTAATTATTACCGTTCCCACCTTTGATTTTTTACATGATGCAGCTTGATTTGCCTGATGTCATATTATATTTTGTCATTGTCAAGTTCTATCATGGTATATCCTCTAGAAATGAATCTTTTACCACATATATTTACTTCATGAATTTAATATCGCGATCAACACAAGGTCAGACTTCCTAGGACTATAGTTACTACACTTATTATTGTGTCGCATAATCCACATATTATTGGCTTAATAACATGGCATAAGTTGTGTGGACTCCTCCAAAGATGCAAGTACATAAAACAATTATTCCAGCCGCAAAGATGTACTTTATGTATATATCACCTTAGCAAATTATGCCTGAATTAAAGTACCACCTCTAATTGGATGCTTAGGCAAAGCAACCAGCAGCCCAATAATGGTCCCTCACAAGAGGCCAAGAAACCATGATCTAATACGTGCTGTCAGCTTGATCCCTGCAGCACCCCAGCCGTGGACTATATAAAAACAAGACATGTGGCAATGTATGCCAACATGCTAGGTTTAATCTTGCATTAGTCTTATTCACCTGTATTACACTTGTGACCGAGCTTTTTGTCAGAAACACGATGCCAGTAACTAAGTGCGCACGTATGATGCCATGTCAATAACTAAGTGCGCACACAGCTGGTTAGGTTGCATTTGGGACTTATATATTGGCGGATTTGTACTCGAAGGGCCAAGCAGCTATTATCTAATCCATTCTTAGAGCTAGATTTGTTATTGCCACAAAAGAAGTAGACAACCAGGCTGATGAGAGCCAGGAAGTATACCAATGGTTTTATTTTTATTTTATTTTATTCTAATGCTAGTTGCATGCCACTAACTATAGTTTAGATAGACAACTATTGGGTGTAGTAAAGCTGCTTTTGTGGGGGGTGGGGAGTTTCAAACAAACAAAGCTCAATCACTCGTGAACAGTATCCTAATTAATTGGTATGATAGCCAATATGTGAGGCGTAATAATTTCAAAACAGAATGGGCCAACTGAGGTGAGAATGTGCCGATCTTTTATTGTTTGCATCATGTGGTTACTTGTTGGTCGCCTGAAGTCAACACCAAAAAAATAATAGTGGGGGCGCCCACAGAGATCAAACAAGGCTAACCCATATCGGAGACATAAAAAAATAGGCTGTCATTACATAAAGTAAGTGAAAACTAAACTATAATAGTACTACCATTCACAATTGTTTCTTTGTTTTAAAGAATCCCACAGAAAACAACTATGTGCAGCTGGAACAGATTAGCTTGTAATATGTATAGCTGATTAAGTTATCATGAGCACTTACACGGTAACTAAAGTTTGGCATCTTAGAACGTGCAAGGTGGTTGCCACCATGCATGCTTAATGTCTCCATTGTGGCTTCGACGGGATGAGGCAAATAAAGGAGACGTTAGCGCGTGGGTAGTTAATTTTTCTCAAGTTATTTTACCATAAAAAATTTATAATAATGAAAAAAAGTAATAATCACGGGATCAAAATTTACCACCTACTCCGCAAGATAAGCAGTCAAATGGAGAGGATATCAACATTGTATTATATTGTCTCTTTTTGTCTTCTTCCTCCTTTATATCGTATATATAGACAATTCTAGAATGCTTCCCTCTGAAGACATCATGTGATTTTGCCGTTCTTGGAGCCTAGAGAGTCACAACATCACGGTAATTGTTCAACACTTTTTATTTTTCGCTAATACTCGACTATCATTTCCCCACAACACCTCCCTAGATCCAGATCCTCCAGGCCCAGCCATTCTCCTGATAAGTCTCATAAGGTCGAACATATATAGCTGATATGTGATGCCGTTATTGTTGACAACCTACATATGAAAGCTCCACCCGCAACACCCCCGAGCCCTTTGTACCTTCTCCTTCTACTCCAAAATCTTTTTCTTTTGTAAAATTTGGAAGAGAAATAAGGCTTCATATTTTGAAAAATGCACCATATACATACAAGTTTACATAAATGTTGGAAGATTTTGTACACTTGTTTTCTTTACGACCGTTAGTTCAGATCTTAGTGCAAAAGGAACAATATTAATTTAGGTCCATTAAAAGTCACAGAAAGGTGTTGTTTTGAACATATTTAACCCAAAGATCGTGCAAGGCATATTATCTTGGCAGTTTTAGTTTATTTGCTGTTGATTACTAGGTAGCATAGTAGTACGTATTAATTAAGAATTTATTTTCCAGACTAGAAGGTAGACATTTTTGTCATTTCAGTGCATTTTTATAATTGTAATAGCTTGACCATTGATCAACACGGTTGGAAAACTTTAGCGGGCAATATGGAACTCCATACAACTTGCGTGTACGATGACACTATTAGGTGTACAAACTCAACCCTATCCTCCTAGTGCAATAATAATTTAGTTCAAAATAAAGAAAATCTTGTACTACTAGTATATTTTTAGCTAGCTTTGGAAAGATAAAATCTACTTAAGTAATGCATCCTCGCCGAAAGAACCGAGCTGTATGGCGCCCCAAGACCTCAGGAAAAACAATGGATTAGTCTAGCTTATCGGAACACCCTGGATTTATAGTCTTTAAAAAATCATCCCCATCATCTGCACGCAAAAGCACCGGGCCGCAACTGGCAACTGCTGTGCTACATCTTTATTACATACAATGCTCGGTTGATTTTGCAATGAACGCTACTTTCCAAGTCACGAAACTAACGTTGTGTACTCGATTAGAAAAAGGCTTCAAGCGAAACAAAGTCAACAGATCTCGTAACCTCATTATATCAAGAGGAAATTCCTTATTTGGCCCTAGAAAAGTTTCTGGTTCCTTTCTTGGCCCAATCTGAAAAAAAGTTACCTATATGACCCAAGTTGCAACTTTCATTCCTTTCTTGGCCCTTCCGTCAGTTTTGAGTGCTAACGGTGTTAAATGTGTGCTGAAATGACCATTCTGCCCCTGACTTTAATAAAAATATAAAATTTATTTTCAAAATAACATAATTGTTCAAGATTTTATATTGTCGAAATAATTTAATTTTCTGAAATTCCAGAAATAATGCCAAAATTTGTTGTAATATGAAATCTTGAACAATTATGTTATTCTGGAATTTCGGACAATTAAATAATTTCAAAAATAAATTTTACATTTTTATTTAATTCAGGGGCAGAATGGTCATTTCAACGCACATTTAACACCGTTAGCACTCAAAACCGACGGAAGGGCCAAGAAAGGAATGAAAGTTACAACTTGGGTCATATAGGTAACTTTTTTTCAGATTGGGCCAAGAAAGGAACCAGGAACTTCTCTAGGGCCAAATAAGGAATTTCCTCTATCAACTTTATCATCAGAGAGTTTCTTAAAATTTCCCTGTATATAGTTCTCCAGAACTTTAAGCTAGGGAGTAGGACTGAAAGTATCGCAGCTAGCACCATACTACCTACCTAACTCATCCGGAACATGGAAAGACACAACTACCAATATACTCTTCTGAAATTTCTCTTATATGTTTATAAAGATAAATTTTACGGTTCATATTACCAATTCCTCGACTCTAAGGAAAGTGTCCTGGGACAGAGTTTAGCCTGGAATGTCGTCGCCCTCTTGAGATTGCGAGCCGACTAGCATCCCTTTCCACTGCGCGTTTTTCGAACAAAGAAGACTACTAATAAAGGGTATCACGAACGAAGGGTAACGCGTTCATTTGTATCATCTCCTCCATCTGATGGTGGTGACATTCAGTTAGCGCCTGTAAAATTATAGTGCTAGTACTTGCTCTCGGGTAACTAAATGTACTAATTCAATTACCACTTACTCATGTAGGGACACAGGAAACGAAGGTCCCCCTAAATGTTGTGCTGGTTGATGCGAGGCGATCAGGGACAGCGAGACAAGTCCCGATTGGTGGTTAGCTGGCACGGCGACAAGAGAGCCTTGTCTGCTTCATCAGGCTCCGTGCAGCTTACTTGATTTAATTTAAGCCGGTTTAAGCGATTGGGGATGGCAATCAGCCAAGCAAGCACGGGGTTAAGCAGCCTCGAGGCGCGTAGCCGCTTGCCGTGCATTGCTTCCAAGCCCCAGGCCCATGCGTGTGGGGGGGCTCCGGAGCGAGCTGCTCATATGCGAGCCAAAATCATGTCCATGATTTCCTTAAGAGGAAACGGTGTGAGCAGCTTGCTTCTTCTTTAGATCAAAATAGATGCCCAGCTGAAAATAGAGAGGAGGCAAGAGACTGAATTTTCTGCAGGCCGCTTGGCTGGCCCATTTTGTAGTGTCAACTACTGGGCACGTACTGGCCTCTTCGTGAGCCTAGAAGGCCGTGAACCGCCCCAGACTTTGCTTGGGATTGACTTGTACCTGAAATTTCGCTGAAATTTCGTCGTTTGATCACTTTACGTTTTATGTGCTGTACCTGAAACTTCGTCGTTTGATCAACTATTGATGCTGATTCTATGTGGAAACTACCTAAGCATAGCGAAGAACAAGATGATCAGTTTGCTCCTGCTCAGCAAGCGAAGCTATCGCGGCACAGTTCTTAGTGTTGCGGTCATATAAAGAACAAAGGGAGTAAAGAGATGACAGATCGAACTGACAGGACAACTGAGTGATAGAATAATAATAATACTACCATATCACTAACAATTAACGTTCATCCACGATAACAGCTAGCCCCATGCATTGCAGGCTAGACAGAGCAAAACGACATAAAAATAAAACGCACACAACTGGAGGTTTCCGAGACACATCGACCAGATTAACTAGCTCTACGTAGGGTAAGCACGCGCGGCGCTTAGTCGACCTCCTCCATCTTGCTCTCGCCGGCGTCGTCCTCAAGCGGCGGCATGTCGGTGTCAGCCTCGACCGTCTCGTCCTCGTCGATGCTAAGGCCCAGCTTGAGCATGCGGTGGATGCGGCTGCCGAAGGTGTTGGGGTCGTCGAGGCTGAAGCCAGAGGTGAGCAGCGCCGTCTCGAACAGCAGCATGACGAGGTCCTTGACCGACTTGTCGTTCTTGTCAGCCTCAGCGCGCTTCCGCAGCTCATCCATGATGGCGTTCTCAGGGTTGATCTCCATCGTCTTCTTGCTTGACATGTAGCCGGACATGCTCGAGTCCCTGAGTGCCTGGGCCTTCATGATCCTCTCCATGTTGGCAGTCCATCCGTACTCGCCGGTGACGAGGCAGCACGGGGAGTCCACCACACGGTCGGAGACCACCACCTTCTCAACCTTGTCGCCAAGCACCTCCTTGATGACCTTGCAGAGGCCCTCAAACTTCTCCTTGAGCTCCTCCTTCTTCTTCTTCTCGTCTTCAGTCTCATCAAGCTTCAGGCCCTCCTTGGTGGCAGACACAAGCTTCTTGCCCTCAAACTCCTTGAGCTGGCCAATAGCATACTCATCAATGGCATCAACCATGTAAAGGACTTCATAGCCCTTCTTCTTCAGCTTCTCAAGGAATGGGGAGTTCTCCACCGCCTTCTTGCTCTCGCCGGTAATGTAGTAGATGTCATTCTGGCCCTCCTTCATCCTGGTCACATAGTCCTTGAGGCTGGTTAGCTCATCGCCGCTTTTGGTAGAGTGGTATCTCAGGAGCTCAGCAATCTTGGTCCTGTTCTGGGAGTCCTCATGGATGCCAAGCTTGAGGTTCTTGGAGAAAGCCTCATAGAACTTGTTGTAGTCCTCCTTGTTCTCAGCAATCTCAA
Organism: Eragrostis nindensis; assembly: GCA_012490785.1. Lineage (NCBI taxonomy): Eukaryota > Viridiplantae > Streptophyta > Magnoliopsida > Poales > Poaceae > Eragrostis > Eragrostis nindensis. The sequence goes on along the minus strand of JAAXCT010001353.1, from coordinate 84,522 downwards.
AAAAGAGCTCAACGCACTTCTTGACAAGGTTCTTGCGGATGACCTTCAGGATCTTGTTCTGCTGGAGCATCTCACGGGAGATGTTGAGGGGAAGGTCCTCAGAGTCAACAATACCCTTGACAAAGCTTAGCCATTCAGGGATCAGCTCCTCACAGTTGTCCATGATGAAGACACGTCGCACATAGAGCTTGATGTTGTTGAGCTTCTTCTTGGTGTCAAAGAGGTCGAAGGGGGCTCTCTTGGGGACAAAGAGGATAGCCTTGAACTCAAGCTGACCCTCAACAGAGAAATGCTTGACAGCAAGGTGCTCCTCCCAGTCATTCGTCAAGCTCTTGTAGAAAGCAGCATACTCCTCCTTGGTGATCTCCTCAGGCTTCCTCATCCAGATAGGCTTCTGCTTGTTGACCAATTGCCACTCATGGGAGACCTCCTTGATCTTCTTCTTTTTCTTCTCCTTCTCTTCCTTCTCCTCGTCAACATCCTCAACCTTGCCCTCCTCAGCATCCTTCTTCTCATCCTCATCTTCATCATCAGAAATTTCTTTCTCAGTGGTCTTCTCAACCCAGAGGGAGATGGGGTAGCTGATAAACTCAGAGTGCTTCTTGATCAGATCCTTGAGTCGACGCTCCTCTAGGTACTCCAACTGCATAATAGTTATAGTGAATTGTAAGAAAAATTCATCAGCAGACTGAGAAAATACTGCATGGACCAGAACATGTCAAATTAAAAGCATTCAGAAAATCAGAATTACTTCCACCGTATATCAACAAAGTTCAGATACATATATTGCATAAGGCTCAACATTCTGTAACAGAGATGACTAAAACAGAATAATGAACACAGTGGTAAACACTAACACAGGTAGCAAACTGAAAAATACTGCAAGGGGCAGAACATGTCAAATCAAAAGCATTCAGAAAATCAGAACTACTTCCATCGGATATCAACAAAGTTCAGATATATAAGTTGCATACCGCTCAACCTAATTCTTAACAGAGATGACTAAAACAGAATAATGAACACAGTAGCAACACTAGAACCAATATCTCTTACTATCCACATTAACAATACCTCAACAGGCCATAGGCCAACTCCGCACTTGAAACTGGCATAATAAGATATTGATGCATGAAACTTTAACTCAACCACATGTTATTGACACAATAGCTGAGTCATGGCCAGCATAATCAGCACACATCACAAACTTAACAGCGGTACAAAGTCATATATTAAAAACTATGCATCCAGCTCAGAGATAAACTATACCTGATCATCCTTGAGGTAGAGGGTCATCTTGGTACCCCTGCCAAGGGGCTCCCCAGATGTATCACGGGTGACTGTGAAGGACCCACCAGCCTGAGACTCCCACACGTACTGCTCATCATCGTTGTGCTTGGTGGTAACAATGACCTTATCAGCGACAAGGTAGGCAGAGTAGAATCCAACACCAAACTGACCGATCATAGACACATCAGCACCAGCAGCCAGCGCCTCCATGAACTCCTTTGTCCCTGACCTGGCAATGGTACCAAGGTTGTTCACCAGGTCCGACTTGGTCATACCAATGCCACTGTCAATGATCGTCAGGGTGTTGGTCGCCTTGTCAGGGACGATATGGATGAACAGCTCTGGCTGAGCATCCAGCTTGGTCTTGTCCGTCAAGCTCTCAAACCTGATCTTGTCCAAGGCCTGTTAAGACAAACAAAGACGTCATGTTAGGAATCATGTATCAACCTACTTAAACACTCATGCGTTCAGCATTGATCAGGATTCAACAAAATCAGGGCACAAATAACCGGTAGATGCTTCTTATGACTAGCAATGATACAATGCAGACACAATCAAAACTAATGTTCAAATTCGCAGTAGCAAATCCTTCTACCTAATTGGTGCAGTATTAGAAGTCTGGCAATGCTAGACACAATCTAAACTCTACCTAATTGGTGTAAGATCTAAGTATCGTGCTTCTAGCCTTCTATACAGATGTTTCAAATAAGTGACAAACAATAAACACAACCTCTGCATTTGAGCTCGAACAAAGTAGTCCTGTATTTCATACTGTGGGGTAAAGCCAGACTGCATTACCGAGACTAAAATGATTTAAGATAGTAGATGCTTTCAGTTCTCGCTATTTACATGAGATTGTCCAAACTAATCACAGAACCTGGGGATTTTCCTGCTACCAAACTCTACACACGAGATCCAAATAAATTTCATGACGCACAGATTGATACATAAGTCACGGGTGTCGAAGATTAGAAGGTATATTGCCACTAACTAGCGCTAAACCCTACATAAAAACCCACCACCAGATGCGAAGCAATACGCAAAACACGCTGATCTACCGAACGATAAGAGGACTACGCGCACGGATCTAGAACCGCGACCAGGGGAGCGCGAGGGCGCGGGGAGCGAGACTTACATCGGAGGAGTTGGAGACGAGCTCGCGGAGGAAGATCTCCTTGTTGGAATAGAAGGTGTTGATGATGAGCGAGAGCAGCTGGTTGATCTCCGCCTGGAAGGCGAACGTCTCGGTCTCCGCGGCCATGGCGGCGGCGGCGGCGGCGCTAGGCAGGTGAAGGGTTTGAGGAGAGATGCTCGAGAGCTTGGGTCGATGGGGTCTGGTCGCGGGTGGAGGGGATTTTATGGGGAATGCGGAGGAGGGGTTCTGGAATGTTCTACTAACAGGGACGGCAAGGCATGTGGGGCGCGGGTTGACTAGTTCTGATGCTACCCGGCCTTCCGGTTCTGGGTCAATCATAGCCCTTCGATGGATGATGGACGGACAGTATCGGTGCAGACAGGTTCCCTTTCGATCGTTTGTAGAAAACCCCCCAAACAAAATTCTGTAGAATGTAAAAGGTCCTACTCCCTGTAAATTTGTATCCACCTCCCTGAGAATATTCGCCTTCCTGGTAGCAGATGGAACTCATTGCGCACGAGCATCCACACCGCACTGCCAGGGGCGGAGCTAGAAATGAAGGATGAAAGGGGCCAAGCTGCAGTATACAAGTCATAAGAGGGGAATTTGCATCAAAATACACAGTGAAAAACTGGGTTCAATGAGTATAAGTGAAGCATTGAGGGGCCAGCCCCTGCTCCCCCCCCCCCCCCCAAACCCCACCCCACCCCACCCCACCCCCCAATGGAAAAATGCTTCCATTAACTAACGAGCTCAGCTAAATCGCTGGCAAAAGTCATGAAGAGAAACTGACCTAACCTACTACTCCTTTATTCTTTTGGGCTACTGAAACAGCAGGAGTCTGGGATTCTTCGGAGCAGAGTGAATTTCGTAGAACGGTAGAAGCACAAAGCATGCATGATGAAAGTATTTGGAAGGGAGTTAGGTAGAGGTTGGTTGTTAATCAATCACTGTATTACCGCCTTCGGAATAGATGCGACTATGCACGAATCGATTACTACAAGGTGAGATGAGATTATGGAGCATTTCGCGCATGTGGAACGGAAGCACAGTGTGATCATAGAGAATGTGTTTAGTTTTATGAGGGTGCAACTGCTGTCGTTGGGTTTGTTGGCTGGCAAGGCATTAACTATTAATGGGATAACGACTTAACGAGGTGTCCCACTAAGATTAATTGTAATTGTTTAGCTAACAACATTTGAAGTAATAGATTTTTGAAAAAGGTTTCCAACTTTTCATGCTCATGCGAGCGAGCGGAACTTGTGATATTTCTACTTGGGACCGCATTTTATTTGGTAGTTTTTTGAGAGATGGGCATGGGTGGTTGAAACATGTCACAAAGTCACATGCCTGCAAATCTTCGAGGTATTACATGGACGGAAGCACACTGACGAAGTATATGGACCTTTGTTTCAGTTATTTCTCTCTAACTTTTATCAATATTGAAGAAAAAAAATACGCACCACGTACTTCATGCAAAGGCCTGTCAACAAGGCCATACTTGCATCACATAGGCGTGTGCCTTTAGGTGTCCATGCATAACTTTAGCTTCACCACTGGACGGAAGATTAACCACGTCGGCACAACACAACATCTAGACGAAGATACAAGTGTTGCAACTAGAGAATTCTATCATATATATGAGCAATTTTAGCAATAGTAGATGGAGCAATTTTAACAATAGTAGATGCAGGAACAATACACACGCACTAGATTCAAATATTTTGGCAGCGTACTTGTGGAAGTTAGTTCAGATGGACCCTGGAGCAAGACTCCACATGCACAAAATTTTGCGGTTCCTGTTTTTAATCACACGTTGAGTCATTTTTCCTTTTTTTTTTTTGCGGTGGCACACGTTAAGTCATTGTAGGTAATAAAAAGAATAAAACCAAGAATTGTAACGGAAGCCAGTTTTGAGTTACTTGTTTCGTGATACAAAAATACAGACATGTTTACACGTGGGCGTTGATACAACAAAAATACAAAAATCGTACATTATAATTTACGGCTCAAAAAGATATAATCAATTTGCCTTATATAGGAGATTGAAAAGCGCTAGCTCACGATCTACATGATGACACCAACAAGCTTTAGTGACATGATATTTTTAGCGATGTCTTGTGAAGTTCTCCACAAACTCGATGGTAGATGAAATGTCGGAGATATGTAGGAGGCAAAGGAGTGCGCCTTTTGATCGCTGTGAACGAGGAAGACAATGTAAGCTCTTTCTTTTTCCCTTTTTTTTTTTGCGAGAACAACATAAGCTGTTAGAGGAAGAAGAAAAGAGGATGACAGTGCAAAAATTGACCGGTTCAGATTCATCATCAAAGTGGATGACGTTTCCATATACACAAGAGTAGCAAATCCCATGTAATTGGAATACAGTGGGGAGAAACTCTTCTTCGTCGGAAGAGGTTTCCAAATCAGACATGTTTCATGATTCATCGGATTTATGATAATAAACATTCCTTTTTAAGGAAAAGAAAGAAAATGAATTATTCTCTCACAGAGGTGACTAGAAAAAGCGGAGGGAAAGGAAAGTGAGGTGATGCGCCCAGAGCCGCAGCAACGTCTAGACAAGAGAGCCGAGAAGAAGCGGCAGCAAAACCGACCTGCCTGCATCCGTTGCATGGACGCGTAGGCCGAGGAGACTCAGCAGAGCAGTAGAACAAGACGCCTCGCTACTCCATCGTTTCCGCGACCGCCGCGTTGACTCATTCCGCCCCGCTCACCGCCACCCCGGACCCACAGCTGCCTCGACCCACGCGTCAGTGACTTATCGCGGGGAAACCTGAAGGTGAAAGCAAGCGCAGGCTGTGTCCCTTCCGGCTCCGGCTGGAAGTCCGGTGCGGCGCGGTGGTGCGACCCGAGAGGATTCGGGTCGGTGGTGGGGTTTGGGTCCGGGCTCCAGTCGGTTTGGGCGTCTCGGATGGTCGGTGCCGGAGCGCGGAACCCTAACCCTAGGGGCCGGCTATATTAGATGCTGGGGGGCGGAGCGGCTGGAGGCGGAGGCGGTGGCGCGGGCCTGGGCTTGGACCTCTCGGCGGTGCTTCAGGCGGCGGTGGTTGGGCTCGTGCTCTTCTCGGCGGCCGTCGTCGCCGTGCGCCGCGCCGCCTCCCGCTACTTCGTCGTCGACGCCGCGGGGTTCGCCGCCTCCTACGACGATCATAGCCATAGCCACAGCCACAGGTCAGCTGCCTACCCGATGTCGACCAAGGGGAATCAGCAGGAGCTGGGGTCCGCCGCCGGGGAGTCGGCGCCGTGCGCCGAGTGCGGAGGCGTCAGCTCCAAGAAGTGCTCCGGTTGCAAGCGCGTGCGGTACTGGTGCGTATCCTTCCCTCCCTCCTTCCTAACATTGCTCTCTAATTGGGTGCTGCATGTGATCGTACTGAGTTCCACCGGAATTTGTCGCTTCCGTTGTGTGATTCGGTGGTTTGTGCGGTCAATCGTACCAGGATCTTGCACGGTTCTTGTCAAGGCCGTCGTATCCTTCCCTCGTTACGAAATTTTGTTTTTCACAGTCGTGGCTCTATTGTTGCGAATTGGTATTTTGGGTGATTGGTTTAGATGCCCTCTGCTTGTGGATTCTTGCAATTGCTGGAAATCTCTGACCTTACGAGTTTCTTGAGTGGGGTTGCTGCAGCATGCTATTCTGCTCAGGGTGCTGTTATGAGAGATGCAGTTAGCAGATGATTTTGCATGCTTCTTTTTGTGTATGTATATTACATGGTAAAAATTAGGTTCCCTTTTAGATCAGAATTTCGACCCTTGTTTGCTGTATTGAATGAGGTTTCTGGTGCTTCAGAGGAGGTTTACCATCTTCTTTGACTGGGTTATTGGATAAGTAAGTGGCCATACATGGCAGCGCATAAGCAGCCATTCTGATTCTATTGTCTAGGGGAGTTGTAGTTTCCTTATGCATTTGATGTCGCAAACAAGTGTAGTGAAAATTTTATCTGAAGACTATTTGGTGAAGGCAACAATGAGTTGAAAACAGTGCTAAACTGATGATTGTTTGGAATTACCCTGTGCTTTATAATTTCTATGTAATTGTTGCATTCTATTGAATAGAAGAAAAAGTTATCTTCTTCGCTCTTTTGCCTCGTAAGTTTTGTAAGTTTTGTTTGCTGTCTAGTAATGTTGCTCAATCAGTTCGTTATTATTCATATATTGTTAATGATGACGTTCAGAAATCAAACAATAAGAAATTCATTTTCTAAGTGGTACCATGGTTGGTTTTGAAAAAAAAAAAAGAACCTCATTTGGGCGTAATTTGTGTGATTTTATCCTGTTTGATTTGACAATATTGGTCTGGTGGCTATAAGAAATTTCTGAAATTTGACTTGTGTGCTTTCACCTGGCTATATTTTTTTTTATGCGGTAACACCTGGATGTTATATGTTATAGCAATCTACTATGTAATAGAATCATGAGCAGCCAAACAAATAGTCAAATTGAAAATTGCCCCAATTCTAGCTTGGATTCCTTTTGTTGTTTCCCATGTGATCGGCTTTCCAATGAACCCATATGCACAGTTATCAAACCTTTGTTTATGCTGTCATTTCATCAATTTGTTGTTAGACTGCTTTCTAGCATTCATCTTATAGTTTATGTTCTTGTTCAGTTCTTCAGAATGCCAGTTAAAGCATTGGCAATCTGATCACAAATTCAAGTGCAAACAAATGAAATTATTGGATCCTGCTGACAAGTTATCATGCGGAGGTGCAATCAACAGTAAGAAATCATTTGGTTTTGGTCGCATCTCATTAGTGCCTGCCCGTAAAAAGTTTAACAAGGTACTTGGCTATGCTCTTGAACCTAGAAATGTACATCCATCAAGTATATGCAACCTTTTTTTTTTCATTCATGTGCTCCATACACAGGTTCTCTTTCCTTATGATGAGTTTTTAAAGCTATACAACTGGAAAGACTATGACTCTTTACCCTGTGGACTTATGAATTGTGGCAACAGGTATGATGGGATAATATTTACCATCTGTTCTGTTTATTACATGTTTCTCAAAATTCACGTGATGGATCCCTTTTTGTATGCAGTTGCTTCGCTAACGTGGTTTTACAATGTCTCTCATGCACGAGACCGCTTGTGGCCTATCTGTTAGGAAAGGACCATAGCAGGGAATGTATGTGCTGCTTTTGTAGAATGAATGGGTATTCATTGCCATCTTGGTTATATGTTTAAAAATGTTCAAACATCTCTTTGTTTCAGGTTCTTTGAGGCATGAAGATTGGTGTTTCTTATGTGAGCTGCAATGCCATATTCAAAGAGCTAATGAAAGTTTGCACCCATTTGCTCCTATGAACATTCTTTCTCATCTGCCAAATATTGGTGGCAACCTTGGCTTCGGTAGACAAGAGGATGCACATGAATTCATGAGGTCAGTTACTTTTTTTTTTGTTTACTTGGTTTATATGGCTGATTCTCTGTTGAGTTGTCTTCAGTTGTGTAAAATGCGTGTTATGTCTGTAGATTTGCAATAGATAAGATGCAATCAGCTTGCCTTGATGAATATGGAGGAGAGAAGGCCATAGATCTTAGCACCCAAGAGACAACCATTATTCAGCACATATTTGGTGGCCGGCTGCAGTCTCAGGTAGCTCGCTTTGACACTTTTTATGACAATGATTTAATCACTGTTTGGTTTTCTTTTCCCTGTATTTTCATCAGCTCTGAATGTCTAAATTTGTTACCTTCATTTACGAGTCTGTTGCAATTCTTTATATTTATTATTGGATAATGCCTAACTTGAAGCATATGCAGGTTCAATGTACAGCATGTGGAATGGTCTCAAACCGTTATGATAATATGATGGACTTGACCGTTGAAATTCAAGGGGATGCTGAATCTTTGGAAAAATGCTTGGATCAGTTCACTGCTGTTGAGTGGCTTGATGGGGATAACAAGTATAAATGTGATGGGTAAGTGTAGTTTTATGTGTCTGCATTTCATTAAGCAAACGCGGAGATCAGTTGTTCTTTCTAATGATCAGTAGATAGCACACGCTAGTATCCTTTATGCATGTTTTAGTTTCTTGTAATGCACGCAGATGAATTACTTATAAGCCTAAAAATTACTTTGGCTTACTACTTGAACTTGCTTCATTTATGTCATGTATGGCTCTGAGGTTTTATTTTTTTTCCTGAACCAAGAACACTTCTTCATTAGTCGTAAGGGTTACCATTACAGGTAAGCGGGGGAATGGGGAGACCATGTAGGGCTCTGAGTTGGAAAGTATTCATCTTCTTACAGTATCTATAATTTCCATGTACCAGTTAGTTAAAGACAAAGTACTTCAAACATGACACATTTCTTGAATCACCTGAGTCCCAACACATTTAATGATAGGAACAAGAGAATTGAGTGATCTCCTATCTACCTTTTAGAAGCCTAATTATGGCACGTGCCACAGGGTATTGTGGTACTAATGTTTTGGAAAATCTCACCTCAACAAATTTAGTTCAAATCTTACGTGTGGATCCCAAACACCTGACGTGTTCCCATGTGGAAGGAGCACAAGTACCAGATCAAACATGTTTCCAGGCAGGTAACATATAGAAGATTGGAAATTGAAGTTCCAATGGGTCTCATCAATTTACCTTATTGAGCCTGTCCCTAATTGGAGCTCTTCTTATCTATTTGTATGCTGAGAATAGCTTTTTTGAGGGGCTGGACGAACCCCTCAGGCCCTCACGTGGCTAACTCTAACAATCATATGTCTGAGAATCTGGTCTAACTAAGTGGATTGGAGGCGGGCATTTTTCATTTCAACGTAGCGGTAGCCCTATATGAGATCCATGTATAAGGTTTGAACAAAATCGGTTAAGGGTAGGAATTTGGATTTTCCATAATTTCTGCATAATCCATAATTTCTTATCGTATTTCTTTTTCTATTAATAAAACTTCTACAGTTTATTCAGATAAAAGTATTGAGCATTGCTTTTATACAGATGCAATGACTATGTCAAAGCACGAAAGCACCTTTCAGTTCATCAAGCTCCAAATATACTCACTATCACTCTCAAAAGATTCCAGGTTAGGACATCAATGTGTTATAGAACTATATCAATAACATTGTTTTATAACTTCTCGTAACAGACTTTCATGTGCACAACGCAGAGTGGTAGATTTGGGAAACTAAACAAGAGAGTCACATTTCCAATGGAGTTGGATCTTACACCATACATGAGCAGCACTGATGGAAGTGACCTGTATGATCTCTATGCTGTAGTTGTCCATCTGGATATGCTGAATGCTTCCTTTTTTGGCCATTATATATGCTACATCAAAGGTTGTCGAGGAACTTGGTATAAAATTGATGACTGCAAGGTATACTTTTGTCTTTATGTTATTATATCACACATGTAACCATGGAGTAATCGTCAATTTATCCCTTGCTTGCTTGCATTTCAGGTTATGACTGTTGATGAGGAGGAAGTGCATGCACAAGGTGCTTATATGCTTTTATATAGCAGGTAATTGCAGCTATGATGATTTTTTCTGTTCCTGTCACCAACTTTCTCGTTTTTCATGTGGGGTGGAATGCTCGCTTAAACTCACATGTGTAGCTCACAAGATTTAATTCTGCTTGAATATCATTGCTTGAGATCAGTGCTTGAGCATATTTTCTTCTCTTTTGCTTTGCTGTTTTTGTTCGCAGAATTGTATGTTCAGTTTTATCATCAACAATGAGATATGAGGTTTTAGTACTATTGTACCAAATAGTGAAATTGGAATTACCTGTTTCAGGCAGTGAAGATTTATAACCTAACATGACCGTGAAATTAAATGATAAATATGATCAAACTGACCTAAACCTTGCAGTGTTGCAACTATTAATGGAAAGCAACAAGTGCGTAACCCATGCCTGCATGTACTTTTGATACGTTTATTTTTGGCTCATATGGTTTCACCTTACAATTTACAAAAGAATAGAATTGCTTCACTCTTTGGGTCAATTTTGTTCTCATTCTGAACTTGTAGCCATTTTGGCAATTTAAACCATTTGTTTCTCATGATAACTAGTACCGAGTACATGTCAAGATTTGAGTGCAATGTTCGCTCTGGACATATGAGCTGACAACCACTGAATTTACCATGTGATTCTGTAGGAGAACAGCTCGCCCCAGGCCACTTACTTCAGTTGAAGAACATGTGAAAGAGCAACAACAGTGCAATGTGCTCCCTTCATCAAATGGGCGAAACCATCTGATACCAGAAGATGGAACAGTGAGCTGTGAATCACCTTCAACGTCTTCTAAAGATCTATTAGAACGGGATTCTGAAACCAGCGGTGAATCCATGCATAAAATGGATATCAAAAACCAAGAGTCCGACTTGGGTTTACATACAAGTATTGAGGACAAAAAATTTGTTATGAATGAAAATCTACATTCCCCAGGTTCTCCAGGGTCACATGTTTTTGAAGATACTGGAGCTCCAGGTTCGGCTCTCGAAGGCTCAACATCCATGAGAACCGTGCAATTTGACCATCCACTAGAACACCCTACTACCTTGAGCTCCATGCAATTTGGCAATTCAACAAATGAAGCATCTTCGGTTCATTCCGTTGCGGAGCAGTTTGAGGAGCCTGCATCAAGTAATGATTCAGTTGACTACATGGACATTGATACTGAAGCTGGCGCAGAGGTTAGGAGATGGAATGAGGGACTACCGGTCTTGGATAATTCAACTGTAAGGACAGATAATAAAACATTTACCCCAACCTTTGCAAACGGGATGGCAGGAAAACCAAAGCCACTGTTTTCTCCTGGTTTCCTTGATAAGCGCACAAGAAAGAGGGCTTCCTTTGCAGAAGAGGGTCATATTGGTGACCAAGCCACTGGTTCCTCACAAAAGTTAAATGGACATTGCAATGGGCAGCTCAGCAACTTGGAGCAAGGAATTCTTGCCAACTCCTGTGATGGTGATATATCCACTGGAAGTGCAAAGTGCAATGGAGATATGTTTGCATCGTCTAGTAATGGTAATTACTATGCAGCCAATGGTGGCAAACAATCTAGAAACTCCTTGCATGCACAGGATCAATATGTGCCTTCTGTTTCTCATGGTTTTGAGCCAAGGCCTTACAGGAAACCATCAGGCAGCAACACAAGTTACAATAACACAAAACCTTTGGTGGATGACCACAATAAATCTTCCCTGCCTTTGCCATTGAAAGGTTGCCAAGGGGACATGTCATTTTTACATCGGGGCTTCCTTGCAAGCCCTTGTTCTGGAGGGAAATCAGCCAAAGTAGATGGTGAATTTCCATTTAGTAATGGCACATCATTATCCTTTCCGAATGGCAACAATAGGTCGGGTAACAACTCATCTTCTCCAAGCGGCTTGTCTCGTGGGTTTCTTACAAGACATCACAAGGAGTCTGCTGTCATAGGCAACTCAATGATCTCTATGCATGGTCTGGAAACAAGCTCTGACATTTCTATGAAGCAAAATCTAATGGTGTTGCAGTGGTGCCAGATCAGGTAGAAGAAAAGTGGAGTTCAGATTGCACAACAAATGGCTCTTCATTCCAACCAAGAGCAAGTTCTGATAATAATTCTAGTGACCACCTTGATGGAAATGGCCATGCAATTTTGGCCACCAAGAATACCAGTTGTGGGCAGGAAATTGGCAGTAATGGAAGCCCTGACGTGAATGGTGTGGGGTGCCAAAGGAATGACACTCCTGCCATGGTGATCTCTGAGAAAAGCATGGAATCTGAACCTAATGGTTTGAGGCGAAGAGTAACCTCAAAATTTTTTGAGCAGAATGGTATTGATGCCAAATAAAAGCATGACGGCATGCCATAGGTTGTGAGAGGTATATAAATTGAAAAGCACGGCAAGAGCATAGGGGCCATGTTGGCCAATGGTATATATGAACTAAAAGGGCCAGGAGCTAGGAAGTACATGTTGATCGGTTGATTGCTTGACACTGCAATTGGAGCAAACATTGTTTGGTGATAGTAATTTTGCCTCTTTCTTCACATGACTCCCACTTGTCGGAGGGGTGTCTCTGGGCTTCCACACAAATTGCAGAAGCCCAGATGCACCCCTGATGCTGCTGTTTTGTTGGCATTAGCATCAGGTACATAGCTGAGTTTAGGCTTACTTTTCCCCTTGTTGATCCATAGATTAAATAAACTGGGTCTGCTAACTCCGTTGTCATGGAAGCTGAATCAATTGTAGAGTGATTTGAGGAAATTTTGATTGCTTTTGCCTTCATTTTGTGCCCCTGTAAATGGTCGATGAATTTTCTTGATCTTTACTGTGCGACGTTAGATGATCTTCTTTTCACGTTAAGTACTTGATATAAATGCTCGATAAATTTTTGATACATTACTTGAGATTTCAAACACCTTAACGATTTGCGGGCATTGATCTAGATGGAGATTGGCCTTTTCGTTCCTGCTACTGCATATACTTCTGAGGTGTAACTTGTGCTGCATCGTTTGCAAGTCACAATCAATTGTAGTAATTGTTTTTTTTCCCCGGCGAAAACCAATTGTAATAATGCAGTGGCTGGTTGCTCATACAAGGCTTTGTTTGGCCCTTTCTAACAATTTCAAGAAGTTACCGTGACAAGTTACCGCTCGGAGGCTCTATTACCGTGATGAGTCTTTTACCCCGGACCAAAAAAAAAAAGTTCAGAAAAGGACTGGATCTTAATCGGCTACTAATCCTATTTTTGTTGGCTCACTTGCTCTGTTTAGAGGATTTTTCTAGTCGACTGGAGAGTGGAGACTCCTCCATGTAGTCATCAGGCACACCGCTGTGATTTTCGTCGCAAGGAGAAAAGGGTAAATATCGCCGCTGTGATTTGGTTGTCTACTTGTTGTGATTTGGTTGTCTACTTGTCTAGCGTCTGCCCGACCCATCCCGCGAGTGAAACAAACTTCCCAAAGCCAAAAAGCGCATCCTCACGTCGTCCTCTCCTCGCTCACGCGGCTCGCCCTCGAGATTTCGCTCATCCGCCATGGACGCGATCGACTCGGTGGTGGATCCCCTCCGCGACTTCGCGAAGGACAGCGTCCGCCTCGTCAAGCGCTGCCACAAGCCTGACCGCAAGGGTAGGTCGCCGCCCCATCCGCCATCGCGCTGGGACCCGAGTCGCTTTGATTTTTGATTTTTCCTCTTCCGATTCTGATTCCGTGCGATCTGGGTTTGTGTGTGTGTGCAGAGTTCACCAAGGTGGCTACGCGCACGGCGATCGGATTCGTCGTCATGGGCTTCGTCGGGTTCTTCGTCAAGCTCATCTTCATCCCCATCAACAACATCATCGTCGGGTCCGGCTAGGTCCGTGCTCTGCTTCTATTACCCGCTCTTTCCGTTAGATCCGGGTGTTTGCTGTGAGTGGTGCGTGCTCCTGTTTGTGTCTGTTTGTGCGGAATCGGAAGGTTGGGATGTTGTGGGTTTGGAAGATCTCGGCCGATCCGCGTATGACTATTCACTTCCGATGGTGATCATACTTTTGGAGTATGATTCGTTTAGGTAGGAATTGATCTCTAGATTTTACTTCATGCATGATAGCTGGTAAGTTTATCATGTTTATGCATGTCTTATACTGTTTTTGCATACAATTCAACCAGTTGGTTAGGAGAGGCTCTTCTGTGGAGCTACTGTATAGCTGATTTGGACTTTGTTGATTTTGACTGGTTGTTGTGATCCTGGGATGATATATGGATATTAGCCTTAAGTGGGGTCACTTGACTTTAGTTCATCAGATAAGTGTGGCATATACTAATGTTAAAAGATCTTCTCAATTTGTGATAAAGAGTTACCCAACTGTTCCTCACTATTGCCGTCCCACTTTTCAGCCTATTCTCATAGAATGCCTTTTTTCAGCTGTCAAAGCATTCATCTCATTGATTGTAAAGGCTATACTCGTCCTTGATTTAGGTTTTATCATTTGTGTAGTGTTAGAAGTTTATATGCACCCAACTTGGTGGTTCAAACAGTAATGTATGCTGGAAATTTAATTTGGAATCATGACAGTAAACTATCTGAGACTTGATCTAGTGGGACAAAACCTGGTCATCTATTCTTGATTATCAAATGATGCATAAAATATTTTGTGTGGATTGTTGCTTTTATATGTCTGGATGTATATAAATTGGACTAGTTTCCATCTGGAGTTCTAGTCACCCATTCTTCTTGATCAAACTGAATTATATGGAGCAAATTTCTTATTTGCCACACAATTTTTGGTGTAAGCATTACCATCCTGACTAATGTGGTTGAAGAATGTCAGAAACCATTCTTAGCAGCATACAAACAATTTCCATATCGACACTAGCAGTATACAAACAATTTCCATATCGAATAGTTTTTGCCTCGGGACTAGCAGTGTATACAAACAATTTCCATATCGATGTTCTTTTATCATGGGAGGATGAACAGTGGGCTAACAACGTCATGTTCATTTTGCAGACATTTGTTGGACAGATTGGATAACATGGGAGTAGCGCAGTAGTTTGGAACAGCAATGGATAACGAGGATCTTGGCCTTTCACAAAATACTGTTAAAAGACAGTTTTCGCTCGTGTTTTCCGAGAATGTCGTATTGTTAAAGATTTCAGAATGTCTGTACACCTGATTATGAGTAGACCTTATGAAGTAGCGAGCTATGAAAGAAAGTTGGGATATCTAGTGTTGTTTTCCCGTTTTCTCTTTTGCTTTCTGTAGGTGATGTGCCGCCAACTCGGTAACGTTGGACGTAGGCCTTCACCGCCTCACCGGTCCCTTCTTTTGGATTTGAACATGGTTCTTTTCTACAAACTAGCATGTTGCCCGTGCTCTGCCACGGATCCTGATTAAATATCAAATGTGTTGATTTCAGACAAAAACAGCTTTACCCAATGAAAATAAAAATAGTAGCATACTTTTAGCAGGGAAAATGTGAGTCACAATAGACACTTGCTAGCTGTTTTGGTACTTCTGCTCCTGAAGGTTGCCTTGCAGATACATAAGTTTTTCAGTTTTGGTGCTCCAACTCGACTCCAATTTAATTTGGCGTACTTTGAATTATGAAATTTAGTTTGCAACCCTATTATTTTCATACAAAAATTTATCTTGACAAATGTTGGTGATTAGTGCGCACCGTGGCGCTGTTGGTCTCAATGTCTCATAGCTCGGATTGATCTCTTTGGGAAAAATCAAACCTGCGTCTCATAGCCAAATCGATCTCTGCTTTTTCCTAATCGAGCACTTGGCCCCAAAGCAAGTAAAATCAAGCGGCAGCCTTTCCAAATTCAGTGCACACCCACCAAAACCTAAGCTGAATCGACTTGTTCTGCTTGATTCAATAAGATAGATGGAGGAGCTCGAGTTCCAGTGGTGGAGGATGGTGGTGGCTGGACTGCCACACAAATCGCTGCACTCGCGAGGATGGTGGTGCCTGGACTGCCGCACTCGCATCTCAAATCGTACAGCTTCCAGTCCAGGGACTGCGGCATGCAGTAGCAACTCCATTCGCAGTCTGGCCTCTCACCGTCGGCAGCAGCCAGAAGGTTTTGCCTGAATCGGCATTAGAGGAGGACGCCGGCTGTTCTTTCTTTTCTGTTCTCGGTAGTCCGCACGGAGGCCGGGTAAGGACGGGAGGACACAATGGGCCCACCTGTCGGCTCGTTACTGAGCTAGGGAGTGGGCGACAAAGCCACGACCACCGCAAGCCACCAACTCAGGATGAGCCTGTTCGGCAATTTAGGCCTAGAGGTCACATCAAAACTAATTTTGTTATTTAGGTGTCTCAAATAAGTTTAATTACAAAACTTTTTTGCAAATGTGGGCTAATTTGCGAGACGAATCTAATGAGCCTAATTAATCTATGTTTCGCTACAGTGATGCTACAGTAACTATCGTCTAATCGCGGCTTAATTTCCCTCATTAGATTCGACTCGCAAAGTGTACAAGGTTCTGCAGTTAGTTTTTTAATTAGACTTATTTAAAACGTCTAAATAACAAGATTAGTTTTGATGTGACCTTTAGGCCTAGAAAAACGAACACCCTCTAAGTATAGTAAAGATCTTCTTTTAGTTTGGGCTGTCTTAGAAATCACTCGTATTTCATGCGTTCGTTCAATCGATCAATTCTAGCCGTATATTGTAATCCAGCCGTCGTGCAGCTGCTCACCACGCGTTCTCTCTTCTCATCGACTCTGCTCATAGAGAGTATGTCTCTTATGCCCAGGAATCACAGAGAAATCCCTCAAATCCCGAACGCTAAAGCCCTCCATACGTTTGGAATCATCAGTATAGTTCGCTGTCGACTGAAACTGAAGCTACAAGCGATTCAGTGGCATGAGTTTTCCTGGATGGAAATAACTTCAACGAACCTGGCTACCTTCGATCCACAATCGGCGACCAGACTAATACGTCTGAATGAACAGAATCATGCTCGTGGCTTTTTTTTTTTTTTGAAGCATCATGCTCATTGATTTTTAAGAAAGACGCTCCAGTATGTTGTTGATTTGTTCGGACAAAAATTGGCAGGCTTCACTTCTCCTCCAGGCCCCATCAGCCCACGGTCCGGTAGCTTCCACCGGCCCATAATCCATAGACCGATCCCAAAAGTGCCTAGAAGCCGCCCGAGTCGTCGTCCGCAAGCCCGACCGCGCCGCCGCCTCGCCTTCGTCCTCAGCTCTCTCGCCCCCGGCCGGATCGGCGAGCCCGGCTCACGCCGCGCACCGGGGAGGCAACGCCTCCGACTTCCCTCGCCCGAACTTCCTTCCCTCTCACAGCATCCCCGGTGGTGCTTGGAGCCGTCGTGCAACCTAGGGCTTCCTGGTACGGCGCTGTAAACTTCTCCCCCTTTACTGCTTCCTGGTGTCGGTGTCACTAGGGAGGGTTGCTTCTTGTCCTTTATTTCGCTTGATTTGCATTGCATGCTAGAGAGACGAGTGAGGTGCGCAGGAGTTGGGGTAGTAGACTTTGGAGTAGAGATTATAAAAGGAATATGTGAAAACCTAGCAACTCTCCTCGATGGCAGCTTGACTAGATTTCGGGCTTGTTGGCCATGAAACATTGTACTAGCCTATTGCTGATTCATTTGGATTTGTTCCTATCAACTGCCCAGGGGTTAGTCCATTCGTGCTTACCGTCATATATTCTAGCATGCGAGATGGTTGTTGCCAGAACTTCAATTCGTGCAAGTTCATTATACATCGTTTGGTTCTATACGACCGCACGTATTAACAGTTCCATGTAACCATGTTAATCTTGTTAATCTCCCTACGCCCGCCGGCCAGCTCATCATCTGCTGGGCACTTGAAGTTTGTTCAATTCATATAGCAAGTAAACACTATAATTAAGCCCATCCATATTTTTGTTTCTCTAGCACTAGTTGAACTACGTTCAGACACAACCAGTATCGTATTTGCGCACATGCTGTGCTGGACCTCGCTGTACAAAAAACCAGAAGTCTTGGCAGTTCAAGTCAACCAACTTATGCTCCATAGTTGCAACTTTGGAACAGAT
Organism: Eragrostis nindensis; assembly: GCA_012490785.1. NCBI lineage: Eukaryota > Viridiplantae > Streptophyta > Magnoliopsida > Poales > Poaceae > Eragrostis > Eragrostis nindensis. Next base: position 66,606 of record JAAXCT010001353.1, on the reverse strand, counting down.
TCACGGGACCAGGGGGAAACCAGTAGTCCATCACTAGGCCAAAAGCTCTGTCCTGGAGCTATCTACCTGTGATTCTGATTCTACTGCGCCTTTTGAGGCCTGCAGGCTCTACAGTACTTCTGATATGCAGGCCTGCAGGCTATCTACCATGTCAAAGTCTCCTGATATGCTTCTTGTGTGCCCAGTTTGATTGATAAAAACTATTTATGCTAGTCTAGTTACCTCTTCTACTGTTAGTTCATTTTCAACTAAGGACCTAACATTTGGCTTTATCATCACTGTAGTGCTGTTCTACTGTTGATTGTCATAGGCATATTACTTATAATCCGGATATCTGGGCAGATTGAGCTGGGACCCTTCACTTCAGTTACTTATCAAAACGAAACATATTTGTAGAGATAGTTATATGTGATCCTTGTATCTATAGCTATAAAATTTGAGTTGAAGGGTTTTGCCAATAATATTTTATGCGTATGTGTACATATCTATGGTGGTCTTATTTGCAATGCATGCAGCCATATCATTTTTTTCTTTTGCCACAGGAACTTGAGCATATCTAGAAACTTCAAGATGTTCTCTGCTCCAGGCAACAATTCTTTGGCTCTTGCAGCCCCTCGGCCAGGAATGGAGCTGGCTAATGTTCAGCAGCATCCAAATCAGGCCCTTGGACCTGGTGGCAAGCAACGCACATCCAGTCTGGAGGCACCCATAATGCTACTTACAGGTCACCAGAGTGCTATCTACTGCATGAAGTTCAACCCTGCTGGAACTGTGATAGCCTCAGGATCCCATGACAGGGATATCTTCTTATGGTATGTCCATGGTGAATGTAAGAACTTCATGGTACTGAGAGGGCACAAGAATGCTATTCTTGACCTTCAGTGGACTACTGATGGGACCCAGATCATCTCCGCGAGTCCTGACAAGACTGTGAGGGTGTGGGATGTTGAGACTGGCAAACAAGTCAAGAAGATGGCTGAGCACTCATCATTTGTCAACTCATGTTGCCCAGCACGCAAGTGGCCACCTCTTGTCGTGAGTGGTTCAGATGACGGTACAGCAAAGCTTTGGGACTTGCGTCAGAGAGGTGCGATACAAACTCTTCCTGACAAATACCAGATCACAGCCGTGAGCTTCTCAGAGGCAGCAGATAAGGTATTCACCGGTGGCCTGGACAATGATGTCAAGTGGTGGGATCTTCGCAAGAATGAAGTAACAGAATATCTCAAAGGACATCAGGACATGATCACTGGGATGCAGCTTAGTCCTGATGGGTCTTATCTCCTGACCAATGCAATGGACAATGAGCTCAAGATCTGGGATTTGCGTCCCTACGCACCGGAGAACAGGAACATCAAGACTCTTACAGGCCATCAGCACAACTTTGAGAAGAACTTGTTAAAGTGTAGTTGGTCACCTGATAATCGCAAGGTCACTGCTGGGAGTGCCGATCGCATGGTCTACATCTGGGATACAACATCAAGGCGGATCCTGTACAAGCTTCCTGGGCACAACGGTTCTGTCAATGAGACTGCTTTCCATCCCACTGAGCCGATCATTGGATCCTGCGGCAGCGACAAGCAGATTTACCTTGGGGAACTTTAGATGACTATCACATTCTGAGCTAGAAGTTCCTGTGATCGTTCAATGTGAAAGCAAAAAGAAGCCGCTAAAGTTCTGTTGCTTTCCCTGAGAATTTGATTGCCTTGCTGGCTGACCAGTATTTGCCCTTTGTAGATTGTGTTAGCCTTGGGACCAGTATACAAACTGCTCCATGTTTTGTACCTGCTGGTTTCCGATGTTAAATCTGTTACCATGCGTGAAGATAACTAATTGCATGTAATGTCTCTAGTACCTTACTCTCTACAAACATGCTTTGCTCCCTGATAGATTGTATTCCTGTTTCGGCTAGTCTTCTGGGCCAAGTGGTGATGCTGAGAATTAAACAACTTTTGAAATTTGAAATGCACTCTCAATATTATTCCTTCCTGCTGAGTTATGCTTGTGTTTTGTTGGGTGTTTGATGTTTCACTGGTTGCTGCTTGAAAAAACAGGCTTGTGAATCATTTGGAACGCCGGGAATTCCTCCTGAATCCTGTGGGAGTTTATCTGATATTGCTGTTGAAAACATTCAAAAAGAGTACCGTGTCGAACCTGGCGCTCCGCTTCGGTTGCTGGAGTTTCGATACTAACTTGAGCTCGAGGAAACAATAAGCTCGTCATGGCAGGGATACGGATCGCGACGGCCATCGGGGCACCTGCTAACGGCAGTGATTGGTCGTCTGATCGACTGAATGCTGAAGACGTGAGCATGCGCAGCATTTGACCCCTTTAAAACACCATTGTTAAAAGTATAGTAAGAACCGAAATCTGAATCAGCTTTTGACGGTGTATTATGCAATTCGATCCACGGACTCGCGACGACTCCACCGTGCTCCTACACTCTGCTATCGACTTAGCAATGGCTGTCTGTCTCCCTGATCGGTTACTGACAGAGAGGGACGTGACGGCACAGCGCTGATCGGGCTCTCATTGCGCGTACGTCCCTCTGTCTCTCTGCACCCTCGACCCACAGTCTGGTGTGGTTCGCCAAGCGTACTGACACCGGCCTCACGCCCGTCACCGGCCATGGCGCAGCCCGCGCGCGCAGAATCACGGCCTCCGGGCAGCTCGCGCTCGTGGACAGCCCGAACGGGAGCAACAGCGTGATGTGGGAGAGCTTCGCGCACCGGAGGGACCCGCTGCTGCCTGCTGCCGGGCCAGTACGTGTCCAGGGACGCCGGGTCCGAGGGGAAGCTCTATCGTGTCCAAGCGCGCGGACGCGGAGTTCACCACCGGGCGTTTCGATCAGCTAGCTTGGGCCGGGCGTCCAGGATCGAGTACGCACCTGCCTCCACGACGGGTGCGCATCGCCGATCATCCACTGCGACATGAAGCCAGGCAACATCCTCCTTGATGGCGCTCGCCAAGCTCCTCGGTTGCCAGCAGGTGCATGCCCCGGTGACCAGCGTACGTGGAGACCAAGGCGGAGGGGAAGGGGACCTCCTATGCGTAGCCCGTCCCACGATGGCGGCCTTCTTCTTCTTCTTCCTCGCGCCACCGCCCTCGACCGCCGTCGTCGCGCTCGCCCCCACCGCCTCCGCCGCCGCCCTCGACCGCCGCCGCGCTAACCCGGCGAGAAGTGACGCCTCCGCCCTTACCCCGCCCACCGCCGGCAGCCACCACCGCGCCCGGCGCCGTCCCCGGCGCCTCGCCGCCCCGCCCGCATAGCGCCGCCCACCGCCGGTCCGGCCTGCCGGCCACCCTTCTATGCCCGGGGGAGGAGGAGGAGATCTTGGGTACAAACCCCGCGCAATAAAAGATTCTTCGGCGAGACGCCCCCGCCCGCCCTCCTCCATCGTCTCCGGCGGCTCCCGCCGCCGGATCCGCGGCCGCCGCCCTCCGCCGCGCTAACCTGGCTGCGCCGGGCTCGTCGGCGTCGCCGTCGCCGTCGGGAGGCAGGAGGAGGAAGAAAAGAGGTTGGCCGTTGGATGTAGGTTTTGCACGAATCTCAAAGCTGTTCTATCAAAACGATTTCATGACGGGCTACATATAGGTTTTGCGGAGGGGAAGTTGTACAGCGTCGTGCTGCTGAAGATGATCGCTGCTGCCCAAAGCACCAAACCGAGAGCCCATAACTGCCCACAGCGAGAGCTACGGGCCACACGTCCTCCGGAGTGTTGGGCAGTGGGCCTTTCAAGAATTGAGTGGGCCGGTAATCCAAATCAAGTACAGATCATTTCTTCTTCTTCTTCTTCTTCTTCTTCTAAAAAAAGAAAACATTATGAAGTTGTGTTGGTTTTTAATATGTTGGTCACATTTGTCAGTTGTGAATAAGCACGATATGACCATTATGTAGTAACATCTAGGTATATGAAATCCAACTATTTCTCACACTACTTAAGAGTTCATCCATATGAAGTATGAATCACTCTCATCTAGAAATTATAACCAAGCTCACACTATACATTTCTCACAGATGCATACATGTTCGAAATATCATAAAAAACTAAAATGCAATGTGCAAATGATATGTATCTTCATTACATAGCATCACATACTTCCTCCATTTTTATATGTCATGTATTTAAGGATGGGATTAGTAACATGCTGCATGGAGCAATTAGATGCTTATTTGTCGTGGCATTTTAAACCAGCACGGAAATTGAAAGGCCCTCTACCAAATGACACCCTGCCTTTTCCTTTGATCGAATGGAAAGCAATGATGAAGCTAAACTGGCTTTCTCAGCTTTGCGTGGTTGGATGTGTACTTGAACATACGCTTGCTCGTTCACATATGCCAATGACCAGCTGGGTATATGCATGTACGCTTACATACAAAACACCCTCACAATTGCCATCACTCAGACTTACTTTCTGTTGTAAACTCACAACCATACAAGGAAAAGGGAGGGGTGCAACAAAAAAGACTAGCTGGCAAAACGATGCTAGCTAAAACTTTTCAGACAAGCAATGTAACAAACTAAACCATGTGCATATACATGGCATGACAAACATACAATCGCCATGACTTCTACCTTTCCCTTTTCCGTTATAGATGATCCATATGTTGTATATAAGGTCGTGTAGAGTGCTTGCAACTCCTCAATCGGCTCATCGATTTGTAGAAGATAGTAGCTAGTGTTGGGGATCGGTATTTACGACAAATAACGACACCCCCTCTTTTGCCTTTGGTTTTTTGGCTGCAGGTGACCCCGCTGCCGGCATTGCGAGCTCCGGCCCAGAATCGGCGGCAGATAGAGAAGCTGCAGCGTCAGGTTGCCGACATTGTTGGAGCTGGCGACGAAATGGCGGCGACCAAGAATGATGGCAACCCTTCAAGGAGGTGAATCCCGGCATGATGGCGTCCGGGAGTCAGGCCGGCGAATGACGTCACCTAGTTAGGGTTTCCGTCATCTAACGGAAAGGTCATTTGTACCCTTATGACAATTTTGTACAGAATATTCCGCGAATGTAGTGGGTGGCCAAGGGTAATTTGGTCATGCCAAAATAACCCTTGGCCTCCCCTATAAATACCCGCCCCCGGGCTCCGTGGGACGGGACGGAACGGGAGAGATTACACCCTTGTAATGACATGCTGCTCCGTTGTTCCTTGAGTGTCATTTGAGTGTCTGTGTCGGGATTCTTTGTTGCGATAATGAAGAATTCCCAACATTGGCGCCCACCGTTTGTGTTGCTCGAAAATACCACCCGTGATGCCACAAAGAAAGAAAAAAGCACCTAGTCCAAAAACCACCATTAGCTCCCACCCGCCGGATTTAGAGGAAGAAATTCTCCCTCCCAACCCGGCATTCTCGGAAGAAGAGATTCGTTGGGCATTCATTCAAGCAAGGCAAATGGCCGACGAGGCCAACCGAATTTCCGACGCGGCGAAAGCAAGCTTAGCCGCCGGAATTCGGCCAACTGATGGGGACATCGCCGCCAAAAACTCTATCGACCTCACTCTCAATGAAGAAGCAGAAAAGTCGAAGCAAGCAAAAGCCGGCAAGCAATGGGCGGAACCACCGTCGACAATCAACCCTGAAGAAAGTGATCCAGAGGAAGATGAAGTTGACAAGCAAATACGTCAACTTTCCAACTGGCAACAACTTGGAAAAAGGCTCAAGCTAACAAAGGAGAAGATTATCTCCGAAGAGAGGGCCAGAGAGAAGGAAAGGCTCCGGCTACAGATTGAACAAGCAAAGGCGGCAGTTGCTGAACTACAAAAAGAGCTCAATGAGTTGACAAGCGCGACAGAGCAAAATAGCGAAGCAAAAAGAAAGCACTATCAAGTAACTCCCGACTTCGAAACAAACAACAATGGCGAAGGCCATCATAGGCCTCAGAATGTATACCGCCAATACGTACCTTTCGTGAGCAAATTCGACAAGAACTCCCCCTTGTCAGAAGGCCTTCAGTTGACCCCATGGCCAGCAAAATACAAGCCTATCTCTCTATCAAAGTACAATGGCTCAACCGACCCAAGACAATTTTTGATGTCATTTGAAGCTGCAGTAGCGTCTGCCGGAGGAGATGATACTGTATTGGCCAAGACCTTTGTCACCGCAATTGAGCATCAAGCCCTCGAGTGGTACTCTAGGCTGAAGCCCGGATCAATATATTCATGGGAGAACCTAAGGGACAAATTGACGACAAACTTTCAAGGTTTTCACAGAACATCTATATCTGCAGATGAACTGAGAGCATGTGTTCAGCAAGAAAAAGAGCCCTTGCAAGACTATTTTCAGAGATTTGTCAAGCAGATGATATTTCAGACCAAATTGTCATTGATGCCGCAATTGGAGGGTTGCGAGCCGGCCCTTGTGCCACTCATTTTTCCATGCACCGCCCTTCAACACTCGAAGAGCTCTTCTCAACGGTCGATCAGTTCTGTAGAGCCGACAATGACCACAGAAGAAGATTAGAGCAGCAGAACGCGCTGCGCCAGGCGAAGAAAAACCAATCGAGCCAGAGGCAACAGGATTGGAATTCGTCTAGGAGAGGTGGCAACAACAATCAGAGCCAGAACTCCAACCTTGTCAATCATATCGACAACCAAGAAGAAAAAGCCGACACAAGCAGCTCTGCCGGCAATTTTCAGCACAGAGGAGGAAGAAACAATCGCTCTCGAGGAAGGGGTCGCGGCAATTCGCACAACTCGCGAAACCAAGAGCCGAAAAAGCCATACTGTCTGTTTCACGGACTTGACAAGGGTCACACCTCCAAGGAATGCCCAGAAACAAAAGATGCCATGGAAAGAATGAGAGCCAAGGAGCAAAGAAGCGAAACACAGAGAAGTGTCAATCACACGTCTGCCGCCAATTCTTGGAATAACTCACCTTTCGGTGCTTCCTACCCGTTCCAATACTTCCAGAATTCTTACAACCCCCATCACCATTTCCAAAGCCCATACCAACCACATCCACCACCCTCGCCGCAGATTCAGCATTTGGCGACCTCCCAAACAAGTTCACATGTGCCCCAGCCGCAATTTCCTAGAATCACTGCCTCGGAGGAGCCGCCTTTACCTCCTCCGCCGCCATTTCCAAAACAGTCAAACAAAATAATTCCTCTCAGAGCCTTCCCACTTATGGAGTCATCCTACCAATTACTGGGGGATCTTCATCCGAGTTTGAAAGTAAGAAGCAAAAGAAAATTACTTCCGAGCCGTCAATGCGGTGTGTAACGGACCCGTGGTGAAATCACGGTGGTCGCATATCCCAATCATGTTCACTGAAGCTGATCTAAACCTCCGCTGCTACCCTCATACAGATGCCATGGTCATCCAGGCAAACACCTATGGTTGGTCAATTACCAAAATACTTATTGACAATGGAAGTTCGGCGGACATCCTCTTCAAGAGAACATTTGACCAGCTCAACATTGATTTATCCCTACTTCAGCCTTCTGAGTATCCTTTGTATGGTTTTGGCGGCAGAGAAGTCCGTGCCCTCGGCAAGATAAGCCTACCAGTATCCTTTGGTACTCTTGACAATGCAAGAACTGAGCACATCACATTTGATGTGGTCGATATGCCTTACCCTTACAACGCAATCTTTGGACGAGGAGTCCTCAATGCATTTGAAGCAGTTTTGCACAGCTCTTATCTCTGTATGAAAATACCGGCACACAAGGAGGTCATCTCAGTTTTTGGCGATCAGCAAGAAGCCAGAAATATCGAAAGGGCAGCGGCCCCTGGCCAGAAGAATGTTCACTTTTTGTATGCTCACCCGAATGTGCACGTCTTGTACCCGGCAGGAAAAAAGCCAGGGAAAGAGGTTCTCCAGTTGGAAAAAGAAATGGACAAGGAAGAACCAGCAATTGCGGCCAACGAGGAAACAAAGAGAGTTCCATTGGACAAGCATGTCTTAGGACAGGAAGTGATAATTGCGGCAGGTATGCCGAAGGACATGGAAAAAGCTTTTGTCCAGTTCCTTCGCAAAAACAAGGATGTTTTTGCCTGGTCTGCAAGTGACCTTAAAGGCGTCAGCAGGGATGTCATAGAGCACAAGTTGCGAATCGATAAAAATGTCAGACCAAAGAAGCAAAACTCCGAAAAATGTCCGACGACCGGGTCGAAGCAGTCAAGGCTGAGGTACAGAGATTGCTTGATGCAAATGTTATCAGGGAGGTGAAATATCCAACTTGGCTGGCAAACACAGTACCAGTGAAGAAGAAGAATGGAAAATGGCGAATGTGCATCGATTTCACTGATCTCAACAAGGCCTGTCCCAAAGACGATTTCCCGTTGCCCAGAATCGACAAAATTGTCGACGCAGCGGCGTGCTCAGAACTTCTATCACTGCTGGATTGTTTCTCTGGATACCACCAAATCTTCATGTACAAAGAGGATGAAGAGAAAACAAGCTTCATCACCCCGTTCGGAACCTATTGTTTTGTCAGAATGCCGGAAGGCCTAAAAAATGCGGGACCTACTTTCTGCAGAATGACATCTATCGCCTTTGAGAATCAGTTAGGCAAGAACTTGTCAGCCTATGTCGACGACATAGTGGTAAAAAGCGGCAAGAAAGAAGATCATATCTCTGACTTGGCCGAAACATTTGCAAACCTCAGGAAGGCAAACCTCAAGCTCAACCCTGAGAAATGTGTCTTTGGAATTCGCAAGGGAAAGGTTTTGGGATGCCTTGTGTCAATCAAAGGCATCGAAGCCAATCCTGACAAGATAAGTGCACTTATCAATATGCGAGAGCCCCAATGCCTCAAAGATGTGCAGAAGCTCACCGGTAGAATTGCGGCACTCAACAGGTTTATTTCCAGATCAGCCGAAAGAAGCCTTCCTTTCTTCAAAGTCCTCAGAAATGCAAGCAACTTTCAATGGGGCCAAGAGCAGAAAAAAGCTTTTGCAGAATTGAAAGAGTATCTCAAGGAAATGACTGCCTTCGCAAGCCCAAAACAAAATGAAACTCTGCTAATGTATGTATCAGCATCGCACTCAGCAGTATGTGCCGCACTTGTGCAAGAGCAGCAAATTGAGAAGAAGGGCAAAGTGTTGAAAGTTCAAGTGCCAGTATATTATGTGTCCGAAGCGCTCTCAGGATCAAAAAGATTCTATTCCGAACTGGAAAAGATAGCCTATGCAGTCTTAATGGCATCAAGAAAATTGAGGCATTACTTTGAAGCTCACACCATCCGAGTGCTGACAAATCAACCACTGAATGACATGTTCAGAAATAGAGAAGCATCTGGAAGAATCACCAAATGGGCTTCGGAATTATCAGAACACGTTGTTGACTTCGAGTCAAGAAGTGCCGCAAATTCTCAGGTGCTGGCGGATTTTATCGCAGATTGGACTGAGCCTTCATCCTACACCGACGGTCCAGTCTTCGAAGTCCCATGGGAGATCCATTGCGATGGCGCGTGGTGCCATCTCGGTGCTGGAGCTGCCGCAATTTTAACCTCACCATCTGGTATCAAATTGCGGTACGCAATCAGATTGCAGTTCAATCATGACACTGACAAGTGCACAAACAATGTTGCAGAGTATGAGGGCCTTTTGCTAGCCATAAGAAAGCTAAGAGCATTAGGCGTGAAAAACTTCGTCATCAAGACAGACTCTCAGGTCATTGCCGGGCATGTTGATAAAACTTATAAAGCCAGAGATGAACTATTGGCCAGATATCTGGAACACGTACGGGGCTTGGAAAAGTACTTCAAGGGTTTCACTTGTCAATATATCGACAGAAACCTGAATAGTGAAGCAGATCAGCTAGCAAAAGCGGCAGACAGAAAAGATCCTTTGCCACCTGACGTCTTTTTTGAAACACTGAATTCGCCCTCCATAAAAGCGGCAGAGAAAGAACCCAAGATGGTATACGCCATTTCAAGCGAAGATTGGCGCGCCCCCATCATGGCGTATCTCCGAGATTTTTATGAGCCAGAGTCGGAATTAGAAGCCAAGCGCATGAAACAAAGAGCAAGAAACTACGCGTTTGTCGATGAGTTCCTTTACAAATTCGGCACATCCACTCCATTTTTGAGATGCATTGATCAAGAAGAAGGAAAAAAGCTCCTCAGCGAGATCCACGAGGGGATCTGCGGCTCTCACATATCCAGCAGAGCTTTAGTCGGCAAAGCCTTTCGGCAAGGTTTTTACTGGCCCTCCGCACTTCAGGACGCCCAACACCTTGTCAAAACATGCGAGGCATGTCAGAAATTCTCAAGGAAAATCAACAACCCAGCTCAGCTCACTCAGCTCATCCAGCCAGTGTGGCCACTTCAGCGATGGGGAATTGACATAGTCGGACCCCTACCTACGGCTGCCGGAAATTATACACATACCGTTGTCGCTCTCGACTATTTCACCAAATGGATAGAGGCTAAGCCATTGATCAACATCACTGGCCCAGCAATCAAGAAATTTTTCTGGCAGAACATTGTATGTAGATTCGGAGTACCTGCCGAAATTACGGTGGACAATGGAAAACAGTTTGACAACCAAGAGTTCCGCGAATTCTGTCACTCCATTGGCACCAAAGTGAATTTTGCATCTGTTTATCATCCAGAGTCAAATGGCGCCGTCGAGAACGCGAATAAGCAAATCTTCGAAGGCATCAAGAAATGCCTAGAAGGCCATAAAAAAGGGAAATGGATGGATGAATTGCATAAAGTGATCTGGTCGCATAACACCACAGTTTCAAGAACCACCAAATTCACACCCTTCAGGCTCTTATATGGCGAAGAGGCCATGTCACCAGAAGAGATAAAATACCGCAGCATGAGGGCAACTCTAGGGCGAAATTGCCACGAGTTTGATGCCGTTTCAAAGGACATGTCGGAACTAGACAAAGACCAAGCCATCCTTAACCTGGAAAAGTATCAGGAAGAAACAAGAAAATGGCGGGACGCCAGAGTGGTGCCAAGATCATTTAAAGCCGGCGACCTTGTTCTCCTGCGAAGCCCGAAAACAGAGAACACTGGAAAACTCAACTCCAAGTGGCAGGGTCCCTTTATTGTCGTCAGGAGCAATCGCTCGGGATCTTACCATTTGGCAGATAATGAAGGCAACGAGCTCCCACATGCCTGGAATGTGGACAACCTCAAGAGGTACTTCACCTAAAATGTAAGGGCTAATGGCGACGCGCAGTTATAAGCGAAGCCTTTAGTCGGCACCTAAGTTGTAATTTTTCTTTCTTAGCCTTCGAGGCCCATACTCTTTTCCTCACAGGGGAACCCCACATCGGGGGTGAGGTTTTTAATGAGGTGGGACCTTTGTAACCCTTGCAGTTCAATATAATGCTGTATTCCCCAGAAAAACTAAACTCTTCATCTCTTTAAGTAGTCGATGCTATATTCGCAAAATATCGCCACATCGACGCAGGAGGAATTGACTCCTGAGTCAAAGCCACTCGAAAGGAAGAAAAAATTCTGCTCCTCTCTCCCAGGCTTCATTCTCCTTTAAGCACTTTGAGAAAAAAGCGCCCCAAGGGGCCATCTCTCGAATCCTTCTCATTAAACTGAGAAACGGCGACGTTTGAGAAAAAAGCGCCTCAAGGGGCCATCTCTTCAATCTTTCTCGCAAAATAGAGAAAGTGCGGAACGCTAACGGCCCAAGGGCTCAATCATCCATTTCTTAAAGGAAATAGACTTCAACCCCCAAGGGGCTTCGGACAAAATCCGACACATCAAAAAAAGATCATTAAGATCGAAGTCTTAAGGGACTCAATACAAACACCCATCCAAGGACGGGACTCAAGACCATGGAGGTAGCATAATATTGCAAAAGCAAAAGCGAGAGGCCAAAAGGCAACATATTCTCAAGTGCCGCTCTTTCTGCAAGAATAGCGACAAATGTTCAATATCCGACAAATCTCAATATCCATTTTCAACGCGCTCCTCATCCCTCGATTGCTAGGGGGAGGGGGGTGACGTTCGTTCCGCTCAAACAATCGAGTCACGACGAGCGCCGTAAAATAAACAAAAAGCGAAAAATGCTTTTAACGGCAACAAGGACACATCATCAAACGACGTCCTTTAAGCCAAATTAGCGGCAACCACGAAACATCTGACAGGCACAAGAGCCAACCAACAATAGCGGCACATGGCGCACGCTCCGCAAACTTCGTAAAATAACGCGATACGTTTTGTGGCCTTCCGCAATTTACACGAACTACACGTCGTATAAACCATGCGTCGTAGTTTCGGCGCGCCCTCCGTCCCTCGATCGCCAAGGGGGGGGTGACGTTCGTTTAAATTCCAACGACCGAGTAACGGCACGCGCCTTTCATCAAACCAAAAAGTAAAGGAGGATTTAACTTGTAAAAATTGACAAGAGTTATTGCCGAAACATCTTTCGCAAAGCAAAAAGCACGCCGTCTTATCCGGGCGTACTTCGTCATAAAGTCGACACCCCAGCTAAGAATCAAAGTCAACTTCTACTACAAATCCGGGACCGTATTCAGGGCCCGCTCTATCGTACACACACCTAAAACGATCCAAATAAGGATCAAAACTAAGATGTTCAACGCTTTCGGCCTTCACGGCCGTTACGGAAGAAGAAGGTCGGCGGTGAAAGCATCGAATTAAACACTCCCGCCCTTGAAAGTACTGAGCCATCATTTCCCTCCAGAAACGCCCGAAATCATCACGCGGATATCGCGAAACATAACACAAGTGCGCTTCGCCAGAAACGCGTAAGCCGTCACGTTCATACTTCAAAGGCGCAATGTTCAACGCGGCGCCGCGAAAACAATCCTGCGCACAAAGCGTACCAGAACGTATATTATTACAAACCAAGTTTGAAACGCTCTTCCTCACGCCTAAGAGTCTAAACCTCTTCAATTGGCGGCGCAGCAGCAGCGGCAGAAGCAGCACCAGGAGCGGCGGTACCCGTCGTATTTTCCGGTTCGGCCGCTGCAGAAGACGAAGCAGTCCCGGTAGCCGCGGTGGGTGCAGGAGTTTCAACCGCGGGAGGCGCATCAGCTTTAGCGGCAATCTTCTCAGTTCCCACAACATCTTCGACGCGGGCAACCTTCGCCGGCGGCGTCTCACTGGCAGGAGTTGCCGCTCGTTTCTTTGAGCTCCCCGCCGCAGTTTCGGCGCCAGTCGCCGCCTTCATCTAAAGCAAACAAGAGTTAGTAAACCATTTCTCATAAAAGTCCCCGATGAAACAAAAATATGCTTTACCTCCTCAAACGCGCTCCTCGCCAAATGACGACAGGCCTCCATCCCGTGCACCCCCCAGTATCTTTTCATGAAGCGCTTTACAGCCAAGCGGACGCTTTTGCTATCATTCGCCGTGTTTGCTTCATCAAAATTCGAATCAGCATAAGTGGTGCGCGCCAGGTCGCTGAAGTGCTTGCACTGCAGTTTTTCAAGCAAATCTAGAAGGGCAGAACACGCCGTGCGGGCCGCGTATCGGCCGACGCCCTCAAAAACCCCGGGGAGATCGCCAAACTCCCCCTTTAACCAGTTGAAAAACATTTCCGGCGTCAGCGAACCGTCGACGCCTGGAAGAGGATTAGGAGCGCCGCCAATCGTGCCCAAGGCCGCTTCAAAAGAAGCATGAGCACTAATGGCGCCACTAGAGAAAGTACGGGCAAAAATGCGGCCGGTCTTCTTGGCGCTCTCGGCAGTTTTCTCCGCCGCAGTTAGCTTCTCTTCAGCATTCTTCAGGTCCTGCTTCAAGCGAGCAATCTCGTTCTCGCCGCTCTGGATGACTTCTTTAAGAACTTCTAGAGCCTCGTCTTTCTTTTGAATCTGATCACGGAGATCAGCCTTAACGGTGTCGAAAGACGAGCGCTCTTCCTCCAGCGTCCGTTGCAGCGCCGCCACATCACCAGACGATGAAGCGGCTTCGGACCCATAAAAGCGTCGGCTCAAGGCTCGAGACGCCGCGAGAGCCTGTATAAAAACACAGGCGTGTCAGACGCAAACCATTTTCAAAGACAAAAAATGCGACGCAGGAGTCAAAGATTAATTACCATCGTCGCATTTTTGTCCAAAACCTCGGCCAACGAAGCATTGTCGACCCTAGTCAAGAAGTTGTACAGTTCTGCAAAAACAAAACAAAGTCAGAATGTTAATAAAATATCACATAAGAAAGAAATAGCGGCAAGGTTAAAAACCTTGGGGGTCCACGGCCTTCGTCATCTCAACAAAGGCGGCCATCGATAGCTTGTCAGCCTCGCCCTCTCGCGTCTCCGTAGTCGGAGATCTTTCACCTGCGTCAGATGAGCTAGTCTCAGAAGAACTGCTGGACACACTTCCGTTAACCGATGAACTAGAAACATGGTCATCGATCCTAGTCAAAGGAGAGGAAGTCGCCGCAGTTTCTTTCTTGTACAAGGAAAAACCGGCACCTTTCTCGGAGCTACTCATTCCCGCAAATGCGGCATCTAGCTCATGTTCTAGCTTGGCGCCCGAATCCTCAGAGTCGTCCAGCAACTCAATTTCTTCATCATCCGACAATGCCGGCAGAAGTGGCCTCCGTTTCATGGACGTGGTGGCCGTGGCGGGGCCTTGTGACAAAGCAAGCCCGCCGGAGGGACCTACAGCAATATCAGCACTGGGCTCGCGCAGCGACAGTGACGGCTCCCGCGCGTCGCCCGAGTCACGGTCCTCGGGCTCATCATCATCAAGGAATTCTTCCTCAGAATCGTCAATTGCCGACGCCAATAAAATCCGGCGCCGCTTGCAACCTTCTCGCACCGCCACTTCCTCCGCAAAATCAGCGGCGCCTGCCGCACTGGAAGCAGTTTCCACTTGTTCACCAACTGGGGCTTGTTCTGTGTCATCCCGCCGCCGTTTGGTAACAGCACCAGCCTGCTGTTCTGCGGCAGCTCGAGAAGCAGGCATCTTCCGAAGACTTTGGCGTTTAGCTTTCTCAGCAGCCTTCGAGCTCTCAGCCAGCGTCTTAGCTATCCCAGCCACCCCGCCGGCCGCCGCAGATCTCTTGGCGGCACCTCCAGCGGACGAACCAGCCGCCTCTCTCGGGGCTGCCGCCGATTTCTTGGCGGCACCCCCGGTCGAAGAACCAACCAGCGCCCTTGCGGCTGGTGCATCACGTACGCGTTGCGCGGGGTTAGTTTCCCAACCACGCTTCTCGACGAAAGTAGCTCCAATAACAAGTTCACCTTTCTTTCGCCGCCCTTTCTTAACTGACATCACAGTGCGAGGACCGTACTTCACATTCATCTCGTCAAAAATGCGATTCACACGCTGAGGGAAAATCAGCATGGTCTCGCACTCTTGCTTCTCCAACATAGTGTACGGTCCGCAGATAACGGCGGCAGTAAGCTCAACGTAACGAACAAAATCCTTGTCCGAAATCACATCAGGCTTCTTTACTCCAAACGTCGGCAGCTGATAGTTAAGATTCAATTTGGCGATGCGCTTAGCTTTCAACTTTAGCGGACTCCAACCGCTGCGAATCGGCCAAATGCAACAAGCCACAAACTCTTCCACCAGATCTCTGGCACTACTCATCTTAATAGCGGTAAGGAAGGCATTGCAGCACTTCCTAAAACCCTCCGATTCTCCAAATTCTGGCGACAGCACCGGTCGTAGGCCTATCGAGCGACTAAACAAAGGGTAGCACGAACTGCCGTCGTCCTTCTTCTCCTCCGGAACTTCGGCATAGAACCAGTGGTTCCGCCAATCCCCAGGCCACTTGTTTCGGCGACCGCCAACCAACTCCGCGTTCTCGTACTTGGATTTCTTCACGAAAGTGCGGGGCTGAAAGCTACAACAGCCATACTGCGGATAATACTTCACCTCGCCAAAAGTCACCGGCTTCATGTCATGCTTCACCTCAAAAAATCGGCAGAATGCATCAGAATGTAAAGCCGAGCCATAGCTGCGGACGGCCCATATAAACTTCGAGACCGTGGCGATGGCGTTGGGGGTCAAGTGGTGCAAGTCCAAATTATATTTGTCCAAAACGCGAGTAAGAAAACCAAAAGCCGGCAGCCTTAGCCCAGCTTCGTAGAAGTCGCGAAATACTATTGCTTCATTGTTGTGAGGTTGGGGAATCTCCTCTCCCCCAGAAGCACGAGCTTTCCCAGACTCAAAGTACCCCAGGGCAACAAACCGTTCGATATCAGCGGGAGTGACCTTAGACGGCCCAAACCGGAAGGTCGGCTCAATGCCGCTCTTTGCCCAGGAGTCTTCCCCTACCAATTCACTAGGGGAGGCCGGCACCCCGGATAGATCTTCGCCTTCGTCGTCGATGTTAGCCACTGCTTCTTTCTCCTTAGGGCCAGTATCTACTGTGCCCATCACTCTCTTGGCTGCAGACCCAGCAAGAGCAGACTCACAAATATGCAAGAAAATAACAACTACCCCAGACTCTTACCTAAAAGGGCGGCAGGTTTAGTACCTCGGCTGGTGCCAGAAATCCCGGCAGCTTTAGAGGCAGCCGTCGCCAAAACGTCCAGATCTGCAGCCGGACTCGGATCCCCTTGCGAGCCTTTGGGAGTCGCTGTTGGAGTAGCGTCCGAATCAACGGCAACCGGCTTCCTCGCTCCGCCAAGCTCCTCCTCTCCCTCCACATCAGCGGCAGGCGAATCGGCAAGGAACTCCTCTTCAGATTCGTCGGCAGGACGAGCAGTTTGCTTAACGCGAGGCATCTAAAATGAAAAAGCACAACATTACAAATAGCCATGAAAAGGAAATAACTACAGAGCAAAAAGCTCAGGCGTACTCACCTTTCAGCAAGTAAAAGGCGGTGAAAGGAATAAGCGACACCTAGAAACACGCCGCAGCAAAAATTCCGGGAGGCAACAAACGCGGCGCAGAGCTTCCAACAGGAAACGCGGCAGCAAGTTGTTGCGAAAGCAGAGGCACGGGGCTCTCCGACCACCTCCCCCCATATATATAGGCCTCGCCGCCGCATTTACGGCGTCGCCTCGATTCTCGTAAAAAATAATAAAAGCGTCGCCTCGATTTTCGGGAATCCTCGAAGGGGGGTGACGTTGGGGGTGACGTATCGGTAAATTCCTATCCTGTGTCGCGGTTTCTGCCCGCCGAAGTTGGACCTCAACCGCGAGGGGCTACTGTTGGGGATCGGTATTTACGACAAATAACGACACCCCCTCTTTTGCCTTTGGTTTTTTGGCTGCAGGTGACCCCGCTGCCGGCATTGCGAGCTCCGGCCCAGAATCGGCGGCAGATAGAGAAGCTGCAGCGTCAGGTTGCCGACATTGTTGGAGCTGGCGACGAAATGGCGGCGACCAAGAATGATGGCAACCCTTCAAGGAGGTGAATCCCGGCATGATGGCGTCCGGGAGTCAGGCCGGCGAATGACGTCACCTAGTTAGGGTTTCCGTCATCTAACGGAAAGGTCATTTGTACCCTTATGACAATTTTGTACAGAATATTCCGCGAATGTAGTGGGTGGCCAAGGGTAATTTGGTCATGCCAAAATAACCCTTGGCCTCCCCTATAAATACCCGCCCCCGGGCTCCGTGGGACGGGACGGAACGGGAGAGATTACACCCTTGTAATGACATGCTGCTCCGTTGTTCCTTGAGTGTCATTTGAGTGTCTGTGTCGGGATTCTTTGTTGCGATAATGAAGAATTCCCAACAGCTAGTGATCCAAAGAACTCTGTATCCATGTCAACAAGTAATGTGGTGAAGAAGGGGCCATGGAGCCCCGAGGAGGATGCCCTGCTGATGAGCCTGGTAAAACAGCTTGGCCCATGCCGCTGGAACATCATCAGTGACTCCATCGTCGGTCGCTCCGGTAAGTCCTGCCGTCTCCGGTGGTGCAACCAGCTCAACCCTAAAGTGCACCACCGCCCCTTCACGCCGCAGGAGGATGCCCTCATCGCCTCTACCCAAGCACACCATGGCAACAAGTGGGCCACCATCGCACGCCTCCTCCCTGGACGCACCGATAACTCCATCAAGAACCACTGGAACACCAAACTTCGCAGATTTAGGCGCCAAGAAAAAGCAGCTGCATCTACACTCGCAGCTGCAGCAACAGCCTCGTCGTCTAGTTGCTTCACTCCCCAGGTGCCACCGATCAATATGCTGCATGATAACAACAATCTTGTTGTCGATCAACCAATGTTCATCTACAGCAGTTATTCCTGAAGCAAATGCTAGCTTAGGACCCATCTCCGATTACATTGATGTTGCACATGGTCCTGTGATCGAGCCGCTCATGTCACTATCGCTGAGCCTTGGCCTACCGTTGTTACCAGCAACGCCTCATCAAGCGAACAAGGAACCAATGAAGGATATCATGAGAAATGTTAGTGATAAGTCTATCGCGAGCTGTTCAGCATCACAACCAGTAGTGGATGGAAGTGCACAACTGACGGCAATGATTCGCCAAATGGTAAGGGAAGAGGTGCAGATTCAAACAGAGAACCTTGCTTACTCACTCATGGAGGCCACAAATAGAGCCGAGGGTCATCGGCAGTGATTATTTCCATTTTATTCCAGTAGCTATTATGTATCCTCCATAGTGACTCATGTATGTTGCCTCAATGGACACATCACCTTTTTTTTCTAACGCATCATGTTTTCTTTTTGTCATTTTTATCATATTCCAGCTAAGACATGTCTTTTATCTTATTTACATGATCAGGGCGTGACTCACGTAGCAAAGCTTCTACGTCCCTCTTTCCTACTGAACCCTGTCAACATTGCGTGACGACTAACGAGTCTAACACAAGTTTCGTTATCTTTCCCATTCCTCCTTGGTTGTAAACCAAACACCATGCACATCAGCACATGGGTCGCCCTTTTCCATCCCTCTTCAACTGTTCAGTGTTTATGACGTTGATCAAATTTTCAACCATGAACGAACAAGAAAAAATCACTAACAACTTGCTGATGAACGAGCAGAGTGTGTCATGTCAATCTGAAGCCGTGGAAGGCACCTCCAAATTCGTCAACCTCTGATTCCTCGGTCACGTCGAGGTCAGGGTCCCAACTAACCTGACAACATTTCGCCATCGATCTGCTAGTACGGACCGTGTCATGCCTCCACCTGCAATCGTAGTAGAACGCCGCGCAGGCGCAGCACGCGACGATCTTCGCCGCAAGAAACGCCGGCCCGACGACCAACGCCGGAGCTCCGTCCCCGCACAGCCACGCCGGCGCCTGCTCGATCACGCTGGCCAATAAGCCAACGGCGACGCCGCGCGCCCTGCGCCCGGCGACGAGCGTTTCGGCCCTGCGCACGGCCGCGGCTCCCCCGTAGCCCTCCTCCGCGGCAGCGACGACGAGGCTCATCCTGCAGGCGATGTCCGAGTGCGGAACAGAACCGGGCCAAGCCACCCGACGAGCGCCACCGACCCGGCGGCGGCCAGGAGCCCCGCGGACGCGCCGCCGGCGCCGGCCGCGGCCAGGAACGCCCTGAGCGTGAGCAGGAGTGACGCCATGGCCGTCGTGAGAAGCTCGATGTACAGCGCCGTCGCCGCCGGCCGCGCCCACGTGAGCCGCGCTTCCGCGAGCAGAGCCCCCAGGGACAGTCGTCTCCGGCCGCCGGCGCACGCCGCCGAGGCCACGTAAGCCGCGAGGACTGCGGCGGCTAGTGAGGCCAGGTACCCCGCCGGCTCGACGCGCGCTGGTTGGCCGTCGACGTGCGGCGGCGGAACCTTGGACACCGCGAGCGCCAGGTGGCAGCCGGCTAGCACGAGCACCGCGACGGTGACGGCCGAGCTCTTCGTGTCGTCTACTCCCATGGCAGTGGCCGGGGACGGGGTTGCACCTGTCGTGGCGCGCGCGATGCAACGGCCTGCTTGGCACGCTGTGCGCGTACTTGCTCCGTGGTAGTGGACGGCACGGCGGGTGTGTCACTGGCGTCGCGCCAATTGTTTGACGGCGACAAATGTACTACGTGGTGAACCTGCAGAACGCCAGCTGCGACTCGTTCAACTTCGACGGCCCGGCAAGCTGTAAGTTAACCAGGACAGTGTCACCAGTTCTGGATCACGTCCAAGTCAGTCAGTGCTGGCGGACGGCGCAGCCCGTTTGAAGAATTCAGAAGAGTACAACTTGGCGACGCGAAATCATCTGAAACTCTGAGCTAGCGGAGAAAAAGCTTCAGTGCGGTGGATCAGTTCACGACAATAGACAACAACTGACATGTACGCTCAGGCGTTCTCGAACAGGACTTTGCCCAAGCTGGAAACAAACTGCACATCTACAGCTGCAAACCACTTCTTGGCCCAGCGCCTCGCTGTTCGTGAGCTCGCACGCGTGACGACCCCTCGCGGCGCACGCACGACGGAGCCAAGAAGAGGCAGGAACCGGCCGTTGGCGCGCCACGCCGGCTGCGTGGTTCGCCGGAGCTCGCCGGCACGGAAACGGCGAAGGCCTCTCACGCGTGCTGTGATTGACACTGAGGTGCCGTCACGGAAACAAACGCAAGAAGGCAAAGCTGTGGTTAGGCTAAAGCACCACCGAGTCACGAAGAAATCCAAGAGCCTGCACCCACAAATTACATGAAACCAGAGGCAGACTTGGCAGAGACGTGACAGTACCTACCTACCAGACACGTTCCCCGTGTTTCAAGGGAAAACAGCGAGCGCTCTGAGTTCGTGATTCTGCGGCGCTGATCAGCTGATTAGGGGGTTTGGACTCTAGCTCCATGGAAGGAATAACCTCGTATCTATACCTTTCTTTTCCTTTAAAGAAACAACCAAGATTTCATCAACTGCTTGCTTTTCTCACATTGTCAATGCAGCTCAAACCCTGGATAGTGAAGCGTTGACATGAACAAATGTGCACGTCAGTGCTTAATTACTTGCAAAAGTTGTTTACCTGCGTAATGTACATTCTGCCTGTTCGGCTGGCTGCTTAGCAGCTGGCTGCAGCAGCAGCTACAGTGTCCGCAGTTATTTCTCCTGCAGCAGCTACAGTATTCGCAGTTATTTCTCCAGCAGTAGCTACAGTAAATAGCCGCAGCAGCAGCCAAAGCGAACAAGGCCATTGTAAGAGTCTCAAAAAGAGATCGAGAGCTAGTAGATCCAAAATGAGATAGTACAGGGCTACAAGCCAAGTGACTGGTGAAGTTGGCAAGTCAGGTTGAGGTCAGGGAGGAGGAGGCCATGACCAGCCCATGTGGCCTGGCCGGCCGGGCCATCTCTGAAGCTGCTGGCGCGCCAAGATCCTGACACGTGAACGCTGGGCCGTATTTGCATGCTACGATCTGGCTAGTACAATAATACTACTACCACTGCCGTTTGAGGCTGTATTTTTGTTGCGTCTCCGCCGCACACGTACTGCCTGTCATGATACGCGCTGAGCCATCTGGTGTGGGACTACTAGTAGTGCTTTCTACTTTTCTCATTGCGCAATATTTATGGGAGGAACACCGATCAATCAGCGATTCAGATGACAAGAAGTAGAGGCATGTCATGTCGACTCTGATCATCTGACGTGACGCAGGATAAGGTGTGCGCATCCCTGTTATTTCCAGTGACAAAGTATTCGCAAATTGGTACTAATAAACCAAGATTACCACGTGCCGGAAAACACGTCGAACCGAGCCAGATATAAAATAAAGAGGCTGCACACTTTTGATGGATGCATACGAGTACTATAGATCACCACATGGAATTGTTTTTTTTATGCATGCCTCTGACATTGAGACCACGAAGAAACTAAACAGTATCCTATTATCTGAAACTGTGATGATCACCACTGAAGATGAGTACACGAGTCCATGCAGCATTGGGCAGACTCGATGATTAGCGATTTCATTCACCATTTTTTTCCAACCAGTGTGACATAGGAGTATACTACCGTAGAAGACCCAGAGGCAATGCAGTTTTGACAGTGCACTGCAGTTACTGCACTCATCAGGCGGTAAATCCAAAGCGAGACTCCCGAAAGGCTCATATGCGCTCCCCCAAAGCTCCGAGCGCGCGTCCATGTGAGCGCCATGTGAGGCAGCAATCTGCCTGCCTTTCTCGTAGCAGCGCAGCGGTTGAAGAAAAGAGAGGAGCTGCCGCTGCCGGCTGCCACCACCATTGCCCCTTGTTTCCAGGAACTTTCCGTTCCCGGCTTCCAGGAACTTTCCGTTCCCGGCCTCGCAGCTGCATGCCGAATTGCTCATTATTCCATTCCAGTGCCTCATGTTCAGGCCTACACTACTAGCTGCCATGCCCAAGTCTCGAAAAAAGGAGAGAGAAAAATACGTTGTTGTTAAGCTTATTAACAAGCTCCGATCGAGGTTAATGCCCAATACTGACTCCATGTTGCTTAATTGCATACGTAGAAGAGACGATGAGGTCCAGGGAGGATAGACGGATAGTGCGGCGTCTGCGTATCCGCAGAGCCCGTCACATGCACGTCGAACACATCTCCGTCCGGCTCGGCCATCCCGCTCGCATGCAGAGCTCGCTGGCGTGCAGCGCTGCCAAGTGCCCCGGCCAGCGCGCGCTGACGCTACATGTGCAGCCATGTGCGGCTTGTCCGTCCGGTCCGTCCATGCATCCAGCAGCAATGATCATGACGCGCCACACACTCCCAACTCGACGCAATCTTGGGCGATCACGACATGGGACGATGGAAACCTTCGCGATTGATTTTGGGCACATGCATCATGATTAATTAGCTTTACGTTAGACTTGCGGCCACCTTATGCAATGCATGTCAATGTTACATCCGAATAATCAATATGCGCATGTTACTATCACTACTATACTTTGGATCTGGTAGCTTTAATTACAACACATTGTTCTTGTGGTTCATACATTGCATCCAAGGTGATCCCCGACAAAGTGTGGTAACGAAGAGGAGAATGTTTCATTAACATGAGCATAAAGGGAGGCTAATTAGGCGCAAGAGATTACATGTGTCTCAGCCACATGCCATGTTCGCGCAAGGCCACACGATACAACGCATGCCGACCGGTTGCCGAGGCACGCAGTATTTAAGCAGGACTAGATCGAGCCCGTAGCTGATACCAATCTATCAGCAACATTGCTAGCTATCTCAGCTGCATCTTCTCCCTTCAGCCAAAATCAAGAGAAAATGCAAGGCCGTAACGCTAGCACAAGCAAAAGCACCATGGCTTTGAAGCAAGAGCTGCTCAAGAACCTGCTGCTGAGCCTCCGGGCGCGCACCGACGCATGCCGCTTCAGCGCCATGAGCCTCCAGGAGAGGAAGCGCGCCGTCAAGGCCTCCGCCGACGTCGCCATGGCGGCGGCGCGCGGCGCCGGCGCGAGGTGGCCCAAGGCGATCTTGGCCGCTGCCGGCGACCCATCTTGTTGCAAGGTGAGGAGCAGGAGGTGCCGGAGAGTTGTGAGGAGGAGGTGCTTCGTGCGTGAGAAGAGGAGAGGAGGCTCTGCTGCCGCTCTTCTTGCCGGTGGTGCGGCGGCGAGCAGCGTCGACGTTGCGAGGAGGCTGGTGAGGAGGAGGACAATGGCGCTTAGGAAGGTGATACCCGGAGGGGACGACGCCGCCATGGACGAGGCGTCCCTGCTCCGTGAAGCCATGGACTACGTCGTCCACCTGCGCGCCCAGGTCGACGTGCTCCGCCGCGTCTCGGAGGCCGTGCAAAGATCCAGCCTCCTCCGGTATGTAGCAATGCGACCCATCATCCATGCAAGTGTATCCATCTTGCAGATTCATTTGTTACTTGACGCATGATTCAGTTTTCCTGACTGGTTTGCTCATTTGGCATGCAGGGATTCTGTTTGGCCTCAAAGTGAACTCGAAGGAAAGGAGGCCTCGTCAAGGATGAGACAGTGAAAATGGATGGACTTACTGCTGCTTCGGAAGATGGGACGTGCGTTTGAGGTGAAAATCATGGCTGATCCGAGGTGATCAGAGGCACATCGCTCCCTTAGCTTGCACAAAATGAGTTGTAAGCCAGCGTAGATAGCAACATGCTGCTGTGGATCAACAGAGGAATGGGTGCCAATTTAGTTTAAGCTGTGGTGACTCATTGCCAAAATGTCTAAGATTATTCACCAGTACTGGGTAATCTTTGTCCAAATCCTCCATGTGCACATGTGATTTACATTGAAAACTGCAAAGTTTGCTTAGTATCTCAGCAATGTTTGTTAATTTATACACACCACATGCTCCCCTGCTTGGGAGTACGATACTTTGTACGAAAGATGGGCCTGGTTGTTCGTACAAGAATACCTGACAGCGTGTATTATTATGCATGTGCCTCCCTCTCCCGTCTCTATATAGTACTACATTTTCACAACTTATGCATGTCAGGTAAATTTTGGTGGTGTCCGTTTCTTTAGACCTAAATGTCACATAAAAAAGAATCTTGTTATTTAGAGTATTAAATAAAGTGTAATTACAAAACATTTTTACAGATGTCTGCTAATTTACGAGATGAATCTAACGAGCCTAATTAATCTATGTTTTGCTACAGTGATGCTACAGTAACCATCGTCTAATCACGGCTTAATTACCCTCATTAGATTCGTCTCGCGAATTAACACATGGTTCTGCAGTTAGTTTTTTAATTAGACTTTATTTAATACCCCTAAATGACAAGATTCTAGCAGCCTAAATTTAGACTAAAAAAACGAACACCACCTTTGTCTATGCTATACAGCTTCATCCTTCCAAATTACGCAGAGATTTTCTGCTAACCATTGAACCATGTGGATAACAATCCCTCAGATAACCGAGTGCAGCATGAAAAAATCTTCAGTCTTTAACAGTCTTCAGATTTGTTTGTACAAACTAGAAATTTTGTTTTCGCCAAAACCGTTGCTGAATCATGATGACAGGTCCTTTCTTCAACATAGCCGGCTGCTGCTGGTACGTTCTTCAATTTGTTCTTGTGACGCCTCGAGCCAAGCTGAGTATGCCTTATGCGCCTCGTAAACTTGGCTCATTTTGAGCCCTTCTTCTGTAAAAAATATAACACGCAAAGCTTTTGCGTGCTCGAAAAAAAACTAGATGCTAGGTCCTCCCAGCCGTCGGCACCTCCTGATTGCAGGATTCGGCCTCGGCCGGATTGGCCTTTACTGAGTGGGCAGCTTCTCAAGGATGCCGAATTTTTCTCAAGCGGCGCGCGGCAGTGCTCCTCCAGAGAAGTAATACTCCTACTTGACCTTGCTATACAGTACGTAGTACGAACAAATGATTCGTGAACTCCTCATCCCGTTCATGGTCAATTAAATAATTTATCTCTGACTCGTGTCTGCAAGCGATTAAAGGAAAATGTGGTAGGCTTCTCTGCAGCTTTGTATTTGTTTCTTTTTTGGGGTGAGACGCAGCGCTCCTGCCAACGCGGGGCGGTCCCGAGTGGCCAGAGCAGAGTGCTCCGGGAGCCTTCGGCTCCTGTCGGCCCGGGATCGATTCCCGCCGCGGCACCTGCACTGTAGCGACTATTTCTTGCAATATAGCTCTGGTCGTTGTAGTGCACAAAAAAATCCCCTCGCTCTTCTGTTGGACCAAAGCATAGGTTAAGTACTCGCGCCGATTCTCACCGGCCTGCTGAGTCCCTGTGTATGGTGCGGAGGAGGGTTCGAGGGTTTTCTCGATCTGTGTGAGACGATCGTTCTCCTTAAAAAAATGCCCGGGGGCCGTCATACCCCCCGCAGGTCGAGTTTTTTTAGACGCAGCGCTCCTATTTCTTTTTTGCCCCTCGTGAGAGGCAGCTTTCGATCTCTGAAACACAAGTCAAACTAACGATGACAATATACAAAGTTTCTCCTCTCTGTAGCTTTGGTATTGATCTCTATCCATCATATGAACGCTCTTGACAAGATCAAAGTGGGAGGCTGGAGAAGGTCGAGCAATGTCTTTTCTGTAAGAAAAAAGTGGAGGCTGGAGAACATTGGATGGCATATCATTTACTAACATAATTTCTACCATCACTGCATCATCCTGTGGTATTATCTTTTTACACAAGCACAACAATCTTGAAAAGACGAACGATTTCAAAGTTTGCCGATATATAGATTCTGCATGTTTGTTTACCTGTTGGATTATATCTAATTTAGATTATATAATCTGAAATAAACAGGACTATGTCTTGGGATTCTGATATCATGTACTGAAGTTGACCCTGGCAATCTGGCATCAGTATCAGTATTCAAACAGGACAAACTAAGGAATTTGAGCACGGACTAAAAATTGTACATCCCCCAGGATATATGGTATGAATAAGAGATGCGTCAATTTGAACGTGTTACCATTACTGATGAAGCAGCAAAGGTCAACCGGATTCCAAATGCACCTTCCTCTTAAAATAACAGCCTCATGGTAGTATGGTACACAGTCGAGTGCAATGGTAGTAGCCAAGTATAATGCTAGTATTTTAATTGCATCTTTGATCAATCAAATCAAATAAAAGTCGATACAAGTCCAAACATGCTCCCGTTTCATAAGTAGAAAATAAGGATTATGTGCCTTCCTACTTTCGATGAGAACCCAGCAAATTCCAGTCTGCATGAAACCATTCAGTGTTAAGCCAATGCACTTGCAGACAGATGCAAAGAAATTCAACGGACAAGACAGTGAACACATGCGACTTATCGACATAATTCGTTCTTTCATAGACCCCACGTTCGAGGTGCCAAACAGCAAACCATGCATCGACTTAACACGGCTGACATAATCGATAAAAATAACAGATTGTTGTGCGCTTGACACACAGGAACAAGCTAAAGTCGGCAGCACTGAACGCAGCTACGTAGCCTAGCACTCTGTACACATTACCATACACCTCATTTCCAAGCCGGGTACGAGTTGTCCTGCCTGTTGTTCCTGAAAGCACAGCACCCAACGGAGTAGACAACGATGAGGAAGACCAGGAAGACGATGTTGACTGTAGCGATCTTCTTCCACGAGTTCTTCAGGTTGGCAAGCACGCCTGCCTTGCATGACGTGCAGTCATAGCAGAGAGCAGCCTGATCATTCGACCATGTGTTGCAATCAGGGTCTTCGGTACCGTTGAAACCATTAGGTTTGGTCCAGACGGTCTCACTCTGATAGGTGAAGTTGCAACCAGTTGGTGGCTTGCAGCATCCAGACTGGAAACAAGACGTGTGTTAGTCGCAAGAAACACAATTCTTAGTGGCGAAAAAGTCTAATGCTCAAGCAAAGCAGAACATAGTAGAATAGAATTAAGCTCTGAACTATAACGAATATGATAAGTATATGGTCCACTACCTGTGTTGGATTGAGTAAAACTTGCAGTTTTGAAAATATTGACGATGCACTATTCATGTATGCATTTACTCAGTAATGAGAACATCAACACACTTTTCATGCATGCATCTGCAAGGGAACCATCGACTACGGGACATTATAGAAACGTAGACAAAAAAATAGTTTTCAGAATGCAAACGAAGGGTCTTCAGAAAGCAAACAACCGAGATCCGATGTTACTTCATATACACGGTGTTTAGATGGCCAAAAAAAAAATCCTTATATTTTACAGTTGGCTCCTGAAGTCAAAGCTGAACTAGACAATATAATCATATAGAATAGATAATGGTCTGCATGTAAGAGTATCTCTTGCTCCACATATCACATAATGAGTACTATATGTTCAGCCATGCCAACAACCAAGAGTTCAAATATTAGCATATTTCGCAGCAAAGTATAAAACTCTAAAATTATCGAGGCTGCACATAGCTAGTGCTGATATTAGCTACTTAGCGTTATCACAGAAGTTGCAGGTACTACATTGCACTTACGAAGGCCCAAAATAAGGGTCGCATTGTGAAATGCACTTAAAAACCACATGGTGTCATGACAGGAGGTAATAAGCAATGGAATTTCAAACACAGCATCCTGTATTGGGATAATGAAAAAGAAAACACCCCTAGCAAATGTACAATTACTGCTTCAGTAAATCACAAACTACACATTGATATATTAACACCAGAGGTTCAGACTTCAAACTTCAGAAAAAAACAACATATCAAATTATCATTTTCCTTAGAATACTGTGCAAACAGACAGCTACACAATTGCATAAACAGCTTAAAACTGAAATGAAATCTGGCGGCATAAATCCATCATTGTTACTCATATTAGTCACTACCGTAAAAACTGCTGAATCTTGCACTAATCTTTACCAATCTACTTTGATATAGCCACTAAACAGCTCATGCAGTCCGAAAATGAGAACTCTAGGGACAACCAAACTGCAACCACACCAATCATGCAGATGAAGTCAAATATAGAATGCAAGAGGAGAACAGGTACAAATCGACAATGCAGCATCTGAATCGTGGAGTAGTTCATCCAAACTGAATGTCTCACATGCAAAAACTTGTGAAAATAGAATATAGGGATTACATGAACCTGTGGTTCCTATGGTTCAGAGAACCGTACTACATGTGCAAGCAAAATTCAGAGTACCCTACAGATGAACCTATCCCCATAACTGACATGCGCACTGATGGATGAACCTGTCCCCGTACTGAATCCTTGTTAGTTCTAATGACAGAAATTCAGGAGATCAAGGGTCACAGTTTCCTCCACGAATGACACCAAATGCACCAAAATTACCATCGCCGACAACATTATTATAGGCCAAGACTAGTCAACTCCAGAATTCAGCCTAGAAAAAATCTAGTCATTAGTTCCGCTAAAATCTACTCCATCTGAAGCAAAGACCCCAAAAATTCTAACAAATGACCATCAGTAATGCCCCCCAAAAATTCTAGGAAATCGAGGATTCAGGAACGCAGAGGGGGGACTTCCAGTAGGAGAATTGAGGATCCAATGTACCTGGATCGGGGATAGGTTGGTGTTGACGAACTGGCTGAGAGTCTCCTTCCGGGCCCCAAGCTTCTCGCAGACCTTGCTGTCCTGGAGGCAGCTCCGGATCTTGGCCCAGTTCTCGGCGTTCTCCACCCTCCGCTGCAGCCAGGTGGAGTAGTCCCCGAGGCGGTACTCCTTGTACCCCCTGCCGGATACGACCCATCCGGCGCCGCGGTTGGTGACGACGAAGGCGAAGACGGTGAAGGCGAAGAGGAGGACGATGAGGAGGAAGAGCGCGAGGAGGTAGAGCCAGAGGAGGCAGGAGGCGCGGCAGAGCGAGCCGGCCAGGCCCGCGAGGGAGAGCGCGAGGAGGAGGACGCCGAGCGCGATGACGGGGCGCTCGAGGAACCGCTCGCAGTCGGTGGTGGACGCGCGGTGGCTGAGCCAGGCGCCGCCGCCGAGGGTCGCGACGGCGAGCACCAACACGCACGCGTTGAGGAGGCCCAGGAGCCCGTTGCTGCACCGCACCATGGCCGCCGCCGCTCGCCTTCTTCGGTTTGTGTGGGGGCGGTTTGCAGAAACGAGGGAGACGTGGGGATTTTGCGGCGGTCCTGGGGGGGCGTGGAGGCTTTATGGCAGTTCTCGGAGGAGTTGGAATTTTGAATCTGCAAAGGGAGTTTCCTTTTTGTCCGGCGTCCCTTTTTTTCTCCTTTTTTTTCCTTTTTCGATTTTCGCAGGTGAAGCATTGTGGTCGCGTGTGTGGTTTGGCTTCGTTTGAACACAAGATTTCATCCCAAATTTCACGAGTCCTGCATTGATTTTGCACAACGTCTCAAACAAGGATGAGAGCACATGATTTTTTTTTTCGAACAATATGAGAGCACATGATCATCGGTTGATTTTTGCATGGTCCCTACATTTCCACCTGCACAGAGGCTGCGGGTACAGGATATGGAGTTTCTAAACCCTTAAAGAACCAGTTGAAAGAAATACACTTTATACCTGCCAGATTGTACCCACCTGTATATTAGTCATTGATCTAAAAGATCATCTTTAATATCTACCATCAGATCTTGCCATGCTGGGCCCGGGCCCGCGCAAGGATGGACATTGGATAGGGACAAATGTCCAAATTAGTTCATTTTCGGATGACGATCCTAATTTTTTTCACACCCACGGTGCCTCCACCCACAGCCTCACCTCACACCTCATTTAATTCCGTCCAAAATCAATGCTTTCCTTTAGGAAGTTTTCTTTAATTTGAAGTTTTCTTTAGGAAGTTTTCTCCACCCGTGTATTTCCTTTAGGAAGTTTTCTTTAGGAAGTTTCCTTCCCTGATGAACAAAGGCACGATAGAATTCTTTAGGAAGTTTTCTTCCCATAGAATTCTTTAGGAAGTTTTCTTCCCTGATGAACAAAGGCACGATAGAATTCTTTAGGAAGTTTTCTTCCCTGATGAACAAAGGCACGGGAGTTCTTCCCTGATGAACAAAGACACGGGTGCCCCATTAAGATTTCTCCCCATCGGGTCAGTGCAGGGACGGCAAGTGTCGTCGTCGTCGCGGCCGTCATCGTCTCGGCCGTCGTCGTCATCCAGCCATCAGGGGAGAAAATCTTTCCAACTACGGGATCCCCTGAACTTTTCTTCCCAACGGCATCGCTGCAGGGACGGCAAGTGCCGTAGCCGCCGTCGTCGCGGCCGTCGTCGTCATCCAGGATCAGGGAAGAAACAGGTACCCGGCGCTAATATAAACATTGTATTCTCTGTCGGCTGGGCAGATGCGTTAATTATTTTCTACAACTGCATTACAGTAAACCATGAAAATTTGACCTGTAGTTTTCCTTGTTAATGCGTTTGATTTTCCTGCTACTTTAATTTTTTCCGCTGCTACCTTCAGCCATTTGAACATATTATTAAACCTTCCAAATAATTAATGCGTTAATTGTTTTCCTGCTACTTTAATCCTGGTCAGTCCTGCTACCTTTGGCGATTTGAACATATTATTAAACCATGAAAATTTGACCTGAAAGTTTTGTATGCCGTTATGATTTCAATAAAATTTTGTGAACATGGTTCCTTTATACAGTCAATATGGCCAAGCGTAAAGCTGGTGCTTTGGATGCTGAATGCCCTACACTTGGAGATTGTACTAACATCGACGAAAATGGTCAGTTGTGTAAAAGTGCTATTGTGCTCTGCAACTGTCCACCTACTATTTGTATGACAAAATGGTGCCGGGCTTTGTCGATTGATTTCAGGTACTCGTAGAGGCATGCGTGAAGTAGGTGTTGCTACTTCTGGAAAGTCTGCTAAGAAACCATGCATGCGTCAACCTCTTGCTGATTGCACAAATGTCCTTTCGAATGGTTGGTAACATATAATTTCCAGGGATGGCGGCATTATTTTGTTTTCCATTGTTTAAAGTCTTTAGTTGGTCTCCGGCATGTGTTTTTTATTTTTGCAGACCCACAAAAAGGCCAGGTGGGTGAAGAACTGGCTGCGAAACGTAGATTGGCGGCTGAAAAGAAGCGTCAGTATCGCGCACGGAAAAAAGAAGAATTGGAGAATTCTTTTCCCACTCCAGTTCGTCAATCGTCAATGACAAATGTACCAGGTACCATTTTCCCCCTTTTTTATTGTATATTGGTTCATTGCACATATTCCTGAAGGTGTGTTGCTGTTTTTTAGGGGAACAAATTTCATTATATATGTCAGATTGAATAAAAAATTATATGTCAAGCTAATTATTCAATTTTGATTAGGTCTCACTAAGCTGTCTGCTGGTATGAACCCAACATTAGGTTTAGGTTCCAGTACCACCACATCCTCATGGTGTAGCCAAAGATTGTTGCCGGTCTCAAACCCTACAGGTTTGTGGCTTTTAATGAGTTGTTATTTTGAGTTTTCCAACTTTTATTATTCATATATTTTCTAAACCATTTGGTCGATCATGTATGGTTTTGAAGCTGAGGCGATGAGGGACACAATGACAAAACCTACATTGGGTTTAGGCTCCATCGTCGACACGCCAGTTGATGCCGACGACGACAGCTGGCTTCAAAGGAATGTAGATTGGTCTCCAGCACTAAGATGTGGAATGCAGCAAGTTGTGGGTGAAGCACTGGATGCGAAACGTAAATTGGCAGCTGAAAAGAAGCGTCTGTATCGCGCACGAAAAAAAGAAGAATTGGAGAATTTTTTGCCCACTCCAGTTCGTGAATCGTCAATGACAAATGTTCCAGGTAACATTTTCCCCTTTTTTTATTGTATATTGGTTCGTTGCACATATTCGTCAAGATGTGTTGCTGTTTTTTTAGGGGAATAAATTTCATTATATATGTCAAATTGAATAAAAAATTTATATGTCAAGCTAATTATTCCAATTTGGTTAGGCCTCACTACACTATCTGCTGGTATGAACCCAACATTGGGTTTAGGTTCCAGTACCACCACACCCTCGTGGTATAGCCAAAGATCGGTGCCGGTCTCAAACCCTACAGGTACATGGCTTTTAATGAGCTGTTATTTTGAGTTTTTCAATTTTTTCATATATTTTCTGAACCATTTGGTCGATCATGTATGGTTTTGAAGCTGAGGCGATGAGGGACACAATGACGAACCCTACATTGGGTTTAGGCTCCATCGTCGGCACACCAGTTGATGCCGACGATGACAGTTGGCTTCAAAGGAATGTAGATTGGTCTCCAGCACCAAGATGTGGAATGCAGCAAGTTGTGGGTGAAGAACTGGCTGCGAAACGTAAATTGGCGGCTGAAAAGAAGCGTCAGTATCGCGCACGAAAAAAAGAAGAATTGGAGAATTCTTTGCCCACTCCAGTCGTGAATCATCAATGACAAATGTACCAGGTAACATTTGTTCCCTTTTATTGTTGTATATTGGTATTGCACATGTTCCTGAGGGTGTGGTGCTGTTTTTTAGTGGAACAAATTTCATTATATATGACAGATTGAAGAAACAATTTATGTGTAAAGTTAATTTTTCAATTTTGTTAGGTCCCACTACGCTGTCTGCTGGTAGGAACCCAACATTGGGTTTAGGTTCCAGTTCCATCACACCCTCGTGCTACGCCCAAATATCGACGCCGGGATCAAACACTACAGGTGCTTTGCTTTTAAAGCTGTAATTTTGATTTTTTTTCCTGCCTTTTTATTCATATTTTCTTAATCATCTGGTCGATCATATTTGGTTTTGCAGCTGAGGCTATGAGGGGCACAATGACGAACCCTACATTGGGTTTAGGCTCCATCGTCGACACGTATGTCGAGGCCGACGATGACAGTTGGCTTGAAAGGAATGAAAATTGTGGGCCAGCACCAATATGTGGAATTCAACCAGATGTGGGTGAAGAACTTGCTGCGAAACGTAAATTAGAGGCTGAAAAGAAGCGGGAGTATCGAGCACGAAAACAGGAAAAATTGGAGAATACTGAGGCCACGGCAGTTCGTGTAAAGAGATCTATGTGGCGTGATAATAGTCAGCGCTACCGGAAGCGTAAAAAAGGCACTCCAAACACCACTGTCGCTCAACTTGATATGAAGTTGCGATGGCAAAGAGACAATCCATTGAGTGTCTGGATAGATCCTTGCAAGATATCATGGGCTGCGATGAACCATTTGGTGGTAAGATTATGATGTTTGGAGGAGATTTCAGACAGGTTCTTCCTGTGGTTCCGCGGGGAACTAGAGCTCAGATCACCAATGCCACCTTGCAGAGGAGCTATATATGGGACCAGATTCGCAAGATAAGGCTCACTCAGAACATGCGTGCACAGTCAGACCCATTATTCTCACAATATCTTCTCCGAATTGGTGATGGAGTTGAAGAGTCAGTTGGGAATGATTATGTCCGTCTCCCCGAGGAGATTGTTATTGATTACGATGAAGAGAAAGGGATTGACCGTCTTGTTGCAGACATTTTTCCTGATCTCTTGGCAAATGTAAGTGACGCCGCTTACATGAGTTCTCGTGCTATCCTATCAACGAAGAATGAGTACGTTGATCAACTCAACTCTAAGATGATTGAAATGTTTCCGGGTCCTTCCAAGGTGTTCTACAGTTTTGATTCTGTGGAGGATGACCAGACCAATAATTACCCCATTGACTTTCTAAACTCCCTTACGCCAAATGGACTACCACCTCACGAGCTGAAGATCAAGGTAAATTGTCCTCTAATATTGCTTCGCAACCTAGACCCTCACAACGGCCTGTGTAATGGCACACGCTTGGTGGTCAGGGGATTTCATGACGGGGAAATCGTTGGTGGTCAGCATGCTGGTAAGAGGGTGTTCATTCCGAGGATACTTCTTTCGCCATCTGAGGATTTGACGCTCCCCTTCAAATTCAAAAGGATACAATTTTCTGTGCGTCTGAGCTTCACAATGACAATTAACAAAGCTCAAGGACAGACCATCCCTCACGTCGGAGTATATCTGCCTGAACCTGTGTTTGCGCATGGTCAGCTCTATGTCGCATTGTCCAGGGGTGTGTCACGAAAGACAACTAAGGTCCTCGCCAAACCTAATAAATTATTGGATCCTGCGGAGAAAAGCACGAAGAACATTGTATACAGAGATGTCCTAGACTCTTGATTATTGTATATTTGTACACTAATGATGTCTGATTGTAAGACTTAATTTTGGTGGTGCTTCCTGTGTTTTTGTAAGTTCGGTTGCCTGTGTAACACTCCATGGTTGTCTATGAGCCGAATAATCCATTGAGTGTCTGGATTTGTCTCTCATCTGACAAATTTTTTTTTATGATAAAGTCCTGCTAAGTAATGTCATTTAGACAGACACGTGCGTGGCGCACGTGCATTTTTACTAGTTTAGAAAGCAACTCAACTGAAATTTGGCATTGGTACAGTGGTTTCGTTTGGGATTAGTGAGACATTGTTAGTCGAATGTTAACTGTACTGTCAATGTAGAAGGAGTGCGCCAGCACATTTGACACATGCAGAGGGTGCGACAGATGGGACGCGTCAGATACGATCTGGCCTTTTCCTAGACGACGAAACGTTTTTGGCACTTTCTGCTGCCTTGACGCTTCAGCATCTGTCAAAAACGCTCGAGCTTCTTCGGTTCAAAAAAAAACATTGTTTGGTAGCGCAACGGATGCAAATGCGAAGGGCGCAGAAATCCTTGGGTTTCCTTCTCTCTTAATAATGTCGTGACCGCGAAACATCTACACCTTTGTTTTAATCCTTGGATGCCAGAGTAGCAGCAGCGTGAAGTGAACCCAGGAAAAGATAAAAAGAACTACTCCATGATCAGTTTCTTCGAGCACAACAATGGCGAGTACAGCCGGCAGTCAGGCGTGCAATGTGCAGATTAAAAACGGGAATTACTGCACGCACAACTCGGACGTACAACCCGTGTCTGACTAATCAACTTCTCTGTCTGCATGTGTGCGTTGCTGATTTTTTGCCTCGCGCCGTGAGCTGCTGATCGTGAATAGCTGGTCGTAGTATAAACAACAGTCGGATGTATAGCACGATTCGTTAAAAATAGGTTTGCTGAATTTTTTAAGGTTTGGAAGGTGCAGCACGTAGGACAAGGGATGCTTGGCAGTTGCCAGACTGGTGGTGCAGAGAGTGAGCTCCACTGATTTGTCATTTGTGGCATTACCATGGGCCATGGGAATATGAATTTCTGAATCAGCAATAGCCCATCGACAGGAAGGATATCCTTGTTGGAGCTCAAAAAAAAAATGATATCCCTGTTCCCCTCAAAACAAAAAGATGAGATATCCTTGTTAGCCACTGAACGTCAGTAATACTAGCAAATCGTGAACGCACACAACGACTCGAGTTCCAGTGACTGAGCTGTCATGCCACTGCTGATCTCTAGTATCCTTTTAAGCCATGCTCGTCATTCTTTTCATGCAACTAAAGGGAAAAAGGAGATGTTCTGCAAAGCCGCGTTTCATCAGTTATTAACAGTGTAGACTCGAGCAGCTTTTCAGGGAATCTCATTTTTGTTTGCCTTACTTTTTTAGTCGATGAAAAAAAAACAGGGGGAGTACGGAACAAAAACCAACAACAACGGCGGTATGGAATTCGGGCCATAGGCTGCGACGGGCCGGCCCATTTTGCGTCGAAAGGAGGAAAAATTCAGCGCCACGAGATCTCGGGCCGAAAATTCCCAGCCCAAGGGCAACACAGATCAAAGGAGGTTCGGAGTCGTAGAGATTAGAGAAGCCCATTAATTGCGGTATCCGTGTACGTACAATACTTGTAGTAGTAGTATATGTGAACCATTCAGCCAGGCCATCATCATCATCAACTCAGCTGTGTGGTACAACACGTAATAACACGCCCGCCCGTCCAATCCAATCCAATGCTGGGGCGGGGGAAGAAATCGATGACACGTGTTATTCCGGCCGGCCATGTCGCTCACGGCGGCGTGAGGCCGTGCTTGAGCGCCGCCTTCCACACGACGTCGATCCGGTCGACGTCGATGGCGCCCACCTCGTGGTGGTCCCACCCTTCCAGGCAGTGCACCACGCCGCCGGCGTGGCACGCGTGCACCACGCCCCGCTCCATCGTGTACTGCGTACATGCAATCGATCGATAAGTTAGCAAGTGCATCGCGCATGGCGATCGATGCAAAGCGTTTGGTTGCGACGATGGGATGCGTGCGTACCTCGCAGGAGCCGAGGCCCTCGACGTCCTTGGGGAGGCGCATGGCGGCGAGCTTGCCGTAGGTGCAGTCCCGGCGGAATCCGATGATGGGCGGCACGACGAACTGGTGGAAGTGCGTGCCCGGCGGCGCCCACCGTTGCTCCCGCGGCGACAGCCACTTGCCCACGATCCACGTCTTGCAGTTCTGCGCTGCCTGGTACTTGCTCACCTGCACCAGGTACGGCTGGAACTCGGCCGGCGCCTCCCGCTGGATCTTCAGAAACCGCTCCGTCGACAGAGTCAGCATCTGAAACCCAAAGACAGAACATTCAGTATTCCCCATCCACTAGGATTGTCAGGTTAATTTGACTTTCAGAGAGCAGAGGCGTACCAAGACTCTGATCTTCTTCCTGCAGAGGTACAGAGCGATGGCTCGGCCGAGCTTGGACGTGGCGCCGGTGAGGAACACCTCCTTCACGTTGCTCGGGATCTCGTTGAGGATCACGGCAGCCGTGAGCGTGTTGCCGTGCACCACCCTCACCCGCAGGTTAGGGTGCTTGCCCACGAACAGAGTGCCGCCACCATTGAGCGCCTCGTTCTGAGAAAAAAAAAGGGAAGAGAAGAACATATGAGAAATGAAATGTTTTATATATGGTGACAAATCCTAGTAGCGTTGCATGGCAACTGAGCTGACCTTGTTCAGCGCAGCAAGGCTGAGCACTTTGACGCCCATCTTGTCGGCCCTCAGGATGGCGAGCTCGATCTGACGGTTGATGCCCTTCTTCGCCGACGGAATGAAATACTGCAGCATCATAGAAGAGCAAACGAATCAGCAACAGCTACTACCGGAGAAAACCAGTAGTGCTATGGAATTAGCCGGGACTGTGTGTTTGTATACTAACTAACCTGGAATCCGTATCTGGGAACGGTCCATGTCTGGTGGAGGCGGCCGCGGAGGCAGTAGAAGCTGACGGTGTAGGTCTTGGAGCAGAACCACTGGACGATCATGAAGGCAAAGGCGAGCGGCCAGAGCGGGAGCAGCACGAGGTGCGTCGAGAAGGGCAGCGAGCTGCACGACCGGAACCCGAACGGCACGTGCATCGACGACGTCACGTCCACCACGTGCGCCAGGAACACGAAGTCCGGCACACGGTCGTTCTTGCCTGCAGAGCAAAGCAAACTCGTTAAGAAATTTAGTGGCGTTAAAGGTAATGTCAATTTCTTCATGTGCATATGACAGACGAGGATTCCCACCTTGGTCGATCTCCTTCTGAAGCTCCCAGGATTTGGAGTTGAGGGTCCCTCCGAGAGCGTCGAACAGAGGCATGAACAAGCAGAAATTGCAGTCCTTCTCCCTGTGGTGCAGGCTTAAATACCTGCGGAAATGACAACATGCATGCGCTCACGAATCAGCCGCCGTCTTATTGTCTTCGTAGACAAAACAAAGAAGAAAATATCTGAAACTAATCTAGAAAGTCAGGCTGACAGGCTGAATAGCAAGTTTCTCAAATTTGACAGCATTGTAAAATGCTCGCAGATCATTGCAGGACCATGATCTGCGAGCGACCTCGTGCACGTTCGCGTGTTCTCATGCGTAAAATGCTCATTAAGCTCGTACTTAGCGATCGTGCCAATGTCTAGACTGTCATAACAGGACGCCGACCACGTGAGAAGTGAGAACAGAGGCGTTATCCGTGAGCAGTAGTGAGAGAGAGAGAACTTCCCGGTCCGATCACAATTGAATGCCCAAACATGGGCTGCTGACTGCTGATCGATTCTCGCCGGGACCCGGGGCCGTGGGCACTCACGTCAGTTGGCCGTGTCCGCTATTGGCCGTACTTGTCCGGCCGGCACCGCCGTAAAAGCGAGCTGGCCACGGGAATTCCTTGACGACGGCGCGCCTCACATGGCGCGACCTGCACAGGATAATCAAGGGGCGGCATGTGCGTACGCCGACGGTGATTGCGAAATAATAGCTCGTGCAACCCTGCGCACATGTCGTGTTATCGTCGCATATTCATACCAGGTCCGGCCGTCAGCAGGTCAATTTGGCACGGCCGTTTGTCTGTGTCTGTGTGGCTCGAAGGGATCTAATCTGTGTGACGTGATGAACCGTGAACTTTGAGGCACAGCCGCCTCTGTCTGCGTACACAGGCACAGCACTGAGCCCGGGCGACCGGCCTCTTGGTTGGCTGGTGCCGCTCTGTGAGCCACCGAGCCTGGCCGGGACAGTTGGGGGACTCGTTGGCGTATTCGGGCAGTACGGGGTACAGGGCCCAATCCGGTGCAGCGAATTCAACAGGAGGGACATTCTCATGGATCAGCACAGCGATACTAGATCTGCACGCAATTAGTGGATTATGATGTTTGGTTTGGTTCATTGTGGCAAGCTCAACGAGCTGGGTACCGAGACAAAGGGTTCAAAGCCTACTTACTACTCGATCCAACCTACAGTTTACAGCGCCTAATTATCACCAGGACGAGTGTGTTCCAATCCGACCGTACCATGCTCCGCCGTCAGAGAACCCAGAAAGAGTGCGTGTTTGCTGTAAAGCTTGGAACATGATGAACTAATAGCAAAAAACTTTGGTGTTTGCTTGTGTGTTCTCCTCTGCATGCCAGAAAGAGATACACACACGGAGACACGGGAAAGTACAGCGGCCTAACTGCAAACATGTTTGAGGTTGGGCCG
This sequence comes from Eragrostis nindensis, assembly GCA_012490785.1. Lineage (NCBI taxonomy): Eukaryota > Viridiplantae > Streptophyta > Magnoliopsida > Poales > Poaceae > Eragrostis > Eragrostis nindensis. The sequence goes on along the minus strand of JAAXCT010001353.1, from coordinate 27,614 downwards.
TTTGCATGGGGTTTGCTTTGCTGGTAGTACTACTCGTATAGCTAAGTATTAATTGGAGTATACGCAAAATAGGCTCCATCCATATTCCATGGCGCCTTCCCCATAAATACGGTCGGTGGTGCTGGCCGTGCACAGTTTGATTTTACTCGCGGAACAGCGGGGCGGTTGGCGGCAGGGTCGTGTGATCGGCGCCTTTTGAGGTGGTTTGGATGGCGTTGCCGTTCACGTCCATGCTCTGCCCTGGCGTCTACTGTGTACTGGTGCGCACACGGCACAGTCCACAGCATGTGCGCATGACCATCATCGTATGCGATCAATCATGCAGTTGTACGCAGCTCAGGTACCTCTACGAATACTGGAGCTAGAATGGTGCTTTTATCCTTTTTTACGTCAAAAATTCAATGCACAGAAGATTTGCAGATGAACTACATACTAGACTTAATACTGGCAGGAAAAGGAACTTAGTAGCACTGCGAGTGAGATGATGAGGTTGCTTACGTTGGGGTGTAGATGAGGTATCTGAGCGGCGGGAAGGCGGCGAAGGCCTTGTGGGAGATGACCTCCACGTTGCTGTACCCCATGCACCGGAGGTAGTCGAAGAGGAGGACGTGCCCGTAGACCAGGCTCACGGACCCGGCGCCGGCTAGGAACGCACCGGCGAGCGGGGCCGCCATCGCCAGCGTCAGGATCAGGCTCTCCAGTGGCGTCCCGAACCCGGCTGCAGATAGATCATCAGAGACACAGAAAAGTCAAGTGATTAATTAGCGTCTGAGCAACTCGGCTGGGATGGAAGAAGAGACGTCGTTATCGCGGAGATCTCGCCGTCCGAGGTGAGAGATCGATAGCGCGGGTCTGGCCAGCGTCAGCTCAGCTGCTTGCTTACCCGTTAGCGCCTGGGTGACCGGGGACGAGTGGTGCATGGCGTGGTACTGGCTGAAGAGCGGGCCCCGGTGCAGCGCCCGGTGGGCCCAGTAGAAGGCCGGCTCTGAGATGCTCACGTGGAGGAGCAAGGCCACGGCCCACCCCCGCGGGTCCCACGCCCGCAGCTCCGTCACCCCCGGGAACAGCGGGTTGTTGATCACCATGGCCGCGATTAGGGATTGCATAATCAACAAGTTATCCCTGCGAACATGAGCAGAGCAAAGGTCATGTGCTTACCACGCGATAAATCAGCACCTAATAACTCTACTTCGTCGTGTAGCATCAGGATAGTGGGAGAAATGCAAAGGCTGGTTCTCCGCAGCAAGCGATGGCCATGAGAAATCATGAACACGTTCTTTTTCTATCATCAAAAGAGAGAGAGAGAGGGAGAGAGAGAGAAAAGAAACAGCTAATATCATGCTCTTTGAATGATCTTTGGCTTCCCCACTCACCCAGGGGCACTTTGCAATCAATTTAACGAACACCCAAACGCAGAGAGAATTATTGTGCATTTAGTACCAATCGTGATGCGGCCCCCAAGCCCAACGGTCCAACCTCAAAGAACACCCGAGGTGCCAGTCGCACATGAGAACCGGGAAGATGGAACCATGCGCAGACGCCATATATGGACGGTCCGATCCCTCCAGATGCAAAACTACCAATGATTCTTCTGCTTTCCATTTCGGCCAATCAAAATCTCGGACAGCCATCCGTTTCATCAAAATATGAAGAAAGACAAGTTCTGTACTGTGAGCTTCTTGTGTGTCAAGTATAGTACGGAGTAGCTACTCCACTCGTTTAAGAAGATGTACGTGCAGTTTCCGGTGACATGACCAGCGAGAGCTGCTTGCTGGTCAGTAGCCAAAGCTCTCGTTCAGGTGTTGCAGTTACGTTTGACAAAGAAATATCTCGAGCTAGCTAGCAGCGTGAATTGCTATGACGACGATAGTGCTAGCTAGAAAGTTACCAGTCCCACTCGGCGTCGATCTGGCGGAAGTCGATGCCGTCCTTGACGACGCGGCGGCGGCGGGTGAAGAAGAGCATGTTGCCGTAGGAGAACCAGAGCTGGAAGGTGAGCGAACGGAGCGCGAGGAGGACGAGGAGGTGGAGGCACCACGATTCCAGCGGCAGGCTCCCGCTCTCCCTCCACGCATGCGCCACCTTCGCCACCAGAGGCCCGTACAGCAAGTACTGCACCAGCGAACAACAAAAGACATAGAAACGAATACTCGTTAGTCGTTAAGCTAAGCTTCCGTGTCCAAGCAGGAACAACGTACACTCTTAGAGCAATATGGCAGAAATGAATCAGGGACGATCAAGCCATGGTAGTCTTGCCTTGTATGAGCCGAGGCTTGCCCATGGCCAGGACGCTAATGGAGAACCCATGGCCCGGCCAGGAAGAGAAGGGCGGGCGTTCGCGAGGAGAGAGAGTTGGGAGAGAGAACCCGTTTGCGTTGGGATATCTCACCTCGAATGCGTCTGGGACGCAACCCCGTCTCTATTTATAACACGAGTAACGGGCAGCAAAAATAGCAGGGCTTAAATGGCGTGCTCCCTTTTTCCACCAACTAGTAATTGGGTAGGCAGAGCTCCAGTGCCGTATTCCTGCTTTTTTAATCAATTTAGCGGAACAGCACATCAAATAAGTACTGTACTTGATTCGTTTTTCCAATCTTTAGTGATGTGTGACTAGCTACCTTCAATCTCACTTTTTTTCGTTCCAGCAATGTACTGTTACTGAAGGAAAAAAAAACTCGTCCGTGGAAATTAGCTGCATTCGGACATACAGGGCTCCTGCAGTACTGCTCATCCAGCATCCTTGTAACCGTTCATCCCATTTCTGCTATCGTCCAGCTCAGCGTGGGAATCTGGCTTGTGTTTGACGTACCGCGTTGCATGATGCATCGTGGTCCACATCCGTCTATGTTGATCCAAGACGTACGTGTATACTCCTACTTATGTGCCTGTGAAACTATTGGTGTTTTTGGGTTGCTGGGATATTCCGCGCAGAATTGTGCATTCCGGGACTGCTTGTGGTTGCGATCGATAACTATAACCAGCGAAGACGAGTGTATCCTCTAACAACCGAAAATTAATGTGTGGACTGGTGTGCTGCTGGTGTGGTCCGAGTAGATACAGTTAGTATGTAATGATTCTGCTTCTTGTCTTCTTTTTCTAATTTTTGTGAGGCAGTCCTGCCTGTTTTCGTGATGCTAGTTTGCTTATGCATTTGAAGATTTCTTGATGCCGTTATTAATATGGTGGATTTCTTCTTATCTCCACCATGAGCTTAAAGCCACTTACAACTAACAAAGCATCAACCTTCAACTTATCTTAGGAAAACTGGTGAACTTTAACCCTACGAACGTTTGGATCATGTAGAACAAATATTCAGTGAGTGTGAAGTTTTGTGCACAAAAAAAATAAAATAGAAACATAGAGCTAGTCATCTAAAAGCTGAAGTTTTGCTAATGAGGATGTTTTTAGATGCGGCAGTAGTAGGATAAGACACTCCCAAAGACAGTATACCGTGCACATTATATTATTCGATCGCACGTTAGATTTTTTTGTATGACATGGCACAGAATTAAGAAGAAAAGAAAACAAAGTTGTATCACCATGCATAATTGCTAGGAAACCATCATAACTAACCATTTTAGGATATGACAGTGTAGTTCTATCATGCTCCGAATCTATTGCTCTCTCTCTCTCTCTCTCTCTCTCTCTCTCTCTCTCTCCTCTCTCTCTCTCTCTCTCTCTCTCTCTCTCTCTCTCTCTCTCTCTCTCTCTCTTTTTTGAGGGAATCTATTGCTCTCTTGTTAATGAGTCATTCCTAGATTTTAGATTTAGCAACATGATTCAACGATTACAAAAGACTACTCCACTAACTAATAAAACCACATGGCACATCTGTCGGCGGTGCATCAATGACGTGCATCCACTAAATTGCTCGGATCGTTGATTGTGGGAAGAACAAGTATACACACATGTAGCACGGTGCACCTGCGGCGTGTGCATGAAAACGGCAAAAACGGAAGTGGTCGGGCCTTCTCCGCACGTGCGCTCTGCCCTGGCTCGTGGCGCCTCCCTGTATCGTCGTATGGCTGAAACTTGAAAGTATCCTTTCGCCCGTGGATGAAATGAAATAAAAATATCTCACCGCAGTGCGCGCAGAACATTGGTGATCACCCATGGTACGCTCGCGCGCATAATTACCCGTCAGACGTCCGTGTACTATCGTCCGCGCTATTGATATTTCCAGATCATAAAGGTGTACAGTACTACTCGCAGTCTCGCACACAGTCGCACAGAGACGACACTGCGTACTCGCATCTTCGTGTGAAACATAGCACATGCTAGTAAAATCGTCTGCGTCTTGTAGTGCTGTACGTACTACAGTAGTCTTTTACTAACAGTGTATCAACTTTAACAGAATGAAACCCACACACAGATCATGTTAAAAGACTGAAACCCACACACACCATGTTACCGAGTCAGTAACAATAAATCAGCAAAGACTCGGAGAGTGACTGACTCACCGAGGCGTGTACGTGCTATATACTACTATTCCGCTGTCAGCACAAGGCTTTTACTACTGCTAACTCTGAGGAGGTGAAACCGTGATTGCAGTGCAGTCCAGTTTCACTCACTGCCAGCCTAATCTTCTTCTTCCCCGGTGAATATCTTTGCCCGGGGCGCGACATCGCAGTGGCGCGACATCGCAGTCGTTGCGGTTTCCACTACAACACGACTGCGCGTGCGTTGACTGTGTCGTTGCAGCCAGCGTCGTGGCATGCCCGCCCACTGCCGATCGCTGATCGCACCACCGGCCAATGAATAGTTCGGCGGGAAGGCTGCCGGAAAGCTAGCCGAGCCAGCCTCGCGCAGTTTTCTTCGCATGTGCGGTTGGGAGTGGTTTTTTTTCTCCCTCCTGTTCGCCATCTGCACTGCAGTTAGGAGTTGGGTTTGTTTGCCCCGTCGTTGCAACACCTATATGTCCCTTTCCCCTGCCATCCGGTTAAGTGCAGCGAATGTGTGCTGTACGTACCATGCATCTACACGCCGGCTGCATAACTACGCACCCGTGCCGCCCGAGTCAAACAAATCAGACGATCGTTGGTGTGTTGTCACCGTCTTTCCCCATTTATTCCGGTGTGCGCGGCATGTACTCCCTCTGTCCCAGAATACTTGACGCCTTTCTCTTTTTGACATCACGTTTGACCGCTCGTCTTATTCAAAAATTTATGCAAATATTATTTAATTTTTCATAATTTGTTTTAACATTCAAGATACTTTAATCATGTCAAGCTTATTTTAGCATTTGCAAAAAAAATTTAAATAAGACAAGCAGTCAAAGGTGATGTCAGAAAGTCAAAGACGCCCAGTATACTGGGACAAAGGGAGTATGTAGTACTACTATGTGCGTCTTACACTTGCGCTCGAACTGCAAAGGCGAAAGCCAAATCGACGTGAGATGCCCGTGAACGCCGCACCTGGTGGTCGCTCGGTGCCGCCCTGTCTGGCAGCAGAAACCCGCGTGCACCTTGAATTCGCCATGGCTGCTGCCACTGGCTGGCTGATGCGTAGCAGTCAGTCATCGCTCCTTCCTCGATCGTCGGCTCACCTGCCACCTCCCAACAAGTAACTGAACAAGAAGACCCCAGAGCCAGTCCACCACAGGCAGCCGCCAGACACAACACCGGTCCACACCATCCGAGCTAGCAGTAGTTGATGAGCTGAGCACCGCCCCCGGCCGGCTAAGTCCCGGGTCAAGATCGATGTCGACTCGCGCATGGCTGGCTCCCAACAAGTCTGTTGACTGCACAAGGACTCTGTGTTTCACTATGTCGAGGACGGAAAAGATGCTCGATCTCGCATGTGTTCTTCCACACCCGGGGCATCTGCGTTTCAGGCTTTCGGCTCCATCAGAACGCCGCATCCACGCCGCGCGTACCGTGTCCACGCGCACCAGTCAGAGCATGACTGTAGTTCTAATGGATGCGTTCAGCTGGCTGGCTGTTGTACGTAACGTGACGCCAAACGGGGAGTAGGGCTACTGGAGTACTACTCCTCCTCACCGGTACACGACGTAGAGCATGCAGATCGAAAGCCTGGCAGATACGCACCGCGCCACTCAAACACTGTGCGTGCACCGGCGGGGACCTTTCACTGTTGCGAATCAATGTGCGCCCATGCCCGTCCGCAGGCGGCAGGGCCCCCGGGGAGGGCGGCGGTGCGTATCAGTGGTGGACTGGTGGTGATGTCCATGTCCTGATGAGGCTCGGAGCTCGCCAGCAGCCAGCGAGCGAGCGAGCACCGCCACTTGCAACGACATTAACCGAGCAGGGGCCGACCTAGGAGGACAGACGCGCTGTGGACTTGAGTTAGTAGCCGCCTGGTTCCTCGTCGTGCGCGCGCCAAAACCGTTGCAGGCGTCTCGCTTGGCCACACCAGAGATTATACTGGGCGTACGCCATGTTGTTACTAGGCGGGCCAGCTCCAGCCGTGGCGGTGGGATCGGGTGACGCCCGCCGCGCCACGCCACGCCTGCGCGGGTCACCGCCTGCCGGATCGGGGGAAGCAGCGGGCGTACGTCCCGTGGCGCGCTTGCGCGGCCGCGCCGAATCACCGATGCAGGAGTACGGGGGGGAATCACCGGGCGATCCGGGCGGGCGGCGCCTTTCCGCGCGCGGTTTGGCGTGGGTGCTTGCCGAATCGCGCGATGGGGGCGGCCCGTGCGCCGCCACATCGGGAAGGAGGTGCCAACCGGCCGGCGGGCGAGCCGTCGCCGCTGTGGCTTGGAGAGTTTGGAGTCCAGGCAGGACGCGGGCGAGCTAGGCGCTTTCGGTGGGTTTCCGGATCGGGGTTGCCGGGTCGGGGTGGACACTGAATGCGGTTTCGGTGCCGACCGTTCCGACCGGCCAAGTTGATGATTGCGGTGCGGTGATCATTGGAGAACGGACGATTTCCATGAACGAGTGATTGAACTGTGGAGAAGGAGAGGGCGTGCGATGATTGGGCCAGCCGATCGGATGCGTGGAAATGTGGAATGAGATTCCAGGGGTCAGTGAATGGCGCTGGGGCGTGGATGAACATCGAAGCAATGCATGTTATCGTGGAAAGTACGGCACCGTGACATGGATTGATTAACGGAAACGTAGCATCATGACAAGTGTCCGAACATTAACTACATCGCAAGCACACATAGACCTTTAGCTCTTGATGAAGCTATTTCAACGTTTTATTATGATATAGGATTGACAACACTGACGACACAAGAAGGCCATTACACAAGTTCAGTCCCACGAACAGAGCAAGTAGCGCTTAAACAAAACCAAACATGAAACATGCATGCATTCTTTGGCGGTGCATTTCCTTCCTCCATGAAGCACCTGTTTTAGTGGTGCTTTTTTTCTTTGGCCAGGTTTTGTGTTGGGCTGAATCTTTTCTTAGTGGTGCTCCACCCAACCAGCATTTCCACCACCAGCACCAGCGCCCAAGCCGTAACCCGCTCCAAATCCTCCTCCACCACCCATGCCGAAGCCTGGACGGGCTCCAGACCCTAACGCTCCTCCAAACCCTTGGCCTCCTCCAAACCCTTGGCCCCCGCCAAAACCCTGACCAAATCCTGAGTTTGAGGTTGAGCCAGATGATGAGCTAGACCAGCTCGATGATCCGGCTCCTGAGAAAGAACCAGAATTAGAACCAGAGCTGGACCATGAACTCGAGCTGGAACCAGCATTCGAGGCAGCTCCAGTGTCTGGTCCAGATAATACAGTTGAGCTAGTCCCAGAGTTCGAGCCCGACCATGCACCGGAATTAGAGTTCGTGCCGGCGGAGTTGGCACCGGAAAACGAGCCGGATTCGGAGCTCGAGCCAGCGGCAGCAGACGACCCAGGGCCTGCCTGAACCGCATTACCGGTCCCAGCACCAGAGCCGGTCCATGACGAGGAGCCGGAACCTGCACTTGCACCTGAGTTGGAGCCGCTTCCTGATGCACTAACAGATCCTGAGAAAAGAACTGTGTAAGTGTTTTTTCCCCCATTGCGTCACGAATGAAACAGTAAAACTAAAGTTCATTTTCATGTTACACCCTACAAAACGTCAGGTAATGCTTTTATATGCTTCACCTGAGCTTGAGCCGGAACCAGACATGGAGTTTGATCCACTGCCTGATGCACTGAATGAACCAGAGCTCGAACCAGCGCCCGAGTTTGAACTTGACGTGGACCCAGAGTTAGCATTTGAACCGCCGCTCGCTCCACTGAACGAACCCGATCCTAAAGAAAGTAGTAGAAAACCAAGTGAGGCCAAATTGAAAGTACTGGTGCTACTAGTTACGCTTTCAATAATTAAATCACTTGCTAATGACGGTTAACCTGAGGATCCGTAGGACATTCCACCGGAGGCAGACGACGAGCCCGATCCAGACATTGAGCTAGAACCCGAACCTGATGCACCAAAACCTGAGCCTGTGGCCATGCCAGCACCGGAGCCAGAATTCGATGATGAACCAGAGCCACCAACTGATCCCGAGTATGCACCACCAACAGCACCTGAACCCGACCCAGACCCTGACCCACAGTTCGAACATCCACCACTTGGCCCAACACTAGACCCGCCACCAAAACCAACCCCTAAACCCGAACCTGAACTAGCTCCAACATTTGAAGATCCACGACCCCGTGAACGGTACGTTACTCCACTCGAGCCGGAGCCGGAGCCCGTGCTAGACCCAAAGTTTGAGCCAGAGCCAGTGTTACAATCTGGCCCACCATTTGCCCCACCGTTCGAACCGACCCCAACGCCAACATTAATAGACGTGCCTAAACCTACCGACCCTGAGCCCAAGCCCGATCCTGACCCTGAGCACGATGACGTGCCTGAACCACAACCTGAAGCTGAGCCCCCATTACCAGCTCCATAAGCAGAACTGGAGCCATAACCATACCCAGCACCCGATCCGAAGAATTCCTAAGCGGGCAAAAAAGAAATTACTTCTGAAGAATACAACTGATGCCTGTCACATTCTAAACTACCACTAGCAGGATGTGAGAACGTTCACCATCAATCATTTAAGGAGACAGAAACAAGTTCGATTTTTTAATGTAAAAAATACTATGATCATGAATTAGGCGAAGTTCACAGAACGGAATCTAATCAGTTTGCTGCTGACGTGGAGGTCCTGATCACCACTAATGTAGTTTAAGACATAACACTTGGAGCTTAATCTTTGTCTTTAGAGCTGTCTTCAGAATCAAATGTACAATCTGCACCAAATCCTCATTCTTTTACAGACACTAGCAGAATATTTCGGCTTCATTATACAGGGGAATGCAGTGCTGAGCCACTCAAGTTGAAATCAGACTCCTTTGTGAACAAACTGATATTCCAAACAATTCAGCCAAGATCGTGCCACGAAAGTCAGGAATCTTTTCTCGGGTTAGAAGAATTACCAGTAGGTTAGTAAGCTTGCATCACTTTGAAACTTGATTTGCTAATTCAAAGTACAGTAGTTTCACCTGCAATCTGAGATTTCGATTGTACTCTGATTTTAGTTTCGTTGACATTCTTTTCTTCCTGCACGAGTTCAGTTGAAAGACCTTTGGTAAATAATACTACAATGCGATTCATAACAAATTACAATCTACAAATAGACAACTTACTTCTTGCTCAAATTTCTTCTCGCTTCTCGTTCTAACACCTCTGTATTCAATTGTGTAGGACTTGATTTTGCAGAAAGGACAACTGTATCACTAGTTAAGGACCCTAAGGGTTCAGATAGAAAATTGAGGTAGCCCATAATTTCATCTCTGTGTCTTTATGTCTGTACTTAGGTTGCACAACTTCGATCGAACAAAACGTACTCAGAATGAAGACCATGCAAGTGTGAGCAGCATTGAAATTTGAGTTCAGCAGAGGACGTTTCTTGCACATTCTATGCTTTTATTTGTTTCCAGTTATATGGTTTGTTGCACGTCGATGGGATGCAACAGTCAAGCTAGTATAGATCATTTTACCATTTCAAATCAAATTCGTAAAATAGGATACTGGACAACTTCAGAAGTTTTCGATGGCATCAGCTGTAAGAAGCATTCTGCAGAATGAGGAAAATTGACAAGATTAATGGAGCAGTCCCAAAAGCCTTATAAAGATATATACAAAATACAACATAAATATAGTAAGTAACGTTAACCCAGCATTGTCAGCCAGGTTGAGTGAAACAATGCTATTATCTAGTGCTACTTGGACCCCTACAACAGACGATCAGCAACAGCATAGCCAAACAAAGGAAACTCACCTGTACATATCCCTTTGCTGCAACATTTGGATCTATTCAGGCTCGGATAAAACTATAACGAAACAGAAAGAATTTAGCATCAGAAAGATAAATAAAAGCGGTATGAAGAATCATGACGTGTGCCTAGTATTCTCTGAAACAGGGAGCAGGTCCAGGGACGATCGATCATATACGTACGTAGAAGCAAATGGGGCACTCCTCAGCTTGGCCGTCGACGGCGTCCTCGGCCGCGTCGAAGCACGGCGCGAGGTCGCCGCTGCGGATGAGGCGGCGCAGGCGATCTGTGTCCATGTCGGGCAGCTGCATGACGAGCCGCTGCGGCCGCGTGAACCGATCCTCCACCACCGGCGACTGGCGCCGACGGCCCGCTGTAACGTTGCCCATCTGTGCGTGACAGACAGCGCGTAGCTTTGCTTGGAAGCCGTGGCGGGAGCGAGGTTTATAGCCTTGCAGCAGCAGCAATTCTGCATCCTTGAAGATGTGGAAGGAGATCGTAGGTGTGGGTGGTTCTGCTTTTTGAGCTGGGGAGGGAAAGAAGAAATGGAGGGAAGGAGCTTCAGGGAAGCAAGGCATCGTTCTCTTCTTTTGAAATGGAGTCTGACGTTGCGATGAGTCCATTCTCACCGCGAAGTCGCCTTTCCAGAGATGATAGATCAAAGTTGGACCAAGCAACTTGTTGGAGGAAAAGTATGGCACGAGAAAATGAAACAGAAAAAAAAAAGGATTCCGTTGCCGGGACTCGAACCCGGGTCTCTCGGGTGAGAGCCGAGTATCCTAACCAGCTAGACTACAACGGAATTGTGACAACACATGGATTTGTCGTTATAAATCCTTAATGAATTATCACTACAGCGCTATAGCGCTTACTTTCGGCTGGCAGCTGCAGAGACCATCTGTTCAAGCGATTCCTGACGCAAAGACGAATAATAGCAGCCTCGCTCAAACTTCACTTCCTCAAGACCTTAACATTTACATCTCCAGTTTGCACCAGTGATCAAGCAGTATATTCCACAAGTCATACAGCAGATCGATCGTTCCGGGTTCAAACATAGTGGGCTACCACACAGAAATAGGGGCCTCGATCAGCTATATCAAACTGCATATCTGTATTTCTATTCAGGAAACATCCGCAAATGCACCATATACGCTACACAAAAATTGGGATATTTGGACTCTCACCCCTACTTTCACAATCCAAGTCATCCTCTATCAATCAGCATATCTTCAATAGCAACATTCGAAGCTGAAGACAACTATGATTCATTACACAAACCATGTATCACCTTTGCTCAGGTTTAGGTTATGATTCTTATTTGCTTCATCTCAAAACAAAGGAACATGCAAGTCAAGATCATAATGCAGACTTAATTTCACTTGAGAGATCGAAGAGACTCCAGTTTCCGATGATGAGTTTACGCTTCTCAAGGCCATACAGAAAGTCCACCGTGCTTTTTCAGTACTACATGACATAGTTCGATTATTTTCAATACGATAGACATATAAGAAAGGGGTAAGATACCGCATTACCAAACATCCTGACTATTGAACATGTGGCCTCATTGAAAAAATGTCTATCCTTTGAATAGGATTTCTGCTGAAGTTGACATTTTCTGAAGATGGTTGTCAGGGCCTTTAGCCAAAAGCAGGATCAAAACACCACTTCTAAGGAAATTAACATTTAATGACATACAAGAACATAATCTTTGTATCAAAGGGTATTTTCCAAATTGTGGCATCTCTACATTAATCAGTGCGTCCTAACAGGCATGAAACACTGAAACTATTCTGAACACATCCGGACATTTCACCAATCCAAAAGATATTGCTCGATCAAACAGTGGTTATTTTTACACCAACCAACTTCCATCCGCTCAGAATGTTAAACTTTCTCTAATCAACAAAACAATCTTCAAGCTCAATTGCTCTTCTGGCAGCATACTAATTCAATCCACATTTTATTCAGGCAATACATAACAAACCTCTTCTATTTGAGTGAACTTGTAACCGTATGATCTGGTAAAACAACAGTAATAATAGAAACACTATTGACTGTAGAAGTAGCAATGGAGAACAATACACCACCATCAGCACAGAGCTACTTGTTGCCAGAGACAACATTCTCAACATACCATTTGTAGGTTTCGACAAGGCCCTCCTTGAGGGTGATCTTGGGCTTCCAACCCATCCCCTGTATCTTGGAGCTATCCATGAGCTTCCTGGGTGTGCCGTCCGGTTTGCTGGAATCCCACACCAGCTTCCCCTGGAACCCGACCACCTCCTTCACCAGCTCCGCGAGCTCCTTGATGGTCACCTCGCTCCCACTCCCTACATTCACATGATCCAGCCCGGAGTACTGATCCATCAGGAAGATCACAGCGTCGGCGAGATCGTCCACGTGGAGGAACTCACGCAGTGGCGATCCGGAGCCCCAGACGACGACCTCGGGGGCGTTGCACGCCTTGGCCTCGTGGAACCGGCGGATGAGGGCGGGCAGGACGTGTGAGTTCTCCGGGTGAAAGTTGTCCTGCGGTCCGTAGAGGTTGGTGGGCATGGCGGAGACAGCGTCGAGGCCGTGCTGGATGCGGTAGGCCTGGCACATCTTGATGCCGGCGATCTTGGCGACGGCGTACCACTCATTGGTGGGCTCGAGCGGGCCAGAGAGGAGGGCGTCCTCCGGATGGGCTGCGGCGCGAACTTGGGGTAGATGCAGGAGGAGCCGAGGAAGAGGAGCTTGCGGACGGAGCCGCACCTGAGCGCGGCGTCGACGACGTTGGTCTGGATCTGGAGGTTGGCGGCGATGAAGTCAGCGGGGAAGGTGGAGTTTGCGTGGATGCCACCGACCTTGGCGGCGGCGAGGACAACGTAGCGGGGCTGCTCAGCGGCGAAGAAGGCTTCGACGTCGGCCTGGCGGGTGAGGTCGAGCTCGGCGTGGGTGCGGACGACGACGTTGGTGAAGCCGAGGGACAGAAGGCGGCGGAGGATCGCGGAGCCGACGAGGCCGCGGTGGCCGGCGACAAAGACCTTCGCGTCCTTGTCGGCAAGGAAGGAGGGGAGCGGATCTGCGGAGGGAGAACAGAGGAGAGAGGTCAGATAAACAGAGCAGGGAGCCGGGGTCAGGGCAAGCTCAGCGAAGTAGAGGTTCGCTCACCGGCGGCAGCGATGGTGCCCATGTCGCCGGAAGGGGGGTGTAGGCGGAGGTGCAGCGGCCGGAGATGATGGTCGGATGAGATTCGCCGGACCTGCGAGGGATTTGGGATTATTAAGCAAAGGCGGGGGCGTGGGCTGGGCCTCGAATTGTGCAGCCTAGCACGTACTCGAGGCTCTCCCGAGTCCCGAGCCGTTGACCAGTTGAGTTTTTATTTTTTCAGATCGTGCAGAGTAGTATCGATTTCAGAACGGAGGGAGCACGTTGCTTTGAAAATTTGAGACGATGTTAGCAGGGATCCAAATTAGGCAACGTATCCTATGAGAACTAGGTTCGTGTGAGAACTATGAGAACTCCAATCTGGGCCACATGATCTTGATCCAAGGGGGACGCATAGGGAGAGGTGAGAGGGGGAATTTGCAAAAGTATGATTAAGTGGGCGGTGATTTTGTAAATCCCCCCTCCCACCTGAATTCATGCGCCCCTTGAATCAAGATCATGTGGCCCAGATTGGAGTTCTCATAGTTCTCACATGAACCTGGTTCTCATAGGATACGTTGCCTCCAAATTAAGCTGTTGCGTAAGGACGTTGTTAGGGAAGTTGACGGTGCTTAAAGATGGCACGTGAGGCCTCACAACTCACAAGATCCAAAGAGCATGCATTTTGCCGATTGCACGCATTCGCTTTGCCAATGCATGGTTCCTCTCAAAGAGTCCCAAAGAGTCGATAATTTGCTCTTATTTTTCTCCATCTAGCACTAGAATCGATTCTAAACACCTCAATTCCTATTGATAAACACCTCAATCATGTAACTCTTAACCCAATAAACTAGAACTAGTTGTTCTCTCTCTCAGATGGACCTAAATCGGTACATAATAGTCCCACGTTGCTCCAGGGCATTTCGCTTGGTTTTAGTAAGATTTCCAGCCAACTCGCTAAAGGGCCTGCCATTCTAGGCTTGGCTTGTTTGTATTTTTGTCTAGCGAAACAATAACGATATACACTTCATACGATATGGAATGATAATGATAAAGATAAATTTCAAAAATAGCGACCCATATATAGATATGATAAGGGAAAATCCATTCTACTTCCAAGGGCTTCATACATATGAATATGTTTGTTACATGTCTCACGCATCCGTAAAATATAACTTTTGCTCAATCCCAACATTAATCGTTGGATTACGCATGTAGCCTCTCAATAAGGTGTGTTCCTTTTTGCATCTAGCGATAATCCTCCCACAGCCGTCTGATGCGGGCAATAAGGGTCGCATGCAGGGCATTTTGCCTTGCATTCATCTTCTGTGTCAAAACATTTATCAATCCTGTAGCAGCAGAAGCAGGGGTTTTTGGAACAGAATGTTTTTTCTTTGCAAAATATCAATTTTAACTTGCCCTCGTCTGCAAAGGAGGAGTTGACCGTAACAGTACTTGTTGCTGCCGTAAGATTACTTCCGATACCACTGGCATCCATTAGCTGAGGTCGACCTGTTAGTACGAAGTAACAATATTTTGCATTATTCAGTGCGATCAACACACATACATTATAAATTTAATACAAGGAGGCAAGATGTCTAGTACTCACACTGTGTCGGCAAAATGAGGCATCCAAAGAACACAAAAAACAAGATGACTGTCATGAGATATACCAGGTCGCCAGCACCACTGCCTCCCATAATATGGGACCTCATCTCTCTCCTTGACCAATGTCTATATTGCGTTAAGAGTTATAATGGATGAATGGATCAATATAATAGACCATAGAGGGTTTATATCCTGTGAGATATCTAAAAATATGCGTTATATAGATTAATTGAACGTCTAAAATGAGTAGTAGTGTGTGTATGCATACACATGACATGAGACGTCCATGAGTACTTCTCCCTAGAGTGTTTAGATCTAGCTTGTACTTATCCCCAGGGTGATTATTCAACTAGAGTTTGGTCGGGTACGCGGACTTAGCAGAAAACAAAAGGAAACCGTACATGATCAGATCATTTAGGTCCGATGTAAGACACATAAATAAGTGATAGAAAATAAAGTGATGCACTATTGCATATTACAGATCGTTTCAACTACTTCAGGCATAAAATCCGATTGGCATTGACGTGTAAATGTAAGAGTTAGCTACGCCTCGGCAGCTCAAGTTAAAGATGTTCCTAATCAAATAAACATAGTCCACACAGAAAAGGTGAAGTGGACGAGGATCGTAACGGGATAAAGAGAGGTGGAAAAAGATAAATGCTTCTGAAACGCACGCAGGTAAACGGATCGAGCTCTTTTAGGATCAACAGAAGAACGATGTTATGGGTCAGGCTAGTTTAATTTCTCCAATAAAATCAAATAAACGTACGCACCTTGCTGTGAAAGTTGTGATATGATCAGAGAGAGGGGAGATCAAATACCCTTCGGAAGCCGCCGGATAGTTGCCCGCAGGTCGACGGCGTCGCGACGTACGTACGGCGAGACTCACGAAGTTGCGATTACACGATGCTGATGCAACCTACTACTTATATGCAGGCGAGGCGATGCTATATATGTATGGAGAGCCACACGTATGGTAACTTCCGGAGGCTATTATGTGCAGGCGGAGTAATGCTAGAGGAAAAACACGGCAAGCAAAATCGCATCGCAGGTCTCCGGAAGGAAAGACCTGGCTGGACTCCGGGAAACAGGCCTATTTCCCCGACAACTGACTGCCGGAGATACGGCGGGCATGGATTTGGCTTAACTAGGCCAGGCCGCAGATAAAACACGCACGCTTCGACATCAAATGTTATGGCCCAGGCAAATTCGCAACGTCCGGATGACAAGCAATTTGAACGGTCTCCGTGAATACGAGTGTGACATGTGTGGACGAGGTAGAGCCAGTCGAAATGGCATCACTCATCAGGTGGTGCCTTATGAAGACAACGAACGCCGGTGATGATCTGGCTCACGCTTATCATGTGCATTTGTCACATCCATTAGTTTTCACCTTTTCTGAGATATCAATTTCAACTTTCGCCTGGAATTAAAGGTCATTGTTGCGTACCAACCTAGCACATCCACGTGTAGTGGTGACATCATAAAGGAGGGAGAATAAAGAACAATATACAAACTATATGGTGTAAAAGTATTTCCGATGGTGAATCTAAAAACATAAATCTTAAGGTGTCACACTAGCTATGCTAATTTCAAAAAATAATTAATGGTCAACGATAAAAATGCTAGACTCAAGACAAAACCAAATGACAAAATATATTCAGCAGACTATTATTTAATACCGGAGGACTTACTAGGATTTAATTCGGCATAATTTTGTGCCAAACTCATAAAATGTTAAGAAGATACAATGGTTTTTTTTTTTGTCTCAGGGTGAGATTGGAGAATATATAAGACTTGCTCAACAAACTTGATAAACCCTCTTTTTTTAGAAAGAAAATTCTCAATATGAAACATCTATAAGAATATAAATCTACTTATAGGTACGCTTCGGATCAATCAGTGAGTCTGAATCCATTTTTTTTATAATGAATATGTTTTTGTGCTCCAATTCTTGAATCCACGAGTAATTTAATCAATACTAACTTACAGTCATATGTGTTCCCATCATATGTAACATGCCCTAAATGGCATAACACCTTTTTTGAAGGGAAATAATGTGCATAACACCTTACCTACCACAAGAATCTAGAGATCATCGAAAACCCAAATCCAATGGATACATGAGCAATCACCAATTAACACTGTAGGGACACAGCATTGAGCACCAGAAATAATCGTCTGGTCAGATTTTTTTGATGAAACTAACGCGCTCGGGTTCAAGTCCACTGAAATTGCATATTTATGGCTATTTATTCTTTTAGGGAGAGACTACATTCTCATCGACCACGTGGCGCTCGTGGTGACTTCGTGAATCTCAAGATCAGGCGGCTCAATCTTTCGGAGTCGCTCATAAGGGTAGAGGTTGCGTGCATGTGTTCATAGAGGTGAAGACTCGTGCGTATTTGTAAGTGTCTGCATGTGTCTGTACCATGTTTAAAAACCAATAATGAATTAATCATTGTTATTGGGCTGATGATCGATCGAAAATTCGAATTTATTTGCAATGCTGGACTCTACAGCATCTATAAATAAGGCCAGGGTACAGAAAAGCAAACAGCTCTCAACTCTCGAGCGCTAGCTCAGACTTTTCTGGTACGCGCAATGCCTTCCGACAGGGCTCTGCGGACGGCGCCAAACGCCGGCGGCGACGACGGGAGGTCATTCCTCGCCGACAAGTCTGCTAAAGTCTTCGTCGCCGGCCACCGCGGCATGCTGGGGTCCGCAGTCCATCGCCGCCTGGCCGCGCTCGGCTTCACCAACATCGTGGCCCGCACCCGCGCCGAGCTGGACCTCACGTCCCAGGCCGCGGTTGACAAGTTCTTCGCCGCCGAGCGGCCGCGCTACGTCATCCTCGCAGCCGGCAAGGTGGGCGGCCTCCATTCCAGCTCGGCCGCGCCCGCCGACTTCATCACCGAGAACCTGCGCATCACCACCAACGTCCTCGCCGCCGCCCGCCGCTGCGGAACCGTGCGGAAGCTGCTCTTCCTGGCCAGCTCTGTCATATACGCCGTGGACGCGCCGCAGCCGACGCCGGAGTCCGCGCTCCTGTCCGGGCCACCAGCGCCGGGAAACGAGTGGTAAGTAGGCAGGTGACAGTAGCATCTTTACTCCATGCAAATCAAGTTTTGCGGTATGCAAGTACACGTGACTAATTTTTTTTCCCTAATCTCGCAGGTACGCGATCCCCAAGATCGCAGGCATCAAGATGTGCCAGGCGTACCGCGCCGAGCGCGCCATGGACGCCATCGTGGCGACACCCAACAACCTGTACGGCCCGCGGCACCCGTTCCCGTCGGAGAGCTCCCACGTGATCCCGGCGCTGATCCGCCGGTTCCACCACGCCAAGGTCACCGGCGCCGCCGAGGTGGTCGTCTGGGGCTCCGGCGCCGCGCTGCGCGAGTTCACCCACGTTGACGATGTCGCCGACGCCGTCGTGCTGCTGATGGACGAGTACTCCGGCGACGAGCACGTGAACGTCGGGAGCGGGCGCGAGGTGACGGTGCGCGAGCTCGCGGAGACGGTGCGGGAGGTGGTCGGGTACGAGGGGAGGATCGTGTGGGACGCGACCCGGCCCAACGGCGTGATGAGGCGGTTGCTGGACAGCTCCAAGATGAGGGCGCTCGGGTGGCAGCCCAAGGTCGAGCTGCGGGACGGGCTCGAGGACCTGTACAAGCGCTACCTGCGTGGCGGCCACACGAACTCCAAAGCATAAACTCTCGTGCATGTACTGAGTGAATATGAGACTTCACTATCTAAGAAAAAAAAGTACTACGCACGAGACCTCATGAATTCGATCTGGCGCTGTTCTTTCTGTAATAAAATGGTCAATGTATTTCGACTTTACTTTGGGCTGAAGCGGCAGCAACAGGGGCCATCAATTCGAGCGTTTCATAGACGAGCTCTTTCTGTTTCCCTATGTAACGTCATAGGCCGCTTCGTAATCGGCACAATTTCTGTTCAGACAAGTGCAGGGAGACACCGCCGCTTGTCGGCAAGCATGACCGCCGAGTCGCCCACGTTTATATCGTCGGGACCCGCCACCGTGCTCTGGTCCGTCAAGTTTGTGGAGCAGCACAGCCGCCGTTAACGTTGTACTGCTCCTGGTAGCAATGACATCCATCGATACGGTGTCTCGCCGTGGTCCCGCGCGTCGCCGATCGGAGCGACCACGAAGGGCTCCACGATGTGGGGGGTGTGACGAGGGGAAAGAGGATGATATCCACTCCTCTGTCCCGTGGAATGTTCAAAGAAAGCGGACCGGCGGGAGGAAAAGGAACGGAAATGAAACGGGGAAATTGCGGTGCGCGGGAGAATCATTCATTGGCCTTTCTCTCCGTCTCCGTCTGATGGGTGTCGATCGTGCGAAGCGACCGGCGAGAGCGCCGAAAAAGTTGTGGCGTGCGGGATCGGCCATGTCGCTTCGCCGCCGTCATGTCATCGTGTACGGCCGCAGTCCCAGCCACGCACGTGTTCTTCCTCAATTTCAGCCACGTGCGCACCGTGGTTCCTCCATGTTTTGTGTGGGTGTGCAAATCCGGTGTTATCATCTACTCCCTCCGTTTTTAATTATATGACACCGTTGACTTTTTCGTTGAACTTTGACCAATATTATAGATTTAAATAATTACTTTTCGAATGTGAAATGAATATCATTAGATTCATCATCAAAAGCACTTTAAGGTTAACTTATACACTTAGCTATTTACATAAATATTTTGAATAAGACGAATGGTCAAACGTAACAAAAAAAATCAACGGCGTCATATATTAAAAAACGGAGGGAGTATCTATTATCTTAGTATTTGAAGGTTAAACTGAGTCATTATATTCGCTAAAGTCAAAATATTACCTCATTAATCGGAAAAGAAAAACACGCGTGGCTTAAAGCAACCCGTGAATTCCTTTCTTCAACCAGCAAAGGAGGTGCAGATCACGTCGTGGGCTCGTGGCCTCCCCTAATTAACCAGCGTCCTTGCAGATTGAGGATACCATCGCCACAAGATTGTGTCAGCTACGCCATCGTTGCACAGTACTGCCGTGGTCGCACAACGGGGCCAATGGATCATTGCAGAATTTGCAGTTGTTATCTTGAGTGCCATCGCAATTGTTGCAACCAGATTAAGCTGGCCGCGCCATTATCCTCGTATAACACCATAAAAATTGTGGATCGTGGACAAGCATCGCCCGCCGGGTCATCCACTTGCAATTAATATCATCGACAGATCGGGAAGGAGCGATACGAGCTGGACCAGAATTATATGAGACCGGGTCTCATGCATGTGAGATTGAGATCTTATTGTAGAACATGAATCAAGTTTTCTATTTTCTTTCTTATTTTTTATCCATGATTTTCTCATTGGTTCCTTTGGTAACTGATGCTATCTGTCATCTTATGAATAGCTCTCAATCCTACATGCATGAGACTGAGTCTCATATAATTCGCTTCCGTAGGAGCTACCCATTGGCACGGAAGATTGAGGTAATCAGCACAACGAGTGATGATGAATTACACACCGAAGTGGCAGCTATGTAGCTTAGCACTACCATTAGCCCAGGCTTGCATGTGCAGGGAGGGACGAGCATATTGGGCGCTCTAGAGTGACGGCCAGTAGAGAAATAGGAGAGGAGAGCGTGATGCCACCTGCTAGATGTGTTGAAGCATGAAGGAGCTTCTACCCAACTACCAAGATTCGTGTTAAATGACAGTTGATACCATGTGAGCCATCCTTCTTTATTCATTATGAGACAACACAATGAGCTTTTGATGCTCTTTTTTTTGTTTCGTATACGATAAATATTTCACATTTCATAATTTTTAGTCACCAGAAATTTTGCTGCCTCTCCGTAAAAACATTTTACATGTTGCAATCATGTTATTGCATGTTGAAACAATTTCTTCATTCAATATGTTTTTTTTTACTATGTTGCACCGATGTTGCGGTAAGCGTGGATGTATGTTGCAGTTCCGATGTTGCAACATTGAAAATTTTATCTACTTCATATTCAAAGGATGAGAGTTTACATTTCTCTATTTTTGATGGATTCAAATACAAACTCTTCATATTTTCTTCATATGTACGGTTCATGTTTGGCACATATTTTGAGAGGCACATTGCGAATGTTTCATCTTTTAAATGACAAATATAAGAAAGGTAATAAACTAAATCATTAAACTATGAATCTAGCATAATTATGAGAGTATACCATGTTTCAGGATCCAACTTTCACTTACCAATAAAAGCGACATGTGCATGCTCCCATGCATATACACAACAGTGGACAAAAATGCAATAACACAGGATACACATTGATTGTTTTACCCAGTAAAATCATTATGGATGAGAAAATCTTAAGTGTTGTATTTTTGGTACAGTAGTCTGTGAGAAAATGTGTTATATACTAGGTAACTAAAAATTTTCGTACACAACTTTTTACGGCCATTTATAATGCCTTTTTGCAGGTTGATGTAATACAGATATTTTTATTACCTAAATTCAAACCTGATTTGCTCAATATCATATTTTTTTGAGTGTTGTTTCGAATTAAATCAGATGAGCTTAATCTTGATTTTTTTTTTTGATATTGGACTTAGGAAAAAGAACAAAATTCGTATTCACAGATTGACCTGAAAAATATGATATATTGATAATGGGGATTTATTGGCCAATCTTTGAGTTTGTATATGGATGCATTATTGTGCGTCACTAAGTTAGTTAGTACATTAAAAGGAAAAGATAAATGACTGTATCATATCGATTCTAGTTCTATACTTCTATATGGATGCATTATTGTGCGTCACCTTCCTAGTTCTATACCGAACAGTAGGTGACAGCCACAGCGACATGCCGCATGCGAGGCAGAGAGGCGAACCAGATGGGCGGGCCGCGGGGGCGGGAAGCAAATGGGCTCCCCTTGCGAAACTGCAAGTGATGGCGTGGTGGCCCAATGGGATAGGGGAAACTCTCCCGGCCCTGGGCCCCAAAGCCAAGCCTCGTCCTCCCCCACGCGCAACCAGACCTGGCCCTTCCGAACGAGGCCGAAACAGATTGAACTCTCTCGTTTCTCTCTGCTGTTTTGATTCGTTCCCCCCTTTTCTTTTTTGAGGGAGTTTTGATTCGTTTCCTTGTTCTTCAGCCTGTGTGGTCGTCTTGTTTCCACCACCGCGATTAAAGGTTGGTGGATGTGGATGCGGCGTGGCTTGCCGTGCGCCCGTGCCATTGCCAGCTCACCACGCCATGCCATGCCCGGGACACTTGATCTGTTGCTGCTCATGCTCTCCCGCCACTTCTTTAATCCAAGACAGCACGTTCGCATCGACCACGTGCTCCGCGCCGCGGCGCGCTAAGCTATGCGTGAAGCCATGAACCAACGCCGCAGCCGTGCACGCTCGCGCCTGCAGCCACGTGGCGACGGCCGGTGTCCGGACGGGACGAGTCCACGTACGCTACTGCTCCACTCGCCGTACCGTTCACACGTACTGGTGCAGCCGGCCACCATCTGCTGTTCCTCACCTTTGTTCTCCCGTTCCTGCGGAACACGGGTGTTTGACCGTTCGATGGGCCGTTGTCCTACCCAAAGTCCACGACCGGAGATGGAAGCTTCGCCGGTCGTAAACCCTCGTCCAGTTGGAACAGGCGGCTGACGGTCAATCCCAAGTCGTCTTCCTTTCCAACAGCCGATGCTCCAGAAGAAGAACAAATCCATAGCATTTTCTGATCCTGCCTGCAGCCAGTCCACGTCAAAGGTCAAACCCCAACTCAATCCCAGCGGCAGAGCGAAAGCCGCCGGCACATGGAAGCCGGCGGGGGCGGGGCCCTCACCACCAACGCAACGCAACGCAAGAGTGCAACACGTTCCAAGTCCCGCCTGGCGCTGCCAACTCGGCCAACCTCCCCACCCGCCTCGCCGCCCGTCCATCAAGGCGTGACCGCCGATATAAACGTGGCCGCCGTGCTGCCTGCGTCCAGCCAAACGTGAGCCGCTAGCTGCTGTACGAGGGAGGGGTGCACGCCACTGATCTGTTCTGTTGAGGCCGGCGTTCGGCAGAGCACGGGTGTATCTCGCGTGCTGAATCCGAGTCCTTGCCGATATCCATCGAGTCAGGTTAGAATCCGAGCTGTAAAGGCAGTCGCGCCTCTACATAGGTCCGGGCGCGGGCGACGAGAGACCGCAAGCCCAACGAGTTTCCTTGACGAGTTCGGCTTCCGCGCGCGTTTCCCACGCACGCGACCGAGAGATAGAGAGAGAGAGAGAGAGTCTACTGCGCTGCGAGGCATGGCGACGACGACGACGACGGTGACTGCGGCGGCGGTGGCCGCGGCCATCACCGCACTGGAGCCTCGCCACAGCGGGCGGTGCTGCGGCCACGGCCACAGCGACGACGTCGTGGCCTCGGCTAGGGAAGAGATCGAAGAGGTGGCGGCGGCGGAGGGGAAGAAGGCAGAGAAGGAGGCGTTGCCGGCGCTGGTGACGTTCGAGCAGCTCCCGGACTACCTGCGCGACAACGAGTTCATCCATGGCCACTACCGCTGCGAGTGGTCCATGCGCGACGCGCTGCGCAGCGTCTTCGCCTGGCACAACGAGACGCTCAACGTCTGGAGGTGCGCCCCGCCGCCTGTTCACCTTCCCCTGCTTCGTCCTCTGCTTCTGCTTCGCCCTTCTGTTCCTGACTCGGTTTTCGCATTGCCTGCAGCCATCTCGGAGGCTTCCTCCTGTTCCTGTGGCTCGCCGTCGCCGGGGAGGCGGAGAGAGCGGCCGCCGCCGGCGCCACGGCCGCTCCGCGGATCGTGACGTTCGTGCTCGCGTCAGCCGACGCATCGTGGGCGACCAGCAACTCGGTACGCGACGAAAATCTTCAAACCCCGACCCGTTTTTTTCTTTTTCGTTCTACTTTCAGCCCTGGTCGCAGATCGATTTGTCAAAACTTAGAAAACACGCTGTGCCCTGCGAGCACACACCTTTCCTTTCCGCCCGATTATCTTTGCAGCTTGGTCAAAAGCATCATATTTTCGTTGAATTCGGAACAGCGTACTCCAAAAAAAAGGTAGTATATTCCAACAAGAAAACAACCCCAAAACCAGATACGCCCCAGCTGTGCAAGTATTGGCCGCTAGCTAGTTCAGCCACTAACTCAGCAGAATGTTAAGCGCCCATACCTGCGTCCAGTTCATAGTTCATCCAAAAGCTCTAGAATAAAGCCAAAGCGTCCACTTGGTAGGTCGTGGTCGCATCCACCATGTGTATACATGTTCGTCGCAGAAAAAAAATACTAGGCGCCAAACAGGACAGGCTACAGACAGTTGGAGTGGCTACAGACAGTTGGAGTTGGTCGTGCTCCGTGCTTAAACAAATCTGTTTGCCAGTCACTCAGCTGGAAATTGCAGGCCACATCTATGTTCCTAAGACTTACGCGAATCTGTAGGATTTTAAACAAACAACAGCTCAGTGTCAATGTCTAATAATGGTTACTTGACCTAATTATGATGCAATCTTATGTACTACGTAAAAGCTTGAATGTGTTTCTGGTCCTAAGATTGCATCATCTCTGTCTGGACGAGATCGATCGGTAGGGTAGGAGACCATTGCACTGTGCTTCAGTCTTCTCTAGTCCGTTCATCATAAATCTCCTCCACCTAATTGCATTAATCGATCTGTTCCAAATTTAAGCCAACTAACTGAAACAAATCATCACGCACTTTAAGTCTTGAGGCACCAACTTGCAATCTGTTGATATATAAAATTTCTGTCGTTTGTTGCACATGGCCATTGCTGAATGCGAAAGCATTTTTCAATAAATCATTTAAGAAAAATGGCATTAGTTTGGTGATAGTAAAATAGGAGTAAATTTCCTCTGTTTGTTGACTTACAGTACAATCCACTGATCAGCAGTAATAAAACGTTGGCACTAATATTCTGATCCCTTTGATTTGTGCAGACTTTGGTGGGCAAGGATCTCTCGATCTTGGGAAGCGTCACAGCGGTGGTGCCGAGGTGGCCGCGGACGGTGTTCCTGCTGGGCGCCATGACCTGCCTGGCGGTGAGCGCGACGGCGCACCTCCTGGCGTGCCACTCGCGGCGCTTCAACCGCATCTTCTGGCAGCTCGACTACGCCGGCATCGCCGTCATGATCGTGGCCTCCTTCTCCCGCCCGTCTACTAACGCCTTCATCGGCCGCGCCGCGACGCAGCTCGCCTACCTGGGCGCCATCACCGCGCAGGGCCTGCTGGTGGTGGGCATGCTGCTCGCGCCGGCGCGCTCGTCGCCGCGCCTGCGCCACCTCCGCGCCGCGCTCTTCGTGTCCATGGGCCTGTCTGGCGTCGTGCCGGCGCTGCACGCGCTGTGGCTCCACTTGGGGGACGCGCGTGCCACCTCGCGCTGGCGCTGGAGCTCGTCATGGGGCTCGTCTACGCCGCCGGGGCAGGGTTCTACGTCAGCCGCGTGCCGGAGAGGTGGTGCCCGGGCAAGTTCGACTGCGTCGGGCACAGCCACCAGATCTTCCACGTGCTCGTGCTCGTCGGCGCGCTCACGCACTACGCCGCCACGGCCATCCTCATCAGCTGGCGCGAGGGGTTGGCGGCGTTGTTGTGACTGGAGAAGATTGTGTGCACCATAGATGTAGTAGGCACAGAGCCTGCCATTGATTTGTTGATTCTTTGTGCATCCAATGTTTCTAAAATAAGTACGCATCCTGAAATGGTTGCTCCTGCCTTGTCCGTTTAGTCTGCGACAGCGAAATGCGCGAATCGATTTTTGTGAGCAGGGAGCTCCAAGCAATGCAACCCGACGCCCTGGGTCCCGTCAGAAAGGATTTCGACCGCATTTGTGGCCTTAAAAGTGGTCTAACGAGACTCCATGATTTAAATGTACTTTCCATCTGACGACATGAGAGCCTGTTGCTTAGGTTCCACAGTGTACAGAAATACTCCTATAACAATTGCAAGAATTAAAGAATGCTCTGTTTCTTGTGCTTAGACAGTTTTCACATGGTAACAGTGACTACGAAATGTGCGATGCTCTGTTTCTAGTTTACGGTGAAAAAAAAAAATCTGATGGAAGCAATTAGTTATTG
This sequence comes from Eragrostis nindensis, assembly GCA_012490785.1. NCBI lineage: Eukaryota > Viridiplantae > Streptophyta > Magnoliopsida > Poales > Poaceae > Eragrostis > Eragrostis nindensis. The sequence continues at coordinate 1,589 of JAAXCT010001353.1, read as the reverse complement.
TCTTATTGACATGTCAAACTATATATAAGTCACCACATATAGAACCATATGGTTCATTGCATTTCAAAAATCCTCAGTTGCAGCACTATTACTGTTGGGATGACACTGATCCAGAGATTTGCGCAAACCAAAGGTAGTAGTGGTCTTATGGGAAAGTAGCAGTAGTACATCTTGGAAAAACATCCTAGCTGAACTTAGCTGTGGCATCAGTCGAACACGACGAGCTTGTCATACTCTGGGCCGGAGATGGCCTTCTCCATGATGGCTCTCGGGCGTCACGATCCCGTCGCCATCAAGGAACAGCTTCACATGTTCTTGGAGAAGCCACTGACCAGCGCCACCCCGTTCTGCCGCGCGGTCACCGGCACGGACATTGAGTCCCGCAGGTTCCAGAACACAAATCTCTGGCACCCACGCGCCATACCCGGCCTCCGTGAATTTCCTCGTGATCGCCTCGTAATCAGTCTCCCATGGCCTCAAGGACGCCTGGTAAAACTCCATGTCGCTGAACACGAACACCCTCCTCACATGCATTCTGGGGGCAGGCTCCGTTGACCGCGACGCTGAGCAGCTTGTCGAACACCGCCTGGAAGTCGGTGTTCATGCACCAGTTTCCCACGGATGAAGTGGTCTTCTCTAATAGGGTCGTGCCGGTGAACAAATGCAGTGAGGCCACTGGCTGAAGGTCACGAGCCGATGGTGCCGGGGCCCGTCGCTGAGCTCGGATATGAGGAGGCCGAGCGCAACGCAGACGTTCAGGGGGAGGCCGTACATGCTTCCGGACACGTCACACACGGCGATGCAATTGTTGAGCTTGCCGAGCGCCCCGCAGATCGTTGACCATGCGTTCCCACTGCAGTTCGGCGACGCCGTCGCCGGCGATGGACGCCAGGATCTCGTGCGGGAGCAGGGCGCCGGCCGCGATCTTCGCCGTACCGGCCTGGACTTCTTCGAGGTAGCGCTGGAAGCGCAGCCGTCGCTTGAAGAAGAGTTCCCTGTATTTCCTCATGGCCCTGGAGGCCACGCGCGGGTACACCACGTCCCCCCACCGTGCGGTGCGCCGTGATAAAGATCTCCGGAAGCTCGAGGGCGCGGCGCAGGTGCGCGAGCATCTTGCGGAGGCAGTTGCGCGCCTGGAACACGTAGTACTCCTCGGGCATGTCCTCGGGGAGCTCCGGCGCCGAGCCCTTGGGGAAGAGGCGGCGGCGATGGCCTCGAAGAGGAGAGTGGAGCGGTCATGACGACAGTTCAAAGACGGGCACCATTTCCCGGCGAGGCGAGCTCCTCGATCTTGCCGTCGGCGAGCTTCTGCATGTCCTCGGCGAGGAGGTCGGCGAACATATCCGCCGTGCAGTCGTGCAGGAACCTGTACTTTGGGTCACTGCTGTACCTATCGACGGCTCTCGCGGCGGCCTTCGCGCGCGTTCTCCTTTCGATCTCCCGTTCGCGCTCCCTGATGGCAGGCGCGTTCCTCTTCCTCCTTCGTGAGAATGCGGGGTGGCAGCATGCGCATGGTGGAAGCCGGTTAAGCCTCTCGCGGAGGCGAGGCGAGATTCCTCTTCGGAACGCCGTCCTCGACGATGCGGTGG
>JAAXCT010001352.1:0-187759 GCA_012490785.1 Eragrostis nindensis | reverse complement strand
CGCGATCCAACTTCTTATATGGGCTCTTTGATCCAATGGGTGAGCAAGGCCGATGCGATCAGGATCGACCCATGGATATTCGTAAACAGGCCGCTTCAGTGATATGCCCGGTCATCACGGTCCATAATCTGGATCGCGATGCGATCCAACTTGGGTCGCGGGCGAGGGAATTCTGGGCCACTCCGCCATACATGTGTTACTTAAATAGGCCCAGCCCACCTCTCATTGGTTGTTTCCGCCTCTTCCGGCCCAATCCTCTTCAATTCTGCCCAGCCCAACCCCCCCACCCGCGTTGCCGCCTGGAACTTTCTTCCCCATAGTCCCTCCCTCCCTCCCCTATGGCGACGCGCGTTCTCGCCATGAATTCCATCAAGCGCATGCCAATTGTAGTTGTTCGTTTCGCTCTGCTGATTTTGTTTCCATGAATTCTTCGACTTCATTGCGTGCGTCTTCCACGGCCCAGGAGTTGCCCTCGGGCATGCTTCTGCCACCAAAAATAAAGTTCCTTCCGTGGCATGCAGGCGCCCCCAATAGCAAAGCCATTGATCGGTGGTCCAAAAGCGAAGGAGAGGGCCTCTTCCCTCTTCTCTTCCCCGTTTTGTGCGGATCCTACACAAACCACCACCCTCTGACCTCAGTCCGAAGCACCCTCCTGCGATTTCTGCCGACGTTGCGCGGACGCGTGTGTTCTGATCGGCCTTTGCACGCTCGCCGGAAGGCGCCGGAGAAGAAATGCTGCTGGCATGAGGCAGCCAAGGTCGGGTGTTTGGGGAGACGAGAGGTTGTGGTAATAACAAGTGATCAAGATGGAGAGCTACCTGGAGGAGAACTTCGGGGGCGTGACGGCGAAGCACACGTCGGACGAGGCGCTGGGGCGATGGCGCAAGGTCGTCGGCGTCGTCAAGAACCCCACGCGGCGGTTCCGCTTCACCGCCAACCTCGGCAAGCGCTCCGAGGCCGCCGCCATGAAGCGATCCAACCAGGAGAAGCTGCGAGTCGCCGTGCTTGTTTCGAAGGCCGCACTTCAGTTCATCCACGGTACGTACTTATTATGTCACAAACGACCAGAGCGTCGTTCCGATGCCAACAAGAATCTGCGCTTTGGTAATTCTTTCTCCGAATTAATGTTGCCATCGTCGACCCACAGGCCTCCCACCGCAGGAGGAGTACACCGTCCCGGCCGACGTCGCTGCGGCGGGCTTCGGCATCTGCGCGGAGGAACTTAGCTCCATCATCGAGGGCCACGACCTCAAGCGTCTGACCTCGCACGGCGGCGTAGAGGGCGTTGTCTCGAAGCTCTCCACCTCGGCGTCCGACGGCCTCGCCGCGTCCGAGGACGACGACGACAAGTTGGCCACCCGGCGGGAGCTGTTCGGCGTCAACCGCTTCGCGGAGGCGGAGCCCCGCGGGTTCTGGGTCTTCGTCTGGGAGGCGGTCCAGGACATGACGCTCATGATCCTGGCCGCGTGCGCGCTCGTCTCCCTCGTCGTCGGCGTCGCCACCGAGGGTTGGCCCCGCGGCGCGCACGACGGGCTGGGTATCGCGGCCAGCATCCTGCTCGTGGTCCTCGTCACGGCCACGAGCGACTACCGGCAGTCGCTGCAGTTCCGGGACCTGGACGCGGAGAAGAAGAAGATCGCGGTGCAGGTTACGCGGGGCGGGTACCGGCGGCGCCTCTCGATCCACGACCTCCTCGCCGGGGACGTCGTGCACCTCGCCGTCGGCGATCAGGTGCCCGCCGACGGGCTGTTCGTGTCGGGCTTCTCGCTGCTCATCGACGAGTCGAGCCTGACGGGGGAGAGCGAGCCGGTCGCCGTCGCCGCCGAGAACCCGTTCCTCCTGTCCGGGACCAAAGTACAGGACGGCGCTTGCAAGATGCTCGTCACAACGGTCGGGATGAGGACGCAGTGGGGCAAGCTGATGGCGACGCTCAGCGAGGGCGGCGACGACGAGACGCCGCTGCAGGTCAAGCTGAACGGCGTGGCCACCGTCATCGGCAAGGTCGGGCTCGCCTTCGCCGTCGTCACGTTCGCGGTGCTCATGCAGAGCCTACTCGCGCGCAAGCTCGCGGACGGCTCGTGGTTCCGGTGGACCGGCGACGATGCGCTCGAGCTGCTCGAGTTCTTCGCCGTCGCGGTCACCATCGTCGTCGTCGCCGTGCCCGAGGGCCTGCCGCTCGCTGTCACGCTCAGCCTCGCGTTCGCCATGAAGAAGATGATGAACGACAAGGCGCTCGTCCGGCACCTCGCGGCCTGCGAGACCATGGGCTCGGCGACCTCCATCTGCAGCGACAAGACCGGCACGCTCACCACCAACCACATGACCGTCGTCAAGGCCTGCATCTGCGGCAAGGTCAGAGAAGTCGGCAGCCCTTCCGAGACCAAGGCCCTCTCCTCCGAGCTGCCGGACTCCGCCGTGGCCGTGCTCATGCAGTCCATCTTCAACAACACCGGCGGCGACGTCGTCGTGAACCAGAGCGGCAAGTGCGAGATCCTCGGCACGCCGACCGAGACGGCCATCCTCGAGTTCGGGCTGTCGCTCGGCGGCGACTTCCAGGCGGTGCGCAAGGCGAGCGCCCTCGTCAAGGTCGAGCCGTTCAACTCGGCGAAGAAGAGGATGGGGGTGGTCATCCAGCTCCCCGGCGGAGCACGGCGAGCTCTCAGCAAGGGCGCGTCGGAGATCGTCCTGGCATCCTGCACCAAATACCTCGACGAGCACGGCGGCGTCGCCGCCCTCGACGGCGCGACCGCGGATCGCCTCAAGGCCACCATCGACGGCTTCGCGAACGAGGCGCTTCGCACGCTGTGCCTCGCCTACGTCGACGTCGGCGAGGGGTTCTCGGTGGACGATCAGATTCCGGTGGATGGGTACACCTGCGTCGGCATCGTGGGGATAAAGGACCCTGTCCGGCCCGGCGTGAAGGAATCGGTGGCCATCTGCAGGTCGGCAGGCATTACAGTCAGGATGGTTACAGGCGACAACATCAACACGGCGAAGGCGATAGCGCGGGAATGTGGCATCTTGACTGAAGGTGGCCTCGCCATTGAAGGCCCGGACTTTAGAGAAAAGAGTGAAGAAGAATTGCAAGGACTGATACCGAAAATTCAGGTAAATATTGACCTCTTAATTTTACTTGCCTCGCCCACCTTTTACAACGTTCATCACTCACTAGGCTCCTTTGCATGGACCAGGTATGGCGAGATCTTCGCCACTCGACAAACACACGTTGGTGAAGCATCTTCGGACAACGTTCCATGAAGTTGTTGCGGTGACCGGCGATGGTACAAATGATGCACCTGCACTTCATGAGGCCGACATTGGGCTCGCGATGGGCATTGCCGGAACTGAGGTAACCATTCCTGTGTGCTTTGGAATAATTGCAAATGAACTTTGACATAACAGTTTTTTAATGCTAAATTGCATGTGCTTTCAACAATCCATTAACAGTGTACGCTGAATATGATGTTTGAAGGTGGCGAAAGAGAGTGCGGATGTCATTATTCTTGACGACAACTTCTCCACTATAGTCACTGTTGCTAAATGGGGTCGATCAGTGTACATCAACATTCAGAAGTTCGTGCAGTTTCAGTTAACAGTCAATGTGGTTGCTCTCATTGTAAACTTCTCCTCTGCCTGCTTGATAGGTATATTGAACTCTGAATCTGGACAAACTTGACTATAACATATTCTAACACTCAATTTGATAACTGATTTATTACTGTTCTCTTACATTTGCTTGTAATCTCAGGGAGTGCTCCTCTTACTGCTGTGCAATTGCTCTGGGTCAACATGATCATGGACACACTGGGGGCACTGGCATTGGCCACAGAACCTCCAAACAATGACTTGATGAAGAGAGCTCCGGTTGGAAGGAAGGGAAACTTCATCAGCAACGTCATGTGGAGGAACATCTTAGGACAGTCCTCCTACCAGTTCCTAGTGATCTGGTACCTGCAAGCCCAAGGGAAATGGCTGTTTGGAATCAAGGGAGACGATTCCGATCTAGTCTTGAACACAATCATCTTCAACTGCTTTGTGTTCTGTCAGGTAATGTGGAAATGTACTGGTCATTTTGAAGTCTGACAAGGCCACATTTGGATGTGCTTTTGTGTTTCTTGGTGAAATATGACTCTGTTTTTTTTATCTCACTCCATGATTTCATAAGAAATACTCTAAAACATCAGGAAAAATATGCAAAAGTTCCACATAACCCTACTAACAAAAGTGGTACTGCGTAGTTGACAGGACTGTGACTAAGAAAATTGACCTGAAAGTCGACTAAATTCTCTTTTTTTTCAGAGGAATTCACTAACCTTTTACTGATTGTGCAGGTGTTCAATGAGGTGAGCTCAAGAGAGATGGAGAAGATAGATGTCTTGGAAGGCATCCTAGACAACAACGTGTTCGTCGCCGTCCTCGGCAGCACGGTCGTCTTCCAGTTCATAATCGTACAGTTCCTCGGGAGTTTCGCGAACACAACCCCGCTCACATTCACGCAGTGGTTCGCCTGCATCTTCATCGGGTTCATCGGCATGCCCATCGCCGTCGCGGTGAAGATGATCCCAGTCGATTTTGTGTAGGAAACACACTAGCAGTGTCCGTCAGAAGCTGAGTTCAGGCAGTTTTGGCCGTCGCCGTACTCGTAACATAGTTTCATGGTGACTTTGACTTTTTTTAATTAACTATATAGACTAGATGTTGAGCCAAGATAAATGTGGCAAGTGTTGAATAGAACAATGTAGCTTATCATTTCCACTGTAACGGCAGTTCCACAAGTGGGCTGGGCCGGTGCAATGGAGCAAGCTCAGCGATGCCAGCGACACATTGTCCCAGTATGATATCCCCTGGCGATTTCTGGGAAGGTGACCGTGCGGCAGCCATGGCAGATTGGCAGATGGCAGGCACCATGTGTCCATGCAAGGTTGAACCCACCGGCGGACTCGACAGTCGACACTGATCCTTCCCTTGTCATCAGCAGACGGAGGAGCCGCAGCAAGAAACAGTAGTACGTTCGATAGCAATCCACAGAACGGCTGGGCACGACAAACACACCATTCCGCCGGACCATTTGTACCGGCTCACCTCGCCCCGGGTCGACTGAAGAGACAGCTACCTTCCATGGCATGGGCACGAGAGCTCTTCGGGGGCGCCAGTTGGTGACAACTGAAAAAGTACGCAGCTGTCCGACCGTGATCCGCACCGGTGCGCCGTGGCGCGTCGCTGGTCCGCTCCAGACAGAGCGCCGTCGCCTTTGGGGATTGGCCGCGCCCTCTTGTCAAGGGAATATGTCTCCGCTTCTCGTGTCGTGTCCCATCGCCACTATCTGGGCTCCGGCTCGCGACGGGGGACGCGCGGACGGACCACGCGGTCACGCGGCGTCCGTCCGGGATTTTACTATTGTCCAATCGAGACCCGTTCGCCTTAGCCTTTCCACGCCACGCATGTCGCGCGAGTCAAGCGTTCGGTGGAACACCACCCCCGCCACGGCGGCCGAGACCAGTGGCCAGTGGGCCGTGGCTCACGCGCTCAGCCGCAGCTAGCGTACGCCCGGATAATTCAGTAGTAGTACACGCTCAACACGAGGAGCATTTGCCATAACACAGGTTTGCTGTTCCTCGCAACGATCGTTAACTCGTTGTCCTCAGCACTGGCATCTGGCATTGTTAGTTCAATAACATCGCAACACCGGGTTGTAAATTAATTTCTGTCCAAACCGCTTTCTTGTTAGTTATTGCCTCTTAGTAGTAATTTGTTTTTGTCTCTTGGTGCTGCCTGTAAATTTTGTAACTTTTGAACAGTGAATTTTTGGCAATAAAATTCAGGCAGATCGCAAGGCCGTAGTTCCTGTATAAAAAAAAAATCCCCGTGTTCTACAGAGTTGTTTAGTAGTATACCACTACAGGAACTGTGACAGTGATGCTAATCCTTCTTTCTTATTTTTGCGCCCTCTTTCTGAAAGATGGTGTTTTTGCTGTACACGAAGCCGGCTCGCTTCTTATCCACTGCACTGTCGGCTGCCTAACTTCGCAATCATTTTTTTCAGTCAAGTAACTATTACTCATCCGGGGGAAAAGCAGTGGCTGCATGGCATGTAAAGGAGCCTTTTTCCCGCCTGCCTTCAAGGCTTTTAAAAACAGAAGTTGCACTGGCCCGAAAGCGAGTTAAGCGACACGGATGAAAGAACAAGAGACTTTGCTTTTCACTTCCGGCTGTTGGTGCCTTGGTGGTCGACACTGGTCTGGTTGAAAGGCGGCAAGTCAATGTGGTCTATGTTCTCCCTATGTTGAAAGCCATGAGCTTTTGAGCTAGTACAGTTTTGACAAGATTTTGTTGACATGTTAGCTATTTATTCAAACAGAGTTTCGATCACGCAAGTCTATCTAGTAATGATTGAGATTTGAGAACACACAAAGAGAGGACAAGAAACCATAAAAAGATCATCGAATTTTCACTAATGCGCGGGGAGAGGAAAACCGAGATGCCCTGAAATGCAAAATGGAACAGGATGGATTCAACAAACCCGGCCTAAAGCTAGTGTAAACGCTGAAACACGTTAGGCCTCGAGTCTGAGGTCTCAGCCTGCTAGCTATGACGCCAATTTCTTACGGCGCCTGTCAGCAGCAGCATCTGATCCTAAAGTCAAAACCGGCAGCTCAAGGACACTGGTATACCTTGGTCGATTAAACAACGGTGATCAAGATAGCGACGCCATCGTTGCGCCTTAATTAGTACTTAATGGCGATCCACGTTTCGTGCTGCATATGCTACGGGGCCTTGCACTTTGTATATTTCTCGACATAAACTTGGTCGGGGGAGTGCGCGAATCCCGAGAATGGCAAAACTATGGCGTACGATCCTTTTCTTCTTTTTCTTCTGGGGCTCGCAGAAGAACTTGGTCTACCCTATTCATGGAGTTGCTCTCAGTTTTTTTTTTCTCTCTCTCTCCCTAAGTTTTTTTTTTTTGGGAAAATCTCTCCCTAAGTTGAACAGCATTTTCTGAAGCATGTGCACTTATGTAGTTGCTGCATTTGTTGAGCAACTGCACCAGATTCATGTACTTTTTATAGGAAAATAGAGGTTTATAGGAAAATAAAAGGTCGTAGAAGCTTATTCTGCACAAGACAGGCTCGGTAAGTAAACGTCCCCCAAAACAAAATGGAGAGTTTTCTTACTCCTGAAATGTTGAGTGCATCAGACAAAAAAAATTATAAATTGCAATTTAGGTAAGTCAGGTGACTTGACCGGTCAAAAAGAGGTTACTGGGGGTAACAGAAAAAGGGAAGGTTTGAACAGTCGTGACTCGTGATGTCAACATGCTATTGACAGGGATGTGACAGAACATAAGAGGGAAATATTTTCCCTTAAAAAAACATAAGAGGGAAATAGTATATATGCATATAAATTATGTCCTGGGCAGTGGTTGTTAGGGCAGAAACAAATTCAAGGTGCATAATGTAGCTAGCTGTACTACACCATCAACATATTATCGAAACAAAATAAGAGTATGGCTAAAGAAGACCTCATCTGAGCTTCATGAATAATTCTAAAAATTAGGTCTCACCAATCACTACTCAATCATAGAAGAGATCTCCCAACAGAAAACTAAGTGCAGTACTGGTCCATAGACAGGACTGAAGAGTCTGAAGACTACACGCTAAAGGCACCTAAAAGACAAAAAGTACTTGCATAATGTTTGCTCAATGATTCACGAAAGAACAAGACATCTCTAAGCTTGCGCACCAAAAATATGTTCATGACTATTCTGTAGATCTTGTGCTGCACAAGCAATATGCGTAGTACTGAAAAGTGAACCGAATGCATAAGCAAGAATTATACGCACTGTTGTTGAGTAAGCAGTAAGATATAGAAGATACAAGAGAAGAGGCATGATTTTCTGAACATCAGAAGGAAATAATTAATGGCTCAAGAACACTGCATCTGAAATGCGTATACAGAATAACATTGCACTTGACCAAGCTTCATGATAAAGGATGACTTTATACATAGATATATAAAACCCTTAGGACAACTTCAATCTCCAGTCACCGATATTTAATCGAGTTAAAAACAGTTCGAGGAAAGAACATAAGCAACAACAAAAACAACAACAATTGCCGAGGAGAGGAAAGCGAAAACAAGTCTGAATTGAGAAAAATGCCTGGCTTTCCCGCATGCCAAAATCTGTGTCACGAAATGGCTTCTTCTTCGCCAGAACTCTCCTCAATCCGTTAAGCCGCTGGTTTGCACGACGACCTCCATGGCTTTGCTCTGAAGAAGAACTGAGAAGGCGAGGAAGACGAAGAGATCACCGGACCGGCCTCGCCGGGATGGAGAGGAAGCAAGATCGCTGAAGAGGAGACGGTAGGTTGCAGGAGATGGTGGCATTGACATCCTCTTCATCCTTCTTCATGTCCGAGTGAGCTGCTAACTCGGAAAGCAGCAGCAAAGCGTGTGTTTTGGAGAGGGATAGAAAGAGCGAGGAAGGTTTCTCTGCACTAGATGTCTAGATGCTAGTATAATATACTAGAGGTTTTTAAACACACACAAACACAACCAGCAAGGCTCACACCAGGATCTTTTGTGCGTGCATACATGTGACCGACCAGCAAGTTTAAACAAGGAATGGTAAGCGCACAACATTCTCATAGGATTTTTAACTGTTAATCTGCTGTTATTTAATTAACAAACTCAAGTCCACAACTCTCAATTCCCTATCAAGGCAAGACCATGATCCTGGACGTGTGCGGTAATGCCTTGGAATTCATAATTTGATACTGACTTTGATTTTATATCAATCTTATTGAAGCATGAATTGTGTTCTCAATGGTACACTTTTCACGTATAGGTGGTAGTTCCGCGGATTCTTTTTCAAGGAACAAGTTTCATATGTAGAAAGCCAAGTTTCATGCGTTTCAATGGTGAAAAAAATATAACAAGTGATGATGTCTTAAAATTTAGTGACATGAACAAATTTGAGGTCACTAAAATCCTGATTTCAAAAAACATTGTGTCGTTTAAACTAGCTTGTATGCATTCTTTGAAAGATCTATGCAATGTGCAGGTTCAGAATTGGTGCAGAAGTTCGAAATCCGTTAAAAAAAAAGACAGGGAAGAGGGTCGTTCCCACAAGAAACTGACAGAAAAACAAGCTTTTTGGCTTTTGATTCTCTAATCAACGTAGAAGGCAGGGGGCTAAAAGTGAAAAACAACATCTTTTTTCGCACACTCAAATGGGTCCACCCCACCGTTGCCACAACGAAAGGAAGCACGTGGTTCTCTTGTGCCGTTAGGCTTAGCATAATAATCAATTGGCATTGGTGTTTTTGTTTTGCTCTTGAAATCTTTATCTATGAAAACTGCTACATAGACGTGAAAGCCAAGGAGAGTATATTCATGTTGTTCACCAGTAAATCCACCTTTCATGTGTTTAATAACCACTATTTTGTAAGTAATAAGGCATCAAAACTTAACCTTTGTTTTTTTCAACAAAAAATTAACCATTGTTTTCTAGCACAACCTTTTCAATAAATTTCACATCGACAATTGCCACGGACTCATCAAATGATTGCTATGAGTTTTATACTTGGAATATTTCCTTATATATCAAGGATAAAATATAAACCCATGATATGCCTCTGCTAAAAGCATCTTCAAGAGACTCTCTCTATAACTTTCTCAATTTACAGGAATAGAGATTTTGTTAAAGAAACACTCTTCAACATCCTCTTCAATTGGATATCCAAATATAGATATCCTCTATTTCGGATTTCTCGCTAGCCAGAAATGGAGAGCGAGGATTGCTCTCTAGACTGCGCACAAGATATAGAAAAGCTGTTGGAGAGTCAAAAGATATAGAAAACGATTTTTATGCAAATGACTCTCTAAATGATGATTTACAGAGTGAGATGTATGATTTAGTGAGGTAGTAGAAGTTTCTCCGTGGAATACAAAGGAGTTCCTCTTAGATTTTGTAATTCTACCTCATCCGATCGTAGTGTATGTAGGAAAAATGAGAAAAGAAAATTATGAAGTGTGGTTTACTATCGGTCATGAACGTAACTTCTCTGCAATGTCTGGCAATCTGTTTTATTCATAAGGGCGTCTCTCACTATCTAACTCAAATTTAACTAGATGAGGAACGGCGGCACCCCGATCAATGCAGAGTTAATATAGTAGGATAGATCAAGAATGCAACAAACTACTTGTATTGAGAAGACCTCTAATAATGAGGCGTTGATAAGATGATTATGTATGATTAAGGGTGAACCCATTGCAGTAGTGGACGCACATGCCCCCCCCCCCCCCCCCCCCCCAACTTTTTTTGAAGTAAAAAAAAAGATGAATATTGCCTATATATGCATCATTCTTAACACATAATTCTACACCTTATTTGCATGTTGACAAAATCATAAAACACCCTTATATTGCAATCTTTGCACCTCTAATGGATAAGGAAGGAAAAACAGTGTTGTATGTTTGAAGGCAAGTAAGAGGTGGAAAAAGTACATAATCTAAGCTCAATGGTGCCCTATGTTGAGAAGGTGAGTTAACCCTGTCATTCTGATAACTTTGTAAGCTAAAAAAATGATATAGATCGTCAACAACACCCATAATACAGATCAATAATCAACAAGCCCATGTAAAAGCTTGTCTGCTATGTACTACGACATGATTAAATGATTAAACTGGAATACCAACAATTACTGCTTTGGCCGTCGTGCGAATTGCATCGGGTGAATGTGCGGTGACGATGATAGAACCTCCTCAAATGAGAAAGGGGGCCGGCAAAGCCCAAAGGGGGTAGGTTCTGGTCCACCATGCACCGCACACCACGCGCTGCAGAGGTGACAGGCCTACGGCCGCGGGCACTTTGACCTCCGACGCCGGCGGGGCCACGCCCACCCGCCACTCCGTCGCCGCCTCTGCGCCACATCACGTGCCGCGCGACCCCGCATCGGCCGAAGGGCGCCGTGGTCATTTTTTCGCGGTGTTCGCACGTGCGAGTCTCCACGGCCGGAGCCGGCGGTCGGGCGTTTCCGGGACCGAGTCCCACGACATCGGCCCGGCTCTTCCACCGATAACGCCCACCCACCGAAGCAACGCCCGTCCGTCCACGGGCAGCTTCGCTTCTATTCCCACGCACGCGCGTCCATCCCGATGGTGGCGTCCAGCGCGCCCTTGTCTGTCGCCGTTCCCACGGAGCTACTAGCGTACTGTGCCCTGGCAGATATACAATGCAAATATGCAATGGTCAGGGTGGAGAGATTCTGAAGAAACTAGTATAATTCAGACTTGAGACTTCTAGATTTTTAAATAAGTGTTCTCAACAGAACATATAAACGCTGATGATCCAGCTACAACGCTTTGTCCAAGGTATTACCAGTACAGAAAAGAGTGGTCCACAGCAACTCCTGTCATCTATTCTATACCATGCTCTCCTTGTCACAAGCTCACAACCATGTCAAGTTCAAAAAAAAAAAAAAAAAAAAAAAATCACAACCATGTCATTCTGAAAAAAAAAAAAGCTCACAACCAATTCCGCAGTAACACGTCTTCAGCTCACAGTTACGAGATCAAGCAATTAGGACACGAAGTTAGCAATAAAAAATAATAGTGAGCCAAGTACAAATCGCGAAGCAAGTCTACCAAAGTTAGCAGGACACAACCTCAGCATACTCTAAAGCCGGCCGTAGAACGTAACAAGCACACACTTCTAAAGATAAAACTGAGGCACATTAGCGGCTATATGACAAGTTGACAACACTATCACAGGCAGGTCAGTCGCAAGCAAAAGACAACATCGTTTGCTGGTTAACCTCGCTCGTCGACCTATCCAGACGACGACGGCCCTGGACGGACGGCCTGGTGGCCCATGCCTTGGGAGATAAACTGATGAGATGTGTAGCATCCATGGCGCGAGGGTAGTCCAGGGAAGGTGCTGCTTCGTGGCAGATTTCCAGCATGCCCGGCTGCAGGAGGTGAATCCTCCGTCTCCCCGCTCCAGGAGTCTTCCGGTGTCGGCGTTGGCGGTGTGTCCTCCATCTGTTGATACTGCACAGCAGCTCTAATCCTGCCCACAGGCGGTGCATTCCTCGGCTCTCTGGAAAGAAAGCCAGCTGCAGGCTCCTCCACGAGTGGTGAGTCTTCCAGCCTCCAATATTCCACTCCAGCCGGGGGTCTGCCCGGCGGTGGTAATGGTAAGTCTCCAGGTAGATGATATGGACCACAAGCTGATGTTACCTCGTCGCAATCAGCAGGAGCAGTTGATTTCTCTGCAGTTGCACTTTCAGCAGCATTACAGGCTTGTGGATCAGTGCCCCCATGCTTTGAGATGGAAGAAGTTTGATCCTGTCTTTGACAATCAGCTCTATCTGACAGAGAGATGCTCATATCAGATTCAGCACGAGTTTCTGAATGATGCTTCTGGGTCGGATCACTCCATCCTGGGGTTTCATAGTTGCAAGGCTGCCGCGATCGGCCATTAGTATCATTCCAGAAGTCCCCTGGAGAATTAGTGGCATCATGGTATGTGTCGGCCAACAACTGATCAATGACAGAGGCATGGATGACTGTGTCCCCAGCGTCATCCATTTCCACATGCATTGTGACCTCGCTTTGCATGTCAACATGGGATGCATTTTCGCTAGGGGCGTGCCTCATTGATCTGGCAATCTCTGAGTGCCTCTTCGCCCAATCGCTACGGCTCCAAAGAGAAAGCGGAGGAGGTGACACATTCCATTGCTCCATCACCTTGTTATCAGCATCAAAGGATCCGGGCAGATAGAATGACTACATAATTTGCAACAGAAAATGTCAGTAAAGAATAGAGCAACATTTTGAATATGATGTACTTTGCAGAAGTACCTTTCCTGAGAGCTGATTAGAGTCCTCCCATATTAGCTCATATGGTGGGTACTTCTTATCCAACCTATCCAACATCAAGTATGGAATGGTATTAGAGATTAGCTTCAGCCAAAAAGAAGCAGAGAGAAAAGATAACCTTTCAGTTTCCTTGGGTACAATAAGTATAATCAACTTTGGCTTGAAACTGAGAGCTTTGTTGATGAATTGGTTAGCCAGAGAAGATTTAAACCCAAATGGAGGATTTAACCCCATGATCTGTGGACAATGTGTTGAAATACTAACTGAGAGATTATGTCACTAACAATGGGCTGAACAATTTAACGTAAATGGCTGTGATCATACCAGTCGGCATCCTGAGGGCAATTCATCTGGTTGAACAGTCATCCAATCTCTTCTCTCAAAGTTGAAATCATTCTAGGCAAAATGAAGATGTTTTAACAGTCAGCTGATAAAGTTTTGAAAGAACCGAACAAAGAAATACAGGACACCATTCCTTTTTAGCAATTTGATGAAATTAACAAGCATGCTACCTTTGGCTGGATGAGATCATAGTTTTTGTAGGAGCAACTTTTCCCAGAAGCTTCCAGTTTTTCCTTCAACAATAAGCTAAAATCATTTGAACCACAGCAAAAGTCGACCACCTGAGATGAATAAAAACAAGAAGCACAGTAAAATTCATAAGAACAACATTTGTCAATCACATATTGCGTTCAGTTCAGGATCTGAACCCTACAAATGGCACAATGAATTTTGAAAGCTTGTATTAAATGAGCACATGGATAGAAATCTCGTAAGTTAAAGTCTTCATGAGAACCACAATCATTTGTGCGAAGATGAAGTAAAGCAAGACATTCAACAAAGAGATATCCATGCTATAATATTTGCAATGAAACAGAGGCTTGGTGATTAACCGACATATGGCCCATAAAAGTTTATGATGTTTACTGTAATCTTCCACAAGGGCCAAACCAATTCTGAAGTATTTTCTCGATAATTGGTTGAGTAACCTTTGATGGCTCTTCTTTTAGGTCTTTCTTTGGGCATTCGGCCTGTGTCAAACCCTTCATAGTTCATACTTTCTTTTATATATAATACAAAAATATAAGTAGGGAACTCCTCTTTCTGATCCATTAAATACTCCCTACGTTTCAAAATAAGTGTCATTCTAGCCTCAGGCACAAGTTGCAGGGGCCTCAAGCAAGTCATTCAACCAACAGATATACATGTTACAATATTTGCAATGAAACAGAGACATGGTGATTACACCCGCACATGGCCCATAAAGTTTCATGCTGTTTATTGTAAACAGAACTTATACATAAAGTATTTCCCCCTAAATCATGGAGAGATGTGTTCCCTGAGCTCTGATTTTTCTAAGGTACCAAACCTTGGCTGGCCAGGATCACACGGAAACCAAATTCAACCCTGCTGTGAGCACCATGGCTCAAGCACAAATGGGTGGCATTCTCCACCGGAGGCTCCACCAATGTTGCTCTCACTCAATTATCCTCTGACATAGATTATCTTAAATATTGCTACTTTCAACAAAACGACAAGGTTTTATCTATATACTCGATTTATCCTGACTAGCAGGGCCATCACCTTCTATTAAAGTGTATCACGGATACAAGATATATCACATACAAAAGTTTTTCTTTTATCAGAATAGTTTCCTTGATTGAGTGAACTAAGCAAAAATGACAATAATTTTTTAAAAAACTGGGATCATAATGCGGCACAGAGCTTATGCACATTCATCAGAGCATAATCCCAAATAACAAAACAACAATCAGCCCAATCTACATAATACAACATGAGCAGATATTTACCGTGTCACCGCTTTGAATATACCATTGTAGCTTATCGACAATCTGCGTGCATTTTACAACAGTTGCTTCAGTATCTCAAAAACACAATAGTGTATAACAAAGTTGCTGAGTATAAGAGTAACCAGTAAATACATTTGCCATGAGTTATGCACTTATTCAGCATTCTATTTATAACCAATATCAATGGACACATTTCTAAACTGAGATAGGAAGAACCTATTCCTTTTACACTAAATGCATCCGACGGATACTACAGAACAGTAACGAAATGACAAGGACACATCCCAGTTATTTGCCATGGCAGGCATAGGATAAGAATTATTTGTTCCTACTACCATACCATCCTAGCATGCATTCTTCTTTTGGTTTTCCGTATGTGGATTTGAGTGGCATAGAAAAGCGTTTTGATTATGTTCCTAATACATAAACTGTGTGACCATAGTGAAAGGGATCTTAACCACCTTGGTAGTCATCTTACGAGTATTCAAGAAAAAAACGAATATGTTCAAATTATGTTCCAAGTTCATTTTCTGATCATGGGTGTCAATTTTCTGATCATGGTAGATCATGTAATTCTGTGCAAACTTCGAAATCACAATACCGCCCTAATAACTCATGAGGAACTTGGCTATCTGTAGATGATAGAACACTATTGCATTGATGTCTTGTTTCAAGCAGCAGCATCAATAATTGCAGAATTGATAGAACGGTGTTGCACTGATGTCTTGTTTTAAGCAATAGTACTCATAATTGCACCTACCAGCTGGAGTTTATCCAGTTTGGTGAAGTGGCGCCCATAAGATGTATAGCGCATGCCATGAAGAAATGGTGCAAGAAATACACTCAGTTTGTTCTGCGGGTAATAAATCATGTTATCATGGATATAGTTGCAGTTCAAAAAAAAAAAACTTAAATCCCTGCTACTAGCATATGTCTTTATAGAGAAACATGAGATATTTTACAAGTATCTGGATTGCAAAATAAAAGCAAAGATACATGAGTTCACTAGTATATGGATGCCATTTGCCACTGTATATTTCCCTAAGAATACAGTAATAAACCATATTGTATAAAAAAGCAGGAGGAAAGTTTCATAATTACCTTCCATTTTGCAAGTTGAAAAAGATCACTAGGTGCGCAGACAGTTTTCGCATCTTCTATGCAGGCACCATTTTCTAACATATGCAGAGCGGCTTTAACTGCCTGCAAGGAAAACATATAAGACCGACCAAATCATTGCAGTTCTTATAATTAAGCATAGTAGAGTACCTCAACGGATCTTTCCACCTTTCCTAGCGTAATCTTATCAGCATTCTGCATAGTTATGTATGTAGAAGGTACCACTAGCTTTTTTTGCACATCCTCAATTGTTATATCAGCTGACACCTTCTGCGCAAACTCATAAATTCTGGAGATAATGATAATCTCAGTGCATGCGAGTACGGAAAGGATACAACATTATAAATAATGTGATACTTGAACAAATACTGAAACATCATGTCATGGTTGCATTGAAACAACTCAAGATATCTGATATGATAACTGCCAGACAAATAATAGGACAAAGGATAAATATATGATGATATATTTGTTGCCTTTATTTTGTTTGTACATAGCAAAACATAGTGTACAGAATTTTTTTTGTTAGTACATTGCAACAGATCTAAATGCTTCAAACATGACTGTTTCACTAACAAAAACATAAGTTGGTGTTTTCAGAAATGACAGTTCTTTCCGACAATATGGCATAAAATAACATTATAGCACACATCAAACCATAGTAATTCTGAATGCCATCAAGAGAACCATTGAAACAAACCTAAAGAAATCCAAAGCATCTTAAAGTGCAAGAGCTTGTGCACTCACTCTGTTACCAAACATAAAGCATTGGCTTTTAATAAACTCTAATGCACAATGTTTACAACTGATACAGAAAGAGTTATCAACCAAACTATAAACGTACAATGTTCTCAGAAATCGCTTATCACAATGATTCTAGTTGCTTTCTACCTACCATGCGTAAACTATTTTATAAATATTAGTATTTGAAGTGAACTTATTGTGACAGTGGAAATGCATCCGAAGAACAAACAATTGAAAAGAAAAAAAAAGGAAAGGTGATAGTAGTAAGTGACAGATTTACCTCATCTCGGTGTTTCTGTCAATCTCGGAAAATGAGCTGAATGGGAGTGTTGACATATTTACCGATTTCTCCATAGCTACTGGTTTCTCTAGAGATACAGGCACTTTCCTCCTTTTATTCATCAAATTGTTCAATGATGCATGCTTCACTGCACTAGATCTTTTGACACTGGACAACGGGGCAGAAGGATGCTTCTCAATTTGTTGTATCTTCACTAACTTGTTTTTCATTCCATTTACTTGATTGAGGGGTTTTCTGATAACAGCAGGATCATCAGGAAATTTAATATGATTCCTTGGAGGTGTTCCAAGTGCTGGATCAATATCATGTTTCCTGGCCAAGGAACAAAGTCTAGTTAGAATTATGTACATCAATGATGATCAGCTAAGTCATTAACAGAAGAAAACAAATCATACAGGCAATAAATCAGGATACGATTGTTGGGAAGAAGATCGTCCCATGCCCTTTGGAGAAAACATTGACCATTCTCAGTGTAGTCCTCAAAGGCAATATTCCTGTGGACAGGAATATATGTATTGACATGATCCAATATAAAGCAAGAAATAATGATAATGATAATGAGGAAAAAACAATAGAATAAGTGATTAATGCCTTGGCAAACATCTTCTATGATATGACTTCGGGCACCGCCGACAAATAGCAAACTGCAGGTCCTCAACCTCTTTGTTTTCACCATACTTGCAAATATCACATTTGTGGACTGGACATGCAAATTTCGCTCCATTGGCTATCTTTGCAGTATACTCAGTTGCTTTGGCATCATTTTCAGGGAACAGTAATTGAGCAACACACTTAGCATGATAGAAGTGACCGCAAGTCGCGGAAGCACATGGAAACACCTGGAAGAAATAAGATTTTAGAACAAAAACCTACATAGCCGTGTGATACAACACAAAGGAGCTTTACAAAACACTAGTAAAGTTATCAGCCAATTAGTTTCTGAACGAATTTTTCTATGAACATATTCAGCAAAGGGTATTAACCTCAGGACGATCAGTTTTAGCTGAACCCAACCTTCCACAAGCAAAACATTGATATCTTTCATGCTCACAATTCTTGCACACAAAGACTTTCATTGCCTGACAATAAGATGAAGTTCATAAAAAGATGGCCACAATTCATTGAGAATCTCAAGTAAGCAAAAGTAATATCATGGAAGAGTCAGAAGGATCACGATATTTACGTTGAACTGAAGCCTACTGTACCCTAAGGTTTGACAATCTTCGCAGGAATCTTTAGTCGCATGAAACGACCTCAGACATCTGCCTTCACAGCTGCAAGATATGTAGAAGAAGAGCATATCACGAATCAGAAGTAATGTATGAACACTACGAAAAGACTGTCGTTAACGTGAAAACTGAAGATAGTTTAAAGTTGCTAGATATTATGAAGTGAAATTTGTTGTGTGTTCTCTTGAAAATTATGTTGTGTGTTCTCTTGAAAATTATAGATGACTACAAACAGAATACCAAATCCTGGCTGTTACCGTCAAACCTATTTAGATAACATTGAAACAAAATGCACGCAATACATATGGTGCTCAAACATAACCAAAGCATTGTTTAATGAATCCAAATTTCTTGCGTTCCCATGTACAAATTCATAATACAAAACAGCTAGTTATTTATTGGCCAATCTAGGCTATTCTTTTCAAACTGCATAATCATATTATTTCAACATTAAAACAAAATAACGAAGCTTGTTGCCGCAATGTTCTGTTTTTTATATCAAATTTTCTACCCGTCAGTTCTCTGTTTGACCAAAGCTAGTGTAAGTTATAATAATAATGGTTCCACTGTGCTTCACAAAGTCTGGTTGACATTATGTTACAATATGAACTAAATCCAATTTAGAGCATTTTGAATAGTTCTCTTATCCTGGCAGGAAATGTGTAATGCCGCAATGGCCAGCGCATCTGGTGGGAGCAAGGTTCAGATACAAAGAAGAAATTATAGAGAACAAGTGGAGTGGACACACACCTAGCAATTTCACCTCCGTTATCACACAAGGAACATACTAAATCAACATTAGCATAATTATCTCCATCAGTGTTATCAGCCATATCCTCGTGATCAACAATTCAAAAATCTTCTTCGACTCTTTTGCTTTCGTGAACCTGTTCAAGCAACAAAACAGTGTGTTCAGCACATTTTGAAATTAGCAAGGGCTCTTTTCATACCTCAAATTTTTGAAACATGGTAAGACGTAACCAGGTTTTTTATGAAAATGTATTCTCTGCTGAATCAACCCGAGACCACAAATATTACTTAAGTGCTTAGCCAAACTGCTTGAAACCAAAGTTGAAACATGAAATGCACGAACATGAAAACACACCCAAAATTGGGGAAAACTACAAACACGATGACACAATCCGAAGCGAAAATGCTACAGCAGAATAACCATAAGTCCATGACTTCCTGCGTTCAATTTTGCAGCAACTTTATCAACTACTCCATACATGTACAGAGGGGAGAATGGCGCTGGCTAACCAAAAACTGTGCCGAAATGCCCAGATGCAAGAAAATTGCGCACGGAGAGTTGTTAAAAACTACGATCATAACATCTGCACTGATGGGAATGTACCATTTTCCGATTTGAAGCACGTAAATGCTGCAATGTGCACGTGGCCGTTGTTGCCACCCACGACCCCACGCCCTCGAGAAAACCGCAAACCCCTGCGGGTTGCAACAACTCCGAAGGGAACGGGGGAGAAGTTTGCGGAGACGAGACATTAGCAAGGAGAGGAAAGCCGGCGGCGAGGTGTGGGCATGCCAGAGAACTCGAACAGATAAATCCCGCCACCCCATAGCCGCGGCGGCGGCCGCGCCTCTGTTTCCTGAAGCTTGGAGGCGGAGGCGGCAGCGAAGCCGGAGCCGGCGGGTGGCGGCGGCGGCGATCGAACTCCCGAGCAGGCCAGCGCCGGCGTCCCGGGCACCCCTAATCGCCCACAACCAAGCAAGCAAAATCACGACCGCAAGCGGGCATAAACCGCGCAACAATCGCCTAAAACACACAAACGATGCTACAAGTTGCCACTAAAGAGCCAAAATCTAAACCCCAATAAACCAGCCGAAAAATCCCACAAAAGGCGGGGGCTAAACCCCCACCCAACCCATCACAAATCGCACCAAAAATGCCGCCAAACGCAAGCATTCCTCACCAATTTCTCCCGGAAAGCGCCGCGACCAAACCGGAACAACCCGATCGCCGCGAAGCCAAACTTGCAGGAATCAGAGCAAACAGGCCGCCTAAACCCACCAACGCCGCAGGCAGAATCCCCACAAACAAAGCATCTCCCCCACTAATTTCACCACGAATCGACAGAAAACCAGACATTAACGGACCGACCGCCACCAAGCATTCGAACCCGAAATCCGCAACGAACCGCACGGAACCCGCCGCGATGGAGTCGCCGAGCACGCGTACCTCACGGAGCCGCGCGATTCAAGCAGCCACACGCCTAGAGTCGCGGCAGGAATCCATCGCCGGAACCGGCTCTCATCCCAGGAGGAGGGAGCAGACAAAACCCCTACCCTGCCGAAAGCCCTCGCGGAACCGAACTCACGACGCCTCAAGCAGAAGCAATGAATGAGCCTGGGAGGAGAAAAGGGTGAAGGAGCAGAGCAGGGAACGGCACGTCGTCCTGTTTGGGCGCACACCTCCCCTCTCGGAATTCCGCCCGCATCACCTTCGCAAAATCACTCGCTGGACACCACCACCACTCCACTGATTCGTGGGTCCAAAAACATCGGTCCCAGCAGCAGCGACACGCGTCATTTCGGATTGTGTGCACGCAGCAGATTAACTCCCTTGCGGAGCCCACCTGAGTGAAGGCATGGGCCACGCTTTGCGTGATCGAGGCCGTAGAGTAGCCTAGCCTTTGGGCCCGGGTTAACACGGGCCGTGTGATAGGAGGAAAATCTTTTGACGCGATTCCGTGTCCTGCCCCTCTGACCCAGGACGTGGCTGATCTTTTCTGTTGAGCTTGAGCGACGGTGCAGATTTCGTTGGACTTTAGTATCTCGACGGCGCGGATGAAGGCACGAAAATTACTGCTCCGGTTTACTGCCCCCTTTCTTTTCCCATGGGAAAGTACAGCAGCCTTTTCGGTCCGGCAGGATTCCTTCCGTTCTGGAGAAAGGGGCCGTGGAGCGAGGCGACCAGAGATACACCAGACGGTTCAGGTTTCCATCGGACCAATGGATCTCCTATCGCATCGGGCGAAATCAGATGGCAGATTGGCACATGGCACGGGCACGGGCGCATCAGCGCACGGCGTCGGCGGGCAAAGCTGTTCCAGCAAAAGCAGGTGGAACAAGCTTTGTTAAGCTTTGTTCTTCTTTTCTTTTTTTTTATGCAAGGGAGAACAAGCTTCCTGATCAGGCAAATGCAGCACGTTCATTCCCTATCAGATTCTTATCTGATGATTTAACCATTCTTTTATTAGAACTTCTAATTCGAGCCATCTGACTGTTGCGGCTTGACTCCTCCCAGCCTCTTTCGCTATCGCCAACCAACAAACAAACCGCGGCATTCACTAACGCGGCGCAGTTTAGTCGGTGGCGCGGAGGACGGCAAATCCAAAAGCTAGACGATGCGGCAACCATTCGTCAACGGTGCCGTGCATGACTAGTATTGTGAAAGTTGGACGGAAAGTCTGATCGATTGCTCTCACTAATGACGAAAAAGTTGGACGAAAGTCTGATCGATTGCTCTCACTAACTTTCGTGCATGACTAGATGAGAAAGGATTGATTTCATCACAAAAAAAAAGGGGGATAAGAAAGGATTGATGTCGAGTTTTACTCAAACCAGATTTGAAAAAGTTGGACGAAAGTCTGATCGATTGCTCTCACTAATGACGGCCGAAATGTTTTGAACTCTTTCATCGGCCATATTTTTGCTTTCACACACTTTTTTTCTTCTTTTGGATCAACGGAAACTCTCTTCGCAAAAAATTTATAAAAAAAAAGGATCAACGGAAACTCTGTCAGCGGGCCTGGACCATGACACGCGGCCTAATGCAGATTGAAAAGGGCCCAAGCCTGAACAGACTTCCTGGCCCAACAACCTATAGCAAGCCCTTGCGAAACTGCCCTGTCCCGCATCGTCGTTTCCGTCAGGCAGCACGGCGCCCATGCGCCGGCGAGGCGGCGGACCAAGCGGAAGGGCACCGTGGTTGGCTGGTTGCAACCCAAGCGCACAGGTAATAAGCATACCCCCCCTCCCCGCATCTCTCGTCCGCCCTCGCTCAACACCCCAAAATCTCTCCCCGCCACAGCTCGCTCGACCAACCTCCGTCTCTTCGAACAATCCCCCATTGAAAGCTTTTCAGGCGGCCACCATTTGCAGTTTTCCTCTAGCCAACGAGCGGCGTTCAGGAAGGACTGTCCGGCAGAACACAAGAAGCCTAGAAACGGAGAGAGAATTGTCTTGTCGGCAAGGAGTTGCATGGATCAGAATTGGCCTCATGGATGCAGCATACATGCCTTCTGAAAAGCTTATATTGAGGAAGAAGCAGAGTCATAAACCTAATATTTGGGGCTATGACTTATGAGGGGGTTTCACGTTTTAAGATTCCACCGACACAATCAACTGGATGCGGTAGAATGGAAATCGCTGTGATTCTAGGGATTCCCATCAATACCGGAAATAACAGCACCTGCTTCTTGCTGTTACTGACCAACTCGTCAGATAAGAGAATCGAAGAACAGCCACAGTGCTGATCTCCCTGTGGTCATACAAGCACCAATGGACAGACAGACTCAAAGGATTCAGGGCATGCTCTTTATCAGAGAATTGTGTGCTGATTGCGAATCGGTTTTGGGCTTTACTGACATGTGACCAATTCAATTTTTCTCCCTTAAAAAAAAACAATTCAATTTTTCCGAATCTTTTCCTGCCTACAGAATCATGTAGCAGACATGATAGACGCCATCCATTGGCTATATTTTGGAACTGTCACTGATAAGTATGAAATACTTTCTGCATACATGCATCAAATTAAGTATCAACCGCAAGTGACCATATGATGCAAATACTCAACAACTCATTCCTAACACAATGCCTAGTATATGTCCAAAGAATGAATCCAGAAACAACCCATATAACTTAAGCAGGGGACAACTGAACCCTGTGCTTAAACATGTCAGAACCTCTCACCACAAGAGCATCATCAAGCCACATGAGACAGCAAGAACCAAGTAATTGAGGATGCCGACACCGAATTGGTGCGATGAATTCTTCGCTTCCCCCTTTGCCTTTGCGCTCGTCGATTTCGCTGACATTGGGCTGGGAGCAACATCAGATGCCTTCGCGTCAGCTGGGGCTGGAGCAGGGGCTGGCGCGAGCGTGGGTTCGCTCTTGAAGATTTGCATTGGCAGGAGAACCTTGTCAACCTCGTACACTGCAACAGGGTACGTCGATAGCACACTGCTGCTGATCTTCGGGTTGGACCACATCGACTGCACATGGATGCTGCCCATATTGTCACTGACGTTGAGTGTGTACTGTGAGCCAGCGAAGGTCGGCACGGGGTTTTGGGTGCTCAGCTTGTTGAACTCAGCCAGGGAGTAGAACTTGGGGAGTGCGTGATACAAAATCAGGGACTTGAGCTGGTCCTTGGTGAGATTGGCAAATGTCGTCTCCTTGAGCGCGGCGAATGCCGAGTCCTTGGGAACAAAAAGGGTGATGCCCTCTTTGGTGTTGTTCGCCTGGTTCTGGAAGGTTTCAAGGACATTGGTCTTCTGCAGGTAATCCAGGAAGGTGTGGAACGGGCCGGCCACACTGAGGAGATCAGCAAGGTTCACATAGTGCGGCCCAGGCGCCGGTGCTGGGGACGGTGGAAGGATTGGGGCAGCTGGAGCAGGAGGACTGTTGTGCTTCTGAGCAAATACTGGTGAGGAGAGCACAATGGCTACCATTGCCACAGTCAAAATGCTTGCCTTGAACCCCATCTTAGGTTATCCGATCACCTTCTCTGATCCAATTCCCTGGGGTCACACAAGAACATTGAAACATTAAACACTGAATTTGTAAATCTAGACAACTGAATGGACAGTTTGACTTGTAACTTTAGGGTAACTAGCAACAAACATAAGTCAAAGTGATGGGGCTTGGTAAGCATTGAAGGTTGGTACTAAATAAAAATCTATAAAATCCAAGTCGTGGTTCCTGGTAACAGGATAGTAATTTCTTGATATTCGGACCAACTGTTGGTAACTTCTGTTCATAGGATGAATGCATATCGTTGACAAATTTTAAGGAGATGGACTTGAAATCATAACTTCAAGTCTTCAACCCAGACAGCCTAAAGATTTACCACGTGAATTAATCAGGTTCCAAGATATAGGCTGTTTCCTATCTGAAATGCCACATTGGTGTTCAGAATTGTTCAGATCCTTGTGGTACAGGAGTGAGAAAATTTTCAAGAAAGACAAATGTAGAGGCAGGAAAGAAAGAATATTTTGGACCCGATCTGGCCGAATTGACCAACATTATAGAACTGTTAGGTGCCACCTACCAAATCAAGACCCGATATAAACTAGTACATGCATGAACAAACAGTACCACAGCTAGCAGATCTCAGCACCATGAAGAAAACACAAATCTGAAGCGGCCAATTTAACCAACCACATAATTCGTAATTTTAAGAGCTTTAAACCAAGACTACACAAGGCTTTTTCCAGAACAGAAGTTCAAAGCAGTAAATGGGTTCCAGTAAAAGAATATAGTACACAAGACTTGCTTCAGCTTAAAGGAGAAACAACGGGGAACACTAAGGAGATCTGTTCTTCCTCGGGTCAAGAACTGCGGAACCAGATCCAAATGCAGCGCCGCAACACTAGCACACCACGCGGTACTCTAAGCACCTAAGGCTCTAATCCAGGACAAAATACCTCCAAATTTCAACATATGGAGGCCACAAAAAAGCATAATCTTTGAGCATTGCATCACAGCGCCGAATTGCAGTGCAAGAGACAGGTTGAGTAGGGGACTGACCTGAGCAGGAGGAGCAGGGAAGTGAAGAGGCAGCAGTCTCGGATGAGGGCGGAGCTTGGTGGGATGGGCGTCAAGAGGGAGTGTGTCCTATATAAAGGTGGCGTCAAGGCGTGTGTGCAGCGTGGGGAGTGGTAAAGATAACGAGGCCATGGATGGCAGCTGGTGATGAGCGGCACAAGCCACATGCCGCCTCTCTCAGTCCAAACCGCGCCATAAAAGATGGCCAGGCCGGAGCAGTGGCTTTTTGCGTCCTGGCTGTCTGTTGTTTTCTGGAGTAAATGGTGCTGGTCGTGTTTAGTGCCGCCATTGGCGTCGGTAAACTGCACTGCAGGAGGTGTTCGTTTACCTAGCCCAAAAAGTCACATCAAAACTAATCTTATTATTTAAACATTTTAAATAAGTCTAATTAAAAAATTAACTGCAGAACCTTGTACTAATTTGCGAGATGAATCTAATAAAAGTAATTAAAACGTGATTAGACGATGGTTACTGTAGCATCACTGTAGCGAAACATAGATTAATTAGGCTCATTAGATTCGTCTCGTAAATTAGCCCACATCTGTAAAAAAGTTTTATAATTAAACTTATTAAAGACGCTTAAATAGCAAGATTAGTTTTGATGTGACCTCTAGACCTAAATTGCCGAACAGGCACTTAGTAAGTTTTTCTTGCTTTATATTGGCAATGCATGCCCGCAAGAATGTCGTATTTGGCTTTTGGATCAAGCTGTTTGATGTCTTCTTAGAGTATGTTGTGGTTTTAGCTCGAAAGTACCAGATAGGATAATTCTTTTGAGGAATTTCCTAATGTAATCATCTTTGCTTAGTCGATTTAGAGCAAATAACAATAGAGTTGGCATGTAGTGATCCAAGAAAAGGGATTTCATGTGATGCACTGACAAAAGCACCAATGTACTAGCGCTTTGGCCTTTTCTTCTGTTGAACAGGATTCCTCAGCTTTACACAGTTTCACGCTGCCCGCAACTCCTAATCCATTTTTTATCTTAGGGTTAGTTGAAGATTTCCATGAGACAATCTGACAAACACACTATGTGCAGGTTAGAAGGCTAGAAGCATTAGAAAAATGTTACTCCGACGAGAGCAGATAGCTGAAGCTTGTGCAGCTGTTTCAGTGATTGTTCCGGAGAATTTCGCGACATGTGAAGTCTGAAACGGAAGCTTCATTTTCAGAAGGCCGCACATGTTTAGTGGCCACAAGTAGCAGCATTTTGCAGCGGTGTCACTGAAACCATACAAACAAAATGTGAGGGGGTTCACAAGCTTCCATTTTATTTCCATTTCATTTTTCGGGCCACATGACAGTGCTTGTCGGTCTGAAAGATGAATAAGACATTGTGATTTTCTGGACCGCGGCTTCCAATGATTGTGCAGGATTAAGTTGTAAATCTGATGTGATTAACGTGACCTCCCGGCGATGTGACGACGGAGAAGGCGACGCAGTGTCGGTGGAACGACGGTTCTAACTGGGCAGACGCAGCTCGTGCCCGGATGGTGTCATTGATTAGTCTAAGCACCTTGTTGAGCCAAATGCAGAATAGTTAATAGCTGTTCCGATGGTTCGGTGTCGAGAAGCCTTTTAATCATGAAAGAGGAGTCGCACACAGCTCTTGAGCTGTCGTGCTCAACTGGGCCATGGCGTTCGCACACAGCTTTTGGATCCGACGAGAACATGACACGCACACAGCTGTTTGGTGCCATATCGAAATCCTGAACAAACTATACGCTCATGGTCATGGACCACCTCCGGAGCAGAGACCTAGGTTTTCGGGCACTAAACAAGGTTTGCGCGGCACCTCCGGAGTAGTGTTTTTGACCAATTCACAAGGTTTTGAGCTGCCAAGGCAAGATGTTCTACTGGTACTTGATCTGCAAGATGCACATTCGTTTGCATGTCGTCGGTGCTACGGAAACACCAGCTAAAACACATAACCTCCTTCTGAAACCATTGTTTCGCTCTAAAAGATTATCTGAGCGATCGTAATCTCGTTGTGTTTGGCGCACGCCAAAAAGGACCCTCAGACTGCTCGCATTATGTCCAGAAATGCATGTGATGATCAACAACCTGAACAGCGCGTTGAGCGCATCGCCGTGGATAGTCCGGAGAGGCGGAGACGTCCCTTGCAGGCAATTATTGGAAATCTTTGGCCAGTGTGACCTGAGACCAACCGAATCAGAGCCCCAAAACCAGCGATTTGACGCGGGAAACGGTCGAAACTGACGAGAATGAGGATGCGCGACGGACGGCGCAGGCTCGGCAAATGGATGTCTGCGTCGGCGAAGTCCAAGCCGGCAAGTGCATCCGTGAAAGGGAGGCGAAAGCAAAGTAATACTCCATTGACAGTAGTAGTGCTTGGCATAATCGGACTGTCTGTGCTTGGCATAATCGGACTGTCTTGCAAGGCATGACAACTGACATGCGGTTCTTGATCGCCACGTCACGGTAGTTTAGAGGCGAGATTCGAGACGCCATTACGTACACTCCCTGTGAGCACCGACATGAGGATCTGGTTGTTTTCCGTACAGTGTACGGGGGGCGGGGGTAGAAGTAGAATCACACGCTGGATCGGGTTGCCGGCCGGGTTCACCTATGATGACTGATGCAGCAAATACTGGTACATATCGGTGAGCTCCCGTTAACCTCGGGCCTCGGCTATTTTTACTCGGCGGTCACGTTGGAATTACTGCGTTTCTGTGCTTGGGGGCGAAAAAAAAGAAGCGTATGTTAGTGCATTGCAAGCATTTCTTTTTGGCTGTCCACTTATTTGGCAAGACCCATCGATATTTCGGTAGTGTCGTCCGGCTGTAAAAGGATGTGGATGTGGTGACGGTGATGGACCTGATGGTACAAGCGCGGATGTGCCGCCGGTTGTTTCTTCTCCGGATTTCGTCTCGGCCTGCCATCTGAAAATGCCGAGTCGGGCCGCGGCAAATCGATCGCCATCTCCTTTCCGGCGGGAACGGGACGAGATGCACCGCTGCTTGTGGGCATGAGCTGTGCCGGTTTTTGGAAGTGAACGGCGGTGTCGGTCGCGGCCGAGACCAGACAGATTTCGGCGGGCCTGCCGATGGTTTTCACTCGCCTCTCGGGCCGCACGTGTACGTGCCCGGGCAGCTGGCTCATGGCTGTTTCTCAGCCGGACCTGCGTTTCTCAATACACAGGAGCTTGTTGCTAATGGAAGGATTTGAGTTACTACACGGCCAACGGCAACATGGCACTATCGCGAATCGGGAGCCCGCGCCGTTTCATACCACGCCATACCAGCCCTGCCCAAGCGCCCAGGTCGCGTCGGCGGCGTTGTGGCACTGGTAGTACACTGGTACGCGACACCCACGCAGCGCAAATTAGCGCACGCGCATTGGGAGGTTCGCGGATGGCGAGGGCCTAGATTCGGCAGTGGGCCTCGTTCTGTGAGGGAATCGGAACGAGGCCTGCTGCAAGCAGCCCACGGCCCGGCAAATCAGCAGGTACATACCACGGCCTGCTTCAGGCTGGCTCTCGACTCGACCAAGCATTTTCCGAAGCGCATTTCAAATTTATGCAGCTTTTTATTTTTAGAAACGGGAATATATTTCAATATTCCAGCCTCTGCATCGATTGATACATATAGCTGTTCATTATTACATAAATAAGGACAAACTTTAAAACAAACCCCAGGAAAACTCCACTTAATGCCATAGGATTAAACAAACTGAAGCCTATTGCTAAAGCACCATCCATTGCTAGAAAAAATCTCCATCGATGTGGTTTCAAGCATACGACACCCCCACATAACTTGTGGGCGCTCCTCCTCCTTTTGCAAAAGTGCCCAGAAACGCGTCCAATAAGTTCCTCTGAAGATCACCTGCATAGGAGTAAAAGCTCTTGCACCGTTAAAAACCACATCATTTCTACATCGCCATATGGCCCACAATAAAGCACACGCTCCTACCAACATTTTGTACCTAAGTTTCTTGTCCACCCCAACTAACCAATCATCAAACATATGTTGAATATTTGAAGGAGGTGCAACGTTGAAAGAAACTTGTACGATTCGCCACATTAATCTAGCAACTTGACAATCAAAGAAAAGATGTTGAATACTTTCATAAACAATACAAAAGCAACAATTTAAACTTCCCTTCCATTGTCTTTTTGCTAAATTATCCTTGGTAAGAACAATGCCTTTAACCAGATACCACATAAAGATTTTAATTTTCAAAGGCAATTTCAACTTCCACAGGATATGGTTATGAGGAACAACGTCCGGTACGGCAAGCGTACTATACATAGAACGTACTGTGAATTTGCCGTCTTGTCGCAACATCCATCTAAACGTATCCTTTTGATGTGATAATTGGGTATGCATAACTTTAGCTACAAGCTGATACCAAGCTACTAAGTTATTCCCAACTAGCGATCTTCTAAAGGCCACGTTCAGAGGGTCCGATTGAAGCACTGTTGCAACCGTTGCACTCTTCTTCCTAACTATATTATATAAACCTGGGAACTGTTCACTAAAAGGTGTATTGTCTAGCCATGCATCTTCCCAAAATCTAACTTGAGTACCATCTCCTAAGTTGAATTTGCCTAATCTCAAAAAGTCTTTCTTGACTTTCATCAAGCCAGACCAAAAATGAGAATCCCCTGGCATATATTCAACTTGAGTGATAGTTTTATGTCTCAAATATTTGTTGCGCAGAAGTGTCTGCCATACACCCTCTTCATTTATAAGTTTCAAAAGCCATTTACTAAGAAGACACTTATTCTGTAAGTCAAGGTCTAAAATACCTAGACCTCCTTGATCTTTTGGTGTGCACAAAATTCCCCACTTTGTCAACCTATATTTCTTCTTATGCTCATCACTTTGCCAAAAGAACCTTGATCTATAGTAATCAAGTTTCTTAAGGATACCTCTTGGTATCTCGAA
Source organism: Eragrostis nindensis (assembly GCA_012490785.1). NCBI lineage: Eukaryota > Viridiplantae > Streptophyta > Magnoliopsida > Poales > Poaceae > Eragrostis > Eragrostis nindensis. The sequence continues at coordinate 157,974 of JAAXCT010001352.1, read as the reverse complement.
GAACGATAGCATGAAGATAGATAAGTTGCTAAGGACAGAATTGATTAACACCAGACGACCCCCTACAGATAGCATCTTCCCTTTCCAACCACTTAATTTTTTCTGAAATCTTTCTTCTATTTCTTTCCAATCCGCGTTCCTAAGTTTCCTATGGTGCATTGGAATGCCTAGGTATCTAAAAGGGAAAGCTCCCATATCACAACCAAAAATTTGTGAGTATTCACTTTCAAGATCCTTAGCTGCACCATAGCAAAAAGTTCACTCTTATGAAAATTGATTTTAAGGCCAGACAGTTGCTCAAATGAGCATAGCAAAAGCTTCATATTCTTAGCCTCTTCTAAATCATTTTCCATGAAAAGAATAGTATCGTCGGCGTATTGTAACAAAGATAAACCATTATCTACTAAGTGTGGAACAACTCCTCTAAATTGACCATCTTCTTTCGCACGTGAAATTAGAATAGCCAGCATGTCCACTACTATGTTAAACAAAATAGGTGATAACGGATCTCCTTGTCTCACACCTTTCTTTGTTTGGAAGTAGTGACCAATATCATTATTCACCTTAATTCCCACACTACCCTTACAAGTCACTTTCTCAATCCAAGCACAAAACTGTGAAGAGAAACCTTTCATCCTCAAAACTTGTTGAAGAAACGGCCACTTCACTTTGTCATATGCTTTTTCAAAATCAAGTTTAAGGATCACCCCACTCTTCTTCTTTCTATGCAATTCATGAATCGTTTCATGAAGAACAACCACACCCTCTAGAATGTATCTACCAGGTAAAAAAGCTGTTTGGGTGGGTCTAATTACTTTATGCGCTACTAATGTAATACGATTGGTGAGAACTTTTGTAAAAATTTTAAAACTAACATTAAGTAAACAAATAGGTCTATATTGTTGAATCTTTGTTGCCTCGGCTTTTTTAGGAAGAAGTGTGATTACTCCAAAATTAAGACTATGGAGTGGTAAATTTCCTTTATGGAATTCATCAAAAAGCTCAATAAGATCAGAACTAATAACCTCCCAGAAGTTCTGATAGAACTCAGCTGGAAAACCATCTGGACCAGGAGCCTTATTGTGTTTCCAGAGTTTCCTTTATGGAATTTATGCAGCTTTTAGACATAATTTGAAATGTTTCCAGAGCCATCCTCTGCAGTCTCCTGAGCTCCAACAGCGGCGTGCCGGCAACGGCGGCCAGACCGCCGGAGAGGAAAACTCTCCAGAAGCTCTCGTGGTGGCGAGGCATGCCACGCCCACACGACTCCGGCGTCTCCCGTGACCCATGTCGCGTCCTGTGTCCTAGCTCGGTAGCTCCGATCAAGTTGCCGGCTGCCACACTCGCGTCGAGGGGAAGCACTGCTTTTCCTAGCCCGCCACTGTCTCTGCTATTGACCAAGTAGTACATACGACCATCTCAAAAAAAAAAAAAAAGTAGTACATACGACTACGAGTTTTATTTGTGCTGATCAACGGCCGGCCGCCAACCGCCACGTGGTTAATTATACCCCAGTTGACTCCACGCCTTGTTGGACGCAATCAGCTACCACAAGCTTATGAAACTGATCTCAAATGAATCAGTCTGAATATTCATCAGATACGGGGCCTGCTGGAAGTAGATGAGGAATCGGACCGAATATTTAGAGTAAGGGGCGTCACTAAACACATCATTCCTCTGGGGTTTTTTTTTTTTTTTTGACCTGCATCAGTCCTCTGGTTTGTTACACACAAGTCGAATGCGTTGAGAAAAAATAATGGAAAAGAGTCCCCGTCGGCAGAATAGGTCAAATTGTACAAGAATGGAATTTTTATGTTCGTCTCGTTTAGTTTCTTGGTTTTGAATGTTCCACGATCTTATCCACTACTGTAGTAGTACGTAGAAAAATGATTGCATGAGCCGGCGGCCGGCCATCGCTCAAATTACCCACAATTCTGACTACATTCATCTTGATAATCGTTCGATAAAAAAAAAACAACAACAACATCCTGATCACCGTATAAAAGCCTAGCTAGGCCTCATGTGAGTACGTACACTAGCAAGGCACGACACGACGATGCACACTCTCTTTGTAGGTGGGCTGCTGCTGCAGGTCGTCGCGACCACCGCGGCAGCAGCGAATATCGCGTTGCCCGGCTGCGAGAGCAAATGCGGCGACATCGACGTCCCGTACCCGTTCGGCAACACCGCCGGCTGCTACCGCCCGGGCTTCAAGGTGACCTGCTACCGCAGCGCCGCCAACAACACCAGGCCTCCGAGGCTGACACTGGGGTCAGGAACGCTCGGGCGGCAGGTGCTGGAGATATCCGTGCGCAACAGCACGGTGCGCATCAGCAGCGGCGTGTGGTACTTCAGCGTCGGCGACACGAGCACGGCGCGGCTGCGGGTCGTCCACGGCGGCCCGCCGTTCGCGCTCTCCGCGGCGCGCAACCGCCTCGTCCACGTCGGCTGCGGCTTCCGCGCGGCGTCGTGGGCCCCGAGCCCGGGCCCGGCGGCACCATCATCATCAGGAGCACCGCCGCAAACGTGCTCGTCCTCCTGCCCAGAGCGCAAGGCGCAGCTGATCCGCCGCCACCGGTGCGACGGCATCGGCTGCTGCGTCGCGCACGTACCGGCGGGAGCCCTCGCTTCGTTCCGCGCCCGGTTGGAGTGGACGAGTAACCGTACGCAGGGATGCGACGACTCGTCGACGTGGATCACGTCCGAGGCAAGGATGGTGGTGGTGGAGCACGCGTGGTGGCACGACGCGATGAACTTATTCATGCTCAAGATGTCCCTTCTCGCCGCGGGCCGCGCCAGCAGGCTGCCCGTCCCGGACATACTGGACTGGGCGTTGGACAACTCGTCGACGACGTGCGCGGAGTCGGCCGAGAGGAGCGACTTTGGTTGCGTCAGCCAGCACAGCGAATGCCGCGAATCCACAGGTAGCGCCCGTGGCTACGTCTGCCGGTGCCGCCATGGTTACCAAGGTACGTACGAGATGGATGCCAGAGTCCGCCAGCACATTTTCCAACCTGTAAGTTCCATCCCCTCTTTCTGGTGCAGCGCACCCGGCCTATGCACAATCCAGGTACAACTCCAACCAACAAATCAATAAGATAATTCACTTGAATAATGGCGCCTTTGAATCAGAGAGCTAACACAAGTGTGGTTATTATAAAGGGTTATACAAAATTAACTTTCTGTCGGGTATATGGCTTATGATTGTTGTATCACGCTTCTTTTTTTCCAAGTTCAAAATAGCTATTCTAACTTTCAGTTTAGTTTCCTGAAAATATCTTATTGTTCATTTGCTTGAAATTTCACACTACTAACTTAAGTTTTTGGTTTATATTTGTTGCTATTCAGTTTTGTTTTTGTAATTTTTGACATTTCGCAGGAAAAAAATCGTTTGACCTTTTTAACAGCTGCTATAAGTATATTTTTATTAATTTTGCAATGATGTTATTCAAGTATTTTATACGATGAATACAATGATACATCTAATAAGGTTAAGAAGACTTACCTATCAAACATAAAAAGATTAGTTGCAAAACCAACCAAATGCCTATTTAATTTTTTTTACTTCCCATACACTCTAAATAGAGGCATTTAGGTAAGTAAAATTAATACTTAATCTGGAGTACTTCCCAACATAATTCGAAGAATAGCATTATATCAGGAGTACTAGCTAGATCAAGTTAAATTATGTTGGGCTCCTGATATGATGCTATTCTTCTAATTGAAGCTTTGGAATCTTCATGCTATCATTGGTGTCCATTGTGGGAGAAACTAGATTGTTAGCGTAAAGAAGATTTAAAAGAGAAGACTTGCTAATTTGTTATATTAAATATTAATTCAGCTCTGTCCTCGTATTCAGGGATGATCAGAGCCAAGAAGATGAGGGAGTATTTCTTTAAGCAAAACCGTGGGTTGTTGCTCCAACAGCTAGTAGATAAAGACATTGCAGAAAGGATTATTTTTAGTCTAGAAGAACTTGAGAAGGCCACAAACAAGTTTGACAAGGCTCGCATCTGGGGTGGTGGAGGGCATCTGGGCATGGCATGGTATACAGAGGCATACTCACGGACCAACATGTTGTTGCCATTAAAAAGTCTAAACTTGTGATTCAAAGGGAAATCGATGATTTCATAAATGAAGTTGCTATACTCTCTCAAATAAATCACCGAAGCGTGGTGAAGTAGTTTGGATGTTGCCTTGAGACAGAAGTTTCGTTACTGGTCCATGAGTTCATATCAAATGGAACACTTTACTCTCATCTTCATGTAAACAACGCTTTATCACTTTCTTGGAAAGATCGCTTACGGGTTGCATTAGAAGTTGCCAGTTCTTTGGCCTACCTGCACTCTGCGGCTTCAATATCAATAGTGCACCGGGACATCAAAACAAGTAACATATTGCTTGATGATCGCTTGACAGCAAAAATTTCAGACTTTGGTGCGTCAAGAAGGATAGCTATTGACAAATCTGGAGTAAGTACAGCCATACAAGGTGCATACGCATATTTGGATTCTGAGTATTTCTACACTAGATGGTCGATAGAGAAAAGTGATGTATACAGCTACGGTGTTATGCTTGTGGAGCTATTAACTTGGAAGAAGCCAATGTGAAATATGATGAAGCATGTTACCTCCCGTAGGAGGCCGCGTGAGTTTATTTATACTGGGCAAGAATCGCCCTTGACGTGGCTTACAAGTTGTATCTACAACTGAACTTGATTAGGCCGGATTACAACAAGAACTAGATTCTATCTGTTACAACAAGCTTATCTACAACATCTCAACACCCGGCCTAATAAGTTCAGTTGTGATCTCTGATTACAAACTCACGCTGGATATATCTACTAACTCTAACAGCCAACTGTTGAAATGTCACTTGATGGTGTCAGCTTAGTAGCACACTTCATGTTGCTACTGTCTGAAGATAGGCTGGATGAAATACTGGATATTCAGGTCATAGAAGAGGGCGAAGATGAGGCCAAGCAAGTGGCCGCAAATATCAGCATCGTGCCTGCAAATAAAGGGTGATAACAGGCCAACAATGAGGCATGTGGAGAGACTTCAGGCGCTCCAATGTTCAGACTACAATTTTCAGAAAAATCCGGGAGAGCAAGAAGTGCGTACTGGACCAAGCAACAAACGAATCCAAAGACGATACAAAACTGACGTGGGGGACAACAATAATAATACCAGGCGTTACAGTTTGGAAAGAAAAATTTTGTTATCAACAACCTTGCCTAGTTGATCTTACACACACCAGAAGCAAAGATAACTAATTTTTACGCGTCCTCTCTGATGTAAGCATTCAGAGCGCATCACCCCCCACACCCACACACACACACACAAAAACAACTTCTAGAGCGCCACCATGTTACTGGTAGTAAATTGTTTAGTAGCCACTATACAATTTGCTGGAAATGATGCGTCGTCCATCCATCGATTCCGCGAACCAATACAGATTGTCCCTCCTCTTTGTTAGACGCAATCCGCAGGCGGAACACTGGAACGCTCACTCTGCGCTGCTGCCCAGCAGGTCCAGGGCTCGCACTCGCACGAGACAGTCACAGGTCGCACGTAGCTGCTGGAGGCGTTGACACTCCGGTCAAAGAAGTTTGAGGCCCAAATCCAGCGGCGCGCCACGGTCTCTAGTCTCTACCGAGAACCGACCTCGATTGGTTCGTTTTCCACTGCAAAGTGCGAACGCCGTCCGCGTAGAGCCAGCCGTTGTTGCCCGGTGGTGTCGGCGGACCGCACAACCGCCGCCGACTAGGCTTTTCCTGCGCGTGGTCTCCGTCCGCGGTCCGCCAACCACACATCAATGCTTGGGAACGACGCGAAGTTTCCATCCATCCCAAGCAGCGCCAACGCGCCCGCAGCATCTTCCGACGTCAAAACCCGTCGGCCCAACCCAACCACGCGGAATAAACCATCGGCCCGAAACGCGCGTCCTTCAAACGCACTCTCGCTCGCGACCGCGAACCTATAAAAAGGGACCGACCGATCATCGCCTCGCATCTCATCAAAACCAGAGCAAACCAAACAAACTTCACTTGTCCTTCCGCACTCAAAGCACGAACACACGTCCCAAGAGAAGGAGCAGAAGAAAGACTCCGAAGATGAGCGTGGAGATCCTGGACGGGAGCACGGTCCGGAGCTTCGTGGAGGACGAGCGCGCCTTCAACTCGTCCGTGGACGGGCGGTTCGCGGCGCTGGACGCGGACCGCGACGGCCTGCTCTCGTACGCGGAGATGGCCGGGGAGCTCATGAGCCTGCGCGTCCTCGAGAAGCACTTCGGCGTGGACGACGCCGGCGCCGTGCCGCCGGACCAGCTCGCCGCGCTGTACCGCGGCCTGTTCGCGCGGTTCGACCGCGACGGCAGCGGCAAGGTGGACCGGCACGAGTTCCGCGCCGAGATGAGGGAGGTCATGCTCGCCGTCGCCAACGGGCTCGGCTTCCTCCCCGTGCAGATGGTCGTCGAGGAAGGCAGCTTCCTCAAGGTGGCCATCGACAGGGAGCTCGGCCAGCTCGCGAAAGCCGCCTGATTGATTAATTGAAGAGCTGGTTCTGACCTCGAGCACTACACCACCAGTACACGGACGCATGCACCTATTTTATTTCCTTGGAGTTAATTGCTGAATTTTGATGTGTTTTCTATTCATATACTTAGTTAAGTTACTTTCGCAAAAAAAAAAAACTTAGTTAAGTTACATCGTCGCTACTTATCATTTGGTACATGTTGAGTAGTCACTTGATGACACTATACGTGTGATGTAAGTTTTACAAGAGTAAATCTATTTTATAGGAAAAAATTAAGATCGCATGTTCTACTATCATCTCTTACATTTTCGAACTTTACTGCTGCTAGTTCAGAGCTCGGACTTGAGTCGGAACAAGAACAGATACTAGTGCTTATGAACAGAAAGGAGGAGAAAAGCAGAGCTGATGCGCTGCAGTAACTTTACATACAGAGAGAGTATAGAAATAGTTACAGCGGCTGCTCTGCGGAGCACAGCTGCTCGTTTGTTCCATCTGCTCGTCGCCGGCCCTGTTGCTTGCTGTTCTTGCGTGGGCCTCAGATCCTGGACGGGATAAACGGCGTGAAATTCGACAGGTACGCCGCCGCGGCCGCCACGCCGCTGCCGAGCTTCACCGGGTAGCCCACGTCCTTGAGCACCATCTCCACCCCGCTCAGGCATCCCAGAAGTTGCAGCTGCACAGTTAGAGTGATCGTTATTTCGTCGTGCTATTCTGCAATGCATGATGTTTCTGTGCAGCCATGGAATGGCAGCGAGGGGCAGGACATACCTCGTTGAGGTTGCCGAGGTGGCCGATCCTGAACACCTTCCCGGAGATCTTGTTGAGGCCGAGGCCGAGGCTGAGGTTTTTTTTTTTTTTTTGCGAAAGGGGAGGGAATTATATTAATCTTGAGAACAGTACATCCCAGTCCTTTTACAGGCCACACCCTGAACAACTTTTACAGAAAAGTCCCTGAAGAAAAGGAAATTACAACAACGTCCTTCATCTTCCAGGACCTTCCCGACAGTTCTCCTCGCCGCCGCGCTCCACCGACGCCGGCAGCAGGTCCCCTCCTCCATCCCTGACCGCGGACTCCAAGCTTTGGGAAAGCCGATTGGATGAACACGAAGAAGGCGCCGCGCCGGCCACCGCAACATCAGCAGATCGAAGGAAGGAAACCAAACCACCACCATCGAGCGAAGAACAGCAGCAAGAAGCACAAAATCCGAGCCATCAGCGCCCAAGAAAGACGCCAATCGGCCGGCACACCCATCCACCATCGCCAGCACCTCCGGCGAGGGGCACAAAAAGCCCATCCACCCTTTCACAAGAGGAAGGAAGGCAAAGCTACTCCACAGGGCCTCACCAGCGAAGAAGTCGCCGCCGACGACGACGACGCCACCGGATGCGCCGAGGGAGAAACGAAATCCGACCGCCATCACGGAGACGGCGGCGGAACCCTAACCCTAACCTAGACTACTAACTGTATATAGGCTAGATAAGGGAACCGGACGGCCGCTCCGCCGCTCCCCCGTCCCTCCGAAGCCCTGCGGGCCGCCGGAGGGGAGGGAGAGCGAGGGGAGCAGCCGCCGGAGTGAAGTCGCCCTCGGTTCGCCTCCTCTCTACTGTAGTCGGGGGAGGTGTCGCGAGAGAGAAAGCGCCGAGGCTGAGGTTGTACCGCTTCCACGCGTGCTTGACGATCTCGTTGCTGTCGATGTAGGGCGGCACGACGACGGCGGTGACCGTGTCGCTGTACCACTCCTCCTCCTGGGTGCAGTTCTTCAGCCCCCACGCCTGCACGGCCAGCCTATAGAAGATCCATTAATTCCCACAGCAACAAAAAAACAAGCTCATCAACATCCCACTGCAAAGCAAAGCAAACGTACCTTGTGGCGGTGCCGAGGCGGTTGTGCCTCTTGATGATGTTGTCGAGCCCCTCCTCGAAGATGAGGTCGAGCGCTGCGCGGAGGCCGTAGAGGAGCTGGATGGACGGGGTGTATGGCCAGTAGGATCCCAGGCTGTAGTGCCTGAGGTAGTCCTTCCAGTCGAAGAAGACGCGGAGGGACTTGGCCGTCGTCTTGCTGGCCTCGATCGCCTTGGGGCTGGCGCACACGATGCCCATCCCCGTCGGCAGCGAGAGCGCCTTCTGCGAGCCCGTGAGCGCCACGTCCACGCCCCACTCGTCCATCCGGAAGTCCAGCGCGCAGATGGACGACACCCCGTCCACCAGCAGCAGCGCCGGGTGCCGGTACGAGTCTGCATGCAGCGCGCACGATGATGGTTCCGTACTCCGTGAGCGCGCGTCGACATGAGAAGAACATATACATAACATAGCACTTGTATAAGGCCCGCCTCGGCGGCGGCGCTACTAACCGAGGAGCTTGCGGACTTTGGTGAGGTCGTTGGTGACGCCGGTGGCCGTCTCGTTGTGGACGATGGCGATGGCCTTGATGGTGTGGGCCGTGTCGTCGCGGAGCTTGGCCTCCAGCACGTCGAGGTCGGCGCCGCGGCCCCATTCGCTCTCCACCACGTCCACGTTAAAGCCCAGGCGCTGCTGCTGGTCGATCCACAGCAGGCTGAACTGCCCGATCAGGAACGACACGATGCGGTCGCCGGGGGACAGCGTGTTCGTCAGCGCGCTCTCCCACGCCCCAGTCCCTGCAGGCAATTCGAACGTTCAGGTCTTTGTTGAAAGGATGAATGAACCGGCGATCGACGGAACAACAGCTAGCGGAGATCATGAAGGATCGAGCCGTACCGGTGGTGGGGATCATGAAGATGGTGCCGGTGGTGGTCTTGAAGATCTTCTTGACGTCCTCCAGGAGGATCTTGGTCATGGCAGGGATGGCCGGGGAGCGGTAGTCCTCGTTCTGCCTGTTCATGGCGCGGAGCACCTGGTCGGGAATGTTCACCGGACCGGGCACGAACAGATGGGTCCGGCCAGGGCCGTACACGTAGTCCGCCATGGTGCGGCTGCAGCAAAGCAGAGTAGTAGCAGGCAGAGTAAAGCACAGACTTTGTTGTGGTCAAAGCGCGGGAATGACTCTTTTTTTTTTTTTGAACTGGGAATGACGGGGGTTGGCTAAGTTTTAGCGGATCAGTAGCGTTCGCCTGTTGAGTGAGGCCCATGTATTTACCGTACAAATTTTATCTTTGTTTTTTTTCCTAGTGAAACTTCGTTAATGTTTTTCTGAAGGAAGAAAAAGGCCACTTTCAGAGGCAAAATTATTACTTCGAAATATCAAGGCATGTACATATTCTGACAAAAAAACCAACTGTCCTCCACTAAAAACCACTTGTTCCTATTTACAAAAATTTAAAAAAATTTCCAATCGACTTCGAATCTTGATGCTTGCGGTCAGTGTTGTTAGTTCTAAAAACTCGACCTGCGGGAGTAAGACAGCGACCTGAGGAGTGTTACTGAGACCACCTAGCCAGTTCAGCTAGAGGCCCCTTCACCGGCGTTCCCCATGCTCAAAGTACTACTTTTCGATCAGAACTGACAGAGAATTTCCCATGCTTGTTTATGAGTTTATCGGGATAGTATATATCTTGGCTTGTCATAACATCTACAGCTATCCCGACAATCACGCAGCTACATGTCCAACACAGCAGCATTCAGAGAGGCCGCCAAACAAATCATGCGCTCTTTGTCTTCAGTCGTACAGAGGTAACAGGAGTGAAACTGAAAACTCTCCTGGTTCATCCTGAAACGCAATAATCTTTCGCAAACTCCTGCTAATCTAGGCAGCGTAGTATTTGAGGAATATCTAGGAAGCATACTAAAACACAACTAGCATCACCGATCGATCACTACTCGCCGAGGAAACTGGTCGTAAACGAGGAAGATGCGTGTGGTTCCGTACCTGTTTGCTGCGAGCTCCCCTGGAGTGAAATGGAGGAAGCCAGGGAGGAAGGAGAAGTAGCCGCGCACGTATGTAAAACACGTGATGCTGGGGGCAGGAAGGATAGGGATGACGGAGGCTATATAGGAGCCACGGCGTCCAAAGGACGGTCCTTCCGCGGGGCCCGTCGCAGTCCCGCTTGGCAGATAAGCGCCGTATCGTGAGGTGCTCAGAGCTCGGCCGATGCGCTCCGGCGTTCGTGGATGATGCTGCCACCCATTCCTGCAAGCCTTCCATAACTATCCTCTGTTGCGTCGCTGTCTGTTACATGCGCACAACTTCACGCGACCACGCAACTCAAATAATCCGTTCATGTCTAGGAGTATATATATCTGAATGAAGTAGAAACTCTTGAAACTCTTCAAATAATTTAGTGCCATTTTACTGATTGTCTAAAGTCCCATAGAAGCGTGTTAGATTTTCTTGCATTGGATGCGACCAGGAGCAGGTGATCTTTCAATTGAAAAGCAAACTGATGCGGAAATTGTTCGTACGTCGGTGTTCAGGGCATGGCGCTCTTGGATGAAGCTGCCAGGTCAATTCGGCCCCGGTCGGGTCCAATCCGCAGGCCACGGGCGCAGATGCGGCCACGTCGGGTATGTTATCCCTTCCCGCCCGATCTGCGGTGCGCCGGTGTCCGCGGAACCCCAGCACCATTTCCCTTCCTCGTCTTCAACTACGCAGAGACAAAACTCAAATACTTATGACTCGGAAAACAAAAATGGTCGAGGAAAAGGACGAAGAGAACCGACGGGTAGGTAACAGCCCGGGCGGATGGAGTGTGAGGTGTACTGAGAGTGCTGATACGAGTGCACGCGGTTGGAAGTATCCGTCATGTCTCTTGTCCGCTCTCCGGCGAAACATATGCACACGTTGGATTCTGAATCGCTTCCGAAATTCCCTTGGACAATTCTTTCACTTTCGGTCCGTGTGTATTGTTTTGTTGTTATTACACGATTCTTTCATTCGGCTGCAGATACATTCTGGCCCATCCGTTCGGCCCAACCCACGTATGACGGATGTTTGGGCTGGGCTGGATTTCAGGAATTTACGGGCTGCATAGCCTGTAGACTATGCTCCTTTTCCTTTTTTGCTATATTTTTATTTATTACGGGGCATCTCTCTCATCTCTGCTGGAGTATTGGAGTGATCCAATAGCAGCAGTAGAGGTTTTTTACTCGACAGGCAGCTACGACAAATGTGGCAAGCGGCCCGGGTCAGACGGGATGGGCAGTTGGGCACTGCGAGGGTCCCTGAACAAACATAGGAAAAGCGCAAGATCCTTTGCAGGGTTCATGCAGACCCTCTGTTCGGAAACCATGAAAGCCAAATGGTCCACCCTGCACCACGCCGTCCGCCGCGCCGAGCTCAGGCTCCACGTTTCGCCGCGACGTTGCTCTGCTCCAGTAGTACCTTCGGACCTGGTCGTTTTTAGCGACTAGCACGATGCCCGTGCGTTGCTACGGTAAATGTTCTCTAACCAGCAATTTTAGATGACAAACTTTCAAAACAATGCATTTTGTACCTAGTCAAAAATATCCAACGGTAGCTGAATGACCTGGCTTCGCTATCAAATATTTTTTCGCTCCGATCCTCTCTCCCATGAACTAATCTCATCGGAATCTACTCTGCTTCCCAATCATCTCTTCCAATGAAAGCAAGCAACGATAGCACGTCCGTAACCAATCCAATCTTTTTTAAAGCAAAATCCCATCCGAATGTCCTCCCTGCTCCCTAATCCTCTCTCCAAATCGCAGGAAGCAAAATCAGTAGCACATCTCCGTCCTGCTCCCTAAATCTCTCTCCAAATCCTCTCTCTCCCAGGCACAACAGCATGCACGAGCTGCTGGCGATGTGCAGCCTGAGCCGGCTCCTCCCGGAGCGGCGCTCGGCCAGGCGAGCTGCTCCCTTGAGGCATGCATGCTCGTGCTGGCGAGGCGGTGTGGAAGGCTGACAAGGTGCTGCAGAGATGCCACCCAGCCATTGGCGAAGCTAAGCTTGGGCAGTTATGGGATATTCGGAGCTGCACGCGGAGGCGGCTTCGCAGTGGGCGTGGAGAGGGGGCTCGGCAGCGGGCACGCGGTGGAAGATCGGCGGCGGGCGCGCAGTCGCTAGCAGATCGGGGGCGATGCGCGTGCGGCCTCGCAAACCTGCTCGCGTTGCGGCCTGGGACGGAGATACAGGCAGGGCATGCCGGGCCCACCTGTCGGCGCAAATAGCAGCAGAAGGGGGTGAGCGACGGACCAACCATTCACCACCAACTCCTCTTTTTATGTATAGTAAAGAAAGAGAGAGAGCGCCAAAAAGGCCCAAAACCAAAACGAAAAGAGAGATACTACACTCTTGCCACAATTCAGAACTGCGTGTTTTGCGACCAAATTGCTGGTTTAGCAGCGCTGTACTACTAGTGGGTTTGCGTTTCAATGATTGCGTCGACGCCTCCGATGTCTGGATTCCGGAGGAACTGCTCGCCTGGGGGCACGCGAAAAGAGGGGTGGGAAAGAACGAGAAAGCAGAAGAGGGGTGGGCCGGCCGGACGGACAGGGCAGGCAAAGACCGCAGACCGAGCTTGACCTCTCCTTGGCAGCACGCGCCACGCGGGATGCGAGTACCGTGTGTCAGGAGCTTGTACTCCGCGGCACGCAGCAGCAGAAATTATTTTATCGTACTGCTGCTCTCTCACTTTTTGGGGGAACCGGCGAGAACCAAGCGGAAAATGGAGAAATTCCGTGGAGGATTGATCTTCTGTTCTCGATAAATTTTCGTTGATGTACGCGGGAGCACTACCCGTGTCACTTCAACTTGTTTCTTGCGGTTTATGATGCGTAAAAACCCAGTTACAGCTACGTTTGGCCGCCACAACTTTATCAACGCAACGGGGCCTAGCAAAAGACTCGCACAAGCGCACGGCGAGCATCATCATCATGGTCACCTCTCCTTCACAAATCACCATCGCACATCGCAAAAAGTTGTTACTCCTGCTAGAAATATCAGAGCACATAAAAAAGATCCGGATCAATGTGCATCGGCTCAGCGAGGTCGCGGTTCACTCGCATCGGATGCCGCGGCTTGCTCCCGCGGACACGCATAATGCGCATTGATGTAACCGCTCAGAGTTCACTGTTTCAGTTTTACCATAGCCATCGGGCAGGGGCAGCAGCGTTGCCGCTCCACTTGCCAGTGGCCGAAACGGGAAACACGGCACTGCAGGCGGCCGGGTGAAAAAGCGAGGAAGCGCAAGTAGGGCAAGCGCCGCGGCGGCGTCCGTCGTGTATGGCAACCACAGGCTCCGGAGCGGAGCGGACTGGCTGGCGTGCAGCGTGCAGCCGGGGCAGGTGAGCGGCCCGCGCCAACCGAGCGGTGCGCCGCGCGCGGGGCGCGTGGGACGGTGGTGGGCGCGGGCGGGCGGGCAACCACCGCGGTGGTGGGGCGCGGCGCGCGGGGGAGGGAGGTTGCTTGCGTCCGTCCGGCACGGGCTAACGTACCACGGGGTTTATCCATCTGTCCGTGCTGCTGCTGCTGGGTGCCATACAGCCGACTTGGGGTGGGGAGCGGCGGTTGAGGTCTTGCGTCTGCGCGGTGGCCTAGCTTGGGGCCACAGTCGGTTTTCCTTGGCTTGTACCGCCGTGGCCAGTGCGGATGAAGGTCGATCGGGTTTCAGCTTTTTTTTTTCCTGCGTCAACGGAGCAATGCCAATGACTTTTGGTGTTCGGATATTCGTTTGCTCTACCATAGTGACAGTACTTTGGTTGATTCAACGCTACGGTCTTACGGTACTTTCTCCGCTCTGATTTTGTTGATGTTGATTAACTGAAATTAATCTAGTCAATACCCAAAAAAAAAGGAACAGAGGGTATAGACATGAGTGTAGAGGATTCAGATTTCAAATACAAATGTAGGTTAGTCAAAGTGCAAACCAAGTGTTTATTCTGTGCATAGTTTCGGGAAAACTAGATTATTATTATTATTATTGTCTAAAGCTATCAGTTAAGCAAACAATATTGTGTATGTACCTCACCGAAACATGCGTGCATTAATACGTGAAATTAAATTAGAAACACCAATAGGGCTGTTACTTTTTGTGCATGCACCTCACCGGACGTGGCTTGCATGTCGATTTGCGATTGTGTTTTCTTGCGCCTCACGACTATCGATTATAGAAGGTGTTATTCGACCGTTTTGCTTCAGTAATTGTACGTAGGTCTCAAAATCTTTAAAAGTATTTGACATCTTTAAAATGATTCTTTATCGTTAAAAAATTGCCTATCATTATATTTTTGTTTTGTTTCTTAGTACTATGATACGGTTAAATATATCTCTAATGCCACTGTTATACACCACCAAATTAGATTAGTGGTACGTGTGAAAACCACGTTGATTCTAACCCTTTTTAAGATTCTCAGGTCAAAATCCTCTTGTTCAATTCTTTCAAACGTAGATAATGCCACTCCAGTTGTCGCACTTGCTAAAGTCCATTGCCAAGATTTCCTTTCAACAGGATTGACAACTGGTCCACAGGCTCGCGTGTCAAACACCCAAATAACCCAGGCGCCGAACTGCAAAAGCGCCCCTCGTCTCTATCCCCAACACGCGAAAACCGCAAGCCGGCGGAGGAGAGAAACCACAAAACCAACGGGAACAGGCCCGAACCACCGCGAGTCCCCCCCAAACCCCAAAGCGAAACGCGCCTCCGCAGGAGGGATCCCCCACCCATTTCAATTTTCAAAAGGGCGTGGAGGCGCCGCCCTTGCCGCCGCCGCCGCCGACGAGAGAGAGAGGAGAGGAGAGGACCCGCCGGCCCGATGGTGTCCGACCAGGAGCTGGCCCACTACGTGGAGTCCCTAGTCCGCCAGACCGCCAGCCGCGGCGGCTCCGGGATATCGGCCGACGGCGTGGTGCGGCAGCTCGAGGCGCAGCTCCGCGTCGACCTCGCCCCCAAGGCGCAGCTCATCCGCGACATCCTCGTCGCGCTCCTCGGCCCGGCCCATGGCACGGAGGCCCCCTCGCGGAGGGACCCTTTCGAGGCGGCCGCCGGCGCCAGCGCCAGCGCCGCGCCCGCGGCTCCCGCGCAGCCGCACTTCTCCACCTCCGCCGCGGCGTCGGCCTCCGCTCCCCCACACGCGCCCGCCGTGCCCCACTTCTTCCCGCAGCAGATGCAGTCCTTCCTCTCCGCCTCGCAACAGTACCAGCATCACCCGCACCAGCACCAGCACCAGCATCAGCACCCGCATCAGCACCAGCACCAGCACCGCCCCGGCGCGCCCGCCTCGCCGTTTGAGGCGCCCTCGTCCTACCACTACGGTCAAATGCCCTTCCAGCAGCTCAGCGAAGCCCGGCGGGCGGGGCTCGCCTATCTTCAGCAGCTGCAGGAGGAGGCGCGACAGCATACGCAGCAGGGGCACATGGCTGCCGCCGCGGCGGCTGCACCGGCCACCACTCCGGCGGAGAGTCCCCGTGCGCCAGCGGCCCCCGCCGGGTCCAAGAAGGACAGGTGATGCTCCCTACACTCTATTTCCTCAAAATTTTCCCCATTTCATATTAGGGTTTGGATTATCCGGTTAGCTGTTAGATGCGCCTGCTCCTGAGGTTTCATTTAGGAGTAGCTTCTACGCGAAGCCAAGCAGTTATAAACCTGTAGGGTGTGAGTTCCATTCCCTTTTCATCAGATTTGTTTGGTGGATTGAGACGGAAATACAATTTAAAATGATCCATTTTTACGGAGTACTAGGTCACTAGGGCTTTGGGCTCGATTGTTCTGGTGGACAGAGATATTTGTTATAATTACTCGAGTGATTAGTAGGATGGGGACATGGGGTAAACTAGAAGGAATGATATCCTAGCGCATCAGTTGGTTCAAGTGTGGAATATTGTGGTGCTTGTCTACTTGTATCAGACAGACATTCAATGTCCATGGACGATTAGGGGAATCGATTCTAGTGTACCTGCAAATCTTTGAATTCTGCCGTAGTTATGTCAACCTTACCTGCAGTATTAAAGCCTCTGAACTCGTTGGAGTAATAATGGATACCCTCTCCCCCACCGCCCCATCAAAATGTTTGCTTTGCAAGCAACCGTGTTGAAGAAACAAAGCTTATCCTTGTGTCCAGCCGTCCACTGTGCTTACAAATGGATTGCAGATTGAAGTACTTTTAGGAGTCTCGCTGGATCAGTGGAAATGGACCTTTCAAGTTTGGAAATTCTTTTCTGTTTATTTGTTTAATGAAATTTATGATTCTGGTTCCATATTCAGCAAGTACTAATTTTTTCTGCTTCTAGATTAGGACAGTAGGAGACATGGATGTGTTCCTTGTTCTGAAATGTCAGTTGTCTTTCACTGTGTTCAGTCTGTGCACTTAAAACTTATCATTTTCACTACTGAAGCAGCGCTACTACTGGAGTAAAACGAAGAGGTGGTTCAGGAGGGTTAAACAAAGTCTGTGGTGTGTCGCCAGAGCTTCAAGCTATCGTTGGTGAACCAACCATGGCTAGAACTGAGGTTCATTTTACTGGCCCATCTTTGTAATTTCTTGTTGTAATGATTATTTCATGGCAGAAACCCTAAGTTTATTAATTTACTGCAGATTGTGAAGCAGCTTTGGGCATACATTCGAAAAAACAACTTGCAGGATCCTAACAATAAGAGAAAGATCATTTGCAATGATGAGCTACGATTGGTTTTTGAGACTGATTCCACTGACATGTTCAAGATGAACAAGCTTCTAGCTAAGCATATACTTCCTCTCGAGCCAACAAGTAGGTGTTTCCTGGCACATCATAGCTAAATTTTCACTACATCTTTGATATTCTATTTACAGAACATGTGCTCAAAATCTTGCAGAAGATTCGAAAAGGGATGCGAAGAAATTGAAACCTGCAGACGGTGAATCTATTTCTCCTGTTGAAGCTGATGCTAACCAACTTCCAATTACTGTGTCTGATGCTCTCGCAAGCTTTCTTGGGACCGAAGAAAGAGAGATGGTCCATTCTGAGGCCGTTAAGCGCGTGTGGGATCACATTAAAAGCAATAATTTAGAGGTTAGTGGGTTATTACTATCCGATCCTCATGTGTTATGTGCAGTATTCAACTTCTAGCCATGGCATTGTAATTGTGCCTAACTGTGGAAAAACATGCGAAATGAATGGAAAAATGATTTCTGGTAGTGCCTGGATGGTCCGGAAGTGAACTGTATAACTTTTCTTTTTGAAGAAGCTCAAATTGCTTTCTCAATATGCAGTAAATGTAAATTTGTAGTCGCACAGAAAGTAGTAAGTGCATTCCTTGTACTTCACGCTGGTGATTTCACGCTCGGTAATGTTTCTAATTGATGACATCGCCCCCCTGCTTAGTGATTAATTGGTATTATTTTTTAATTTGGTAGATATCCTGCTTTCATTTCCTCTTTTAGATTTTGATTTAGTAGGTGGCTGAGTGGCCTAGTTGTTGTTGGTAGATCAACTAGATGATGCATATGGTAGTTGTTTCTAGATATAAGTTGGTAGATCAACTAGATGATGCATATTTTCATGTGCCTTTTGTTTTTGAACTTGAACGTAGTGGTACGTGGGGAAGATATGCTATTCAATGTAGTATCGCACCAGTATAAAATAATTAAATGCAAGCGTATGCAAGTTTGCGCGCAGATTTTATTTTTATATACAGGTTGGTTTATTGTCTGCTCTTTTGACCATGACAAGAGTGAAGCATAAGCAAAGCTTGTCCCACACAAGCCCCCCTTTTCCATTGGTGTTTTCATACACGCTTAGTAATGATGTTGCCATCAATGACTTTAGAATGATAAACCAAAACATATGCAATAGCTGAATGACACTATTGGCTGCCCTTAATTTGCAAGCTTCTCCCTGTTTTGTGATATTGCATACTTTCTTCTTCGGGGCAATTGCATATCAACCACACTTTTGAAGTCCAATTGTGAAACAACCATCGATTTTTCAGATTTTACGATTTTATCACAGATTTTCAAAAAACTGTGGTGATCTTGCTTTTTTTTTTTGCGATTTTACCACAGGTTTTATGAAAATCCGTGGTGATCTTGCAAAATCAGAGAACAATCTATGGTGATCTTGCAAAATCTGAAAAATCGATGGCTATTTCACAATTTGAGTTCAAAATTATGGTCAAAACGCTATTGTCTCTTGTTCTATCTGTACCCTATCCATCCTGGCTTCCTTTTTCATTTTATTCTTGATGGAGATGATCCAAGATGCCGAATCATTGGAAAAATATGCACGCTGGCATACCTGGATGTAAGCATTTGTTACTGTCAGCCTGTCAAGCATTTGTAGTTCATTGATGCGTAGAGTATATATTCATGGTTTTGTGCAAAATTGTCATTAAACTACAAGAGTGCACCATTCTTATTTCGGGGAGAAAAACAGTTATGACTATACTGTATTGTGGCTTCATGTCCTAAACATAGGAAATCTTTGTGCCATCTTTGGTGTTCTCTTCGTAAATCTTAACTGAACACTGCATTTATGCGCAATTGGTGACCTTTTTTCCTTTTTACCTTGTTTCGTGGCAGGATCCAGCGAATCCAACAGTGATATTATGCGACTCAAAACTTAAAGAACTCTTTGGATGTGAAAGTCTAACTGCTCTTGGTGTGTCAGAGTTGCTGTCACAACACCTTTTCAAGCAACCTACCAAAGTCTAACTGGTTAGTTATTGACTTTCTCCTTCCTGCCTAATGTTGTGGGAGAACATCCATTCTTTGCAATTCCTAGATTTAATGTTGCTGGCTTTCAGTTCCTAGATTTCCCTTTTTGAATGGTAATGGTGTCAAATCTGTACAGTAATATATTTATTTCTTAAGCAAAATTTATACTTGCCTTCTATGTTTCTTGCCTTATAGTAATTTGTTGTTATTTTCTCTGATGGCTCTTTAGTTGTTGATAACAAGTCTTTTCCATTTTTACATCTTAGTTAGATTTTCTGATACGCTTCTATTAATATTGTCAGTTGCTTTATTTTGACTGCAGGTGAATTGTCTACTGGACTGTAGTTGGTCTAACATCCTGGTGTAGGCACTGAAGAGATAACCTAAATTTATGGAAAGTGTTTATGGTATCTTTGTATCCGTCAGACTGACTTACCTGTTGAAAAGTTTGTAGGCTAATATCTTCACGGTAGTGAAGAAAAGGACGACAGTTGTTGCATATTCTGAGTCTGATCTTCTCTAAAGGGGTCAGATGTAGTAGCTTATCGAAATTTCGTATTTTTTAAATAGAAAGCAGCCCCGAAGCAATAGTTAAAAAGACAGCGGGAGCTGATGAACTTTGTTGATGTAAATTCAGCAACCGTAGGTGTGATTTCTGGTAAGATGTTGCTTTCTCTTTTGCAGCCTGAAAGCTGCTTACTCTGCTAGGGCTGTAGCTGAAGAGCTGAGACCTGTAATCTCCCTATGTTCGTAGGTGATACTTAATTTATACAGTTTAGATTGTTGTCAGGCTGTTCTGCTTTTGTTCCTGTCTATTCTGATGTTCCAAACTATGCATCTTATGCAAGATAAGTGGCTAGTTGTTTGCAGTTGCAAGTAACAGCTACTGCGATCTTGCTTATTGTAGCATTGATGAGGTCCATATGCATGGAAAGCATAATATCTACTGTGGGTAAAGCTTTAGCAGATGCATTGCGATTTACCATGTGCTTTGATCATTTACAAGAAGCTCTGACAACTGTTTAACAGAAGATTTTTCGCGTCCTCGTCTCCTGAACTATAAGTTCTTGAACATGGCGTAGAATAGCACCATGACCACGAGCCCAATGATAGCGCTCGAAATTATTATTCTGGCCGTGTTCTCGTCAAGAGTCCCTTCTGGCAGAATCTTGTGTACGACGGTCATAATTATTACGTCCAAGTTCTGCAGTTGCGAAAGATATAAAATCAAACTATAAATTTTGCGTATTTTGCAAAATAAAGTTGAAACTGTTAGATTAATTGCAACATCGTGTTCATCATCTGTTTGTTTTATGCTTGCCTGCTGGATTATCTGAAGGATCCTCTGAACGATTGGCACGCAGGTCTTGTTCACTTGGCTGCAACAATAGGAAAATAATCCAACGTACGTAATCCCTAGAGATGACAATAACATGAATAAACATGACACTAGAACTGGAGAATACCTGATGAGCAAGAGGCCCCTGTAAATGTGCGTTGTTGAGACGTTGCAGTCTAGGTCCCAAGGCAGCTTCTTCCCCTTCCATTCTGCAAGCACCAATGCTTCAGTTTCGGAGTTCCGTTTCGAAACTGAAATGCCTAACTTAGCTGCTGGGTTTCTGATTGAACGAACCAAGAGACCATTTGACGCCCAGGTCGAAGCCTGCGTCGTTCTCCGTCGGCTTGAGCACGAAGGAGACATTGTGACGGATCATCATTGCATGGAGTAGCAGAAACGTGTCCTGTCAAGAATGGCGTTACGCGTCAAAATTGCAGGATCTCAGGCATACTATATGTCAGATAAAATCAGTGCATACGGTACAAAGATGTTACTCTGTGAATATTTTTATTTGGCGCTTTTCTATCAATTTATTAATTCGCGGTTTCTGTTTTCTCACATTCCGGCTAGTAGTACTAATGTTTACTACCGTTAGCTATTTCTAGAATCTACTGCCAATGCGGAACATTTTTTACCTTGCTCAGCTGCGAAAGATCGACGGACCGGAGGTTACCCATGAAGTACAGGCACTCGTCCGCCATCAGCTCGAGAAACTCCCTGACGCTCCGGTTCTGGATGGCCGAGTTCAGCTTCACCATCCTCCTGATGGTCCGGAACCCGTCTCCTCCGCCGTCGCCGAACATCGCCTTCGCGCAGAACCTGCCGGCATTTCTCCCTCCCGTGCCCGTCTTGACACGCGCCGGCATCCTGCCTCCGCCGCCGCCGGGGACATCATGATTTTTTGGAAATGCTTTCCTGCGAGATTGACGGCGCTGAACCGATGGAAGAGGAAGGAGAAGACACGACAGGGTCGACTCCATCAAATCAGATGTTGTTAATCAGTTAGAGTAGCTCTCTAATGTGAAACGGTTGGGTCGCAGGCGTCTTATACGTGATCGATCGAACAGGGTTTGGAATTCCGGCGAGGAGGCGGTCGATGCATGTCCGGCAAACAAGAAAAGGATAGTATGCGACGAAAGATAGCCATGTCTCTAGGAAGTGTGATTCCAAGGTAACGAAGGAAGGATACTCTTCCAAACGTGGCTTGAGCTCCATGCCCCACAAGTAGCCGTCCGTGTCCCTAGCAAGTTTCAGAAGCTTGGACACCGGGTTTTGTGCTTACTGCTGCAGATGGAGTAGAGCCTTGCAGGGAGCTCAGGAGTAATGTGCCGTTTAAAATCAACCATACGTTACATTAGGACAACTACAGAACTACTTATCTGATCTGCTTATATCGAAATAAAAACGAACAACATGCTCGTTTCTTTTTCAGAAAGAAAGTCAAGGTCACACATCTTGGATGCCTTCGTTTTCGTCATGAGAACAGAGTACTCGTGGGGAGCCGGTCCATGACGTGGTACGCAAGGACTGGTGATCTCAGAATGACCTGGACACACAGTCACACACGCGTGCTCCTGCCGCACGCCATCACGGCATCGTGAAAGTCCGTGCAAACAACTTGTTCATAAGGACTGCTCCCGGGCCCCACGCCACCGCCCTCGACCTGTTGCCACATCAGCCTTGCCTGGCGGCTACGGCTCTATTGAAAGCGACTCGCTGGTCTCTGTGGCCACTGGCCACCAGTGCCGCGCCACGCCATGGATGATGGGCCAAGAGTGTTTTTCCAGAGCGATGCCAGAGTGATGAAACTCGGAGTGCTCGTGGGGCCCTTTCGGATCACCGACCATGCTGATTCCCCACAAATCGATCAATGCCCTACAGCTACGTACAGCAGGTTGAACATTGGGTCCGGATTCTTCCTAATGCTTTCAATTTGCCTGTTTTTATCGTGACAACGACCTAGCTATTCTGTCGTCCTTGCAGCTCTTGATTCTGTAGTCCATGCTGTAAAGCGCGAACACGACACGCACTGACGCACAAGAGTGCATCCTTTCCGATCGCCATCACCACTGTCAAGCCATCGATTTGGCACTCTGCCCGGTAACGTCTACCGTCGTCTACAGGGAAACCAACGATTAATCGAAATCACACCGTCACGATTAGTAACGTGGCTCTTATACTGCTGTCGATTTTCAGTGACCATTTGAATGGCCCTCCACCCCGAGCATTGCCAACTGACGAGACAGCTCACAACGTCTAGACGAATATCAGAATCTATCGTGGCTGCCTGTGCCTTGCCAAAAAACTGAACAAAGCAAGAGCAATTTGATCACCACGACCGCCAGATCACACGCATTAATACTACGTGGAATACATGCATGGGCTAGCAGGCTGGATGTCTTTGCGACGTCCATTTCACCTGGCACGGGGGGAAGCAGACAGACAGACTCGCATCGCACCTATAATCTGCCAGCTCGAACTGATTGATCGACCGCTCGTTGCTGACGGTGCAGCACAACGACTTGTGCGGCGCGGCACCATCGGCTGCGCGCCATTTTTATAGTACACCGGCTTTGGGAAAAGGCGCAGAAAGTTTTAGTCATCGCGAACAGGATCGGAGGAGATCTGCCGGAATTATTGGTGCCCGTGGAAGCTCGTACTACATGACACATGCGACCACCACGCACGCACTTGAAACCCAAAGATAATCGATCCCAAGTTAATTAGCTGTAAAACTATCTCATCTCGATCGATCGCAGCTGTGTTTGATCTCTTTCACGGTGTCCACACATGCATACACACACGTACGTGATTTATCATCACTGGAAGCTTCGGTTTTTTTGCGGTGCTGAAAATTAACTTGGGTTCTTCATCTGATCAATGTTTTTAGTCAGCTGTGGTTCGACGATCGTCCAGTGGTTCTGCGACGTTTGTTCGTTCCTCGTTAGCATCATTTTTTCGGGGAATCCTCGTCAGCATCATTGCATTGGGGGTACGATTTCGACGTTACGTGCTCTTGTCGTTCTCTATCTTTCGGCGGTTTAGCTAGCTAGCTAACCATGCGATCGGTGTGCGTTCATTTCTGGGTTTCTTTGGTTCTAAGCCAGTCGATCTCCCCCTGCAACAGAGTTTCTCTCTTTTGCATATGGGTGCTTGTACTGGCTACTGATGTAGTCGATCGTGTCTCGTTCTTCGATGGAAGCGTTTGATCGATCGAGCGCACATTCCTCGGCTCATCAAGTTGCGCTGTCTTCACGCCACCATCGAGTGCTAATGCTCCCAAATCGATGCACATCAATCTCGATCGTGAACGTACATAAGAAAAGGATTTGTTACTGCTTCCACCAAAAACAAAGTGGTCTAGGACACAATTTAGCTAGGATCGATCGCAGAAGGCAGGCTGGCACTGCAGAACGTGCACGAACGGAACATTTGACGCCACGTACGCGTGTACCGATCGGAGCGGCGCAGACACATGCAGGGAGGGAGCACCGTGGCCCCCCGATCCTTACAACTCAAAAGGTGCGCTCGCCCGCATGGCCTGGCCTGACCAGCTCTTGCGTGGCCTTTTCTCCGCTCGAATTTCAATTCCCAATTTCCTTTCAGCAAGGAAATTGATCAGCCGAATCTTAATTATCTCTTCTTTAATCAACCGGAGGAAAATGGTGCTCGAAACATTGCATCTGTACTCGCTCCAGTGCCGCACATTAATCTGGGTTCTACTATTAGCTTGTCTGTCATGCATGGGCCCGTGTGGCGCCACCTCTTGATTATTCGATCAGAGCAACTTGCCTGCTGAATGGCACGATATCAGGATGAGATGTAAATTAAAATCACTAGGACACGTCGTCATGTGAAGTGATCCAAGATTCATTCCCTTTATTTTCTTTTTGGTCCTAAAACAAAGAATTATGCGCGACGCAAACTAGAGCTGGGTTGGTGCTTACTGCTTACTTTGCGAAGAGGTCTTGTGACCATTTTGGCCTTGGGGCGGACTATATATAGCGCCTCCGCTTCGACACACAGCCGCACAAACACTCAGCCGGTCGATCACACTGTTAGCTAAAGCTAAGAGCTTCGGTGCCTTTTTCCACACAGATCGTTCCAGCTCGGCAGCCGCCGGACCTCTCGTCAGCATCAGCAATGGCCACCGCCGTCGAGGTAATCGATCGAAATTTCTGTTGATCCCATTCGCCTCCCTTTACATCTTTTAGTGTCAAGTGTCTTATCAAACGGATCGGTGCTGCATCTCTTCTCTTGATGCGTGATCAACCTGTGCACCGTTCGTGGCGGAGCATGTTCGTGCGCACACATGCACATCGATCGATCGTTAACTTGATATCCGGCGCGTACGTGCGTCCGTGCATGCAGGTTCACTTCAAGACCGCCACGGTCGTCGCCGACGCCGAGGAGGCTCCCGTGGTGGTGGAGGAGGCCGTCGAGGCCGTGGCAGTCGTTGCCGGGGAGGTCCCAACGGAGGAAGCCGCAGCTCAGGCCGTGGCCGAGGCAGCTTCTGCCGTGACGGAGGCCGCTGCTCCAGCGGTGACCGAGACCAAGGACGCCGAGCCGTCTCCTGCTGAGGTAGAGGCCGTGCTGGAGGCCGTTTTGGCGCCCGAGATGGAGGCCACCAAGGAGGCGGAGCCAGCGGCTGCTCCGGTCGAGACCGAGAAGAAAGAGGCCGAGCCGGCGCCTGCAGAGCCGGAGGTTGCTGCGGCCGAGACTGAGACGAAGGAGGCAGCTCCGGTTGCGGTTCAGACCAGAGAGGCGGAGCCGGAGGTCGCCGCGGCCGAGACTGACGCCAAGGTGACAGAGCCAGCTGAGGCAGAGGCTCCTGCCGTGGCCGAGACCACGGAGGCAGCTCCCGTCGAGGCCGAGAAGCAAGAGGCTGCAGCCCCGGCTGAGACCGAGACCAAGGAACCGGCGACAGAGGCCGCGCCAGCTGAGGAGGCCGCCGCCGTCGCAGAAGCGGCGCCAGCGAAGGAGGAAGCCCCGGCGGCTGCTGCAGCCGAGGAGGCCGCCAAGGCCAGCGAGTGAGCAGGCAGATCGCGCGTACGACGACGTGCGATCGGCCGAGCTAGTACATCTTTGGGCGCCGTGCTCGTGCCACGACGGCACGGTCTCCCTGCTTCGTTTGCGTTGTTTGGGTTCGTTCATCGGTTCGTGTCATAGCCACGTGGGGTCGTCCGTTGTATGGGGCGGGTTTCAATAATGATGTGTCTCTGTCTGTGGGGTTTGATCCGGGCCCTGAGTAAGCGCCGACGTGTCGTGGCTTGACGGCACTTCTTCGGTGGGGCCGGGACCTGGAGCTCTCCATTGTTTAATTATGTTGGTTTATCTATGTGTACCACCGTGTGTTGTTTTCATGGTTAGCTAATCGAGCTGTCCATCTTTGAGCATGCAAAATGAGATATGATATTGAGCTCTGTATCTATCAAAAACCTGCATTTCTCTCTCGCAAAAAAAAAGTTAAAATTAAAATTAAACCCTGCATTTCAGCAGATTGCAGCTTCTGCTTTCCGATCAGGTGATTGTGTATACGTAGTGTGCCCTGCGGTTTGTATGTTTGGTTCGACGCTCCTGCTCTCGATCGGTTCTCGATCCGGATTACAGTTTGCGACGCTTAATAACATGGGAAAACACACTGAGAAGAGATGATCCCTAAATACGAGAAGAGTGGTCGACAACAATTTGGTTAGAAATGCGTTTCACTTGCTTCTCATTATTCACCGGAGGCCCAACCCGTCGCATCACGGAGTAAACCAGGCCCGATGAGGTTCATCCAGATATAGGCCCATCTATGTGCCTCTGTCAGAACGGCCCGTTTATAATCGGTTCTCGCATCCATGTGGCCCATGATATTCTGTGGGCCCATCAACGCACGATGCTCCGCCTAATCTCCAAACAACCGGGGACCTCCTTCTCTCTCTCTCTCTCTCTCTCTCTTAAAAAAAAAGAGATAATTGTCCTGGCGTGGGACAAACATTCATGCTGTCACGTCCTCTTTCGCTGCCCCGGCTTGCCCGGTTCCGGATCAGCGCGTTTACTTGGACTGGGTAGCACCGGTCAATCACCGGCAGCGCTCCGTGCCGCCGATGAACTGACCCATGACGACGACAGGTCATTGTTGGAGTAGTACTGCTAACCTGATTTCTGCTGGAGCAATGCATGGTTGAGAGCCTCTCTTCTACGAACGTTCAAAAGAGTTTGTACCCTCAACTTGCATCGTGGACGTCATGTCGCACAGTCGCACAGTCGCACTAGCCGCCCATAAACCGCTAGGTCTCTACTTTTTGATCGACCTCGCTCCGATGATGATGGAAATGAAATGGATCGGCAGATCATAATACTGCTATAGTGCTAGCACAACGGGGATCAGCTTAATTGTTTGCAAGGATCTCGGCTCTAACAAATCATTTAATACTACTAGGATTAAAAAAACAGTTACTAACCTTTTTTGCTTTGGATGCTTAACGAGTGCATGCCGCCTTCGGCTCGCCAGACCAGACCAGGGGCCAAGGCAGGTTCACAAATCACAAGGCTCGCCGGCCGCGCCGCTTCTCGATCCGCCGCCCGTGACAAGTGCGCGCGCGCGTCGTCTCTCTCAGAGCAGCAGACGCCGATGCGGTGACGCCCGCATGCAGGGCATCCACATCGTTGTCATCACCCGCGTAACGTCTCTCTCAGCGCAGACCGTTTCACTGCCCTTGACGTGGAAAAACTCTGACCTCTGTCGAGCTAAGACTTGGAAGGTTAGTTGGAGCGGTTCTGTAAAGCAGATCGAGATGATTGGAACGCACTCGTGCCGAGCTAGTAAGAAGATTCCTCCGGCACTCGTGTTTTTCCAAGCAAAATGTCGGGGTCGACGACCTTGACCGGAGACGATCGATCAAGCACGCGTGCTAACGACCGATATCCTCCCTCCCGGCACATATCTGACCAGGTATATATACGCGTCCTTTTCATGGGCCAACCAGCCGAGCAGAGCAAACCCAGAGCTGCACGTACGTGGTCCAAATTCCACACCTTTTTCTCCGTTATCTGTTTCATTAATTCATCATGGACGCTCGTGGTTTTGGAGGCATGCATGCAATGCAGCTGTGAAAATCGTTGTCATCAATTCCTTTACTTTTCTATACTATAATCGAGTCGTGGAATTGCCGTGGAAATTCTGCTGTCTTTCTCCTAAGGGAAACGGCACGTGCAAAACTAGGCTATATCATGGCGAAAGGGGAGGGAGACCAGCGTTACTGGTCAACGCATGATCCTGTCACCATGAGATTATGAAAATGCCCGTGGGTCACACGCAGCCGCCGGGTGCTTCGTCGTCGATTACTCCTCGAACACTTTGGTGTCGTTGCTTGCTGTGGAGCACCACCGATGCTCGTTCAAAAACAGGTGCCGTTCCAGGAGTCGGCATGGCATGGCTTCGACTGTTTCTTAGCACGAATGCCGATGCCAGCGGTTGCCACCGTCATTCCTAGACGAGTCCGTGAATGAGGCACGAGCGAGCAATTCCACAGTGAGAGGAAACTGCCGATACGAAAACGACAAACAGCTAACGGAGGCTGTCGTCCTGTGTCCTGCCTCGTGTGGGTGCCAGCACCATAGCACAATCTGTTCATCATCATCATATTGTTCGAAAAAATCTGTTCATCATCATCATTGCTCGCAGTGTTGCCACAGCCCCCAGGCCCCCCACCACTTTTTTGAGCGAATCAACCGCAGCTGATTGCGAGCGGGGAAACTCGAAAGGAAGAAAGCTTTGCACGGTTGCCTGGTGCTTTGCAGCTGCGTGAGCGTGACACCACCTCCTCTCAGTTTCAGTGATATCGCGCAGAAGTCAAAGAGGAGCTTATCTGAAGTGCGAAAAACAAAGCTTTTGCCGAAAAAAGCATTTCGAATTCAAGTTTTGCACGGTGTGGTGCTCGAAGTAGCATGACGGTTTCCCTCAACGTTTGCTAATGATCGCTTCAAACACGGGCACGAGTAGAATAAGACCAAAACAACGGCCAGAAAGGCTGACTAATAACAAACAAAGGTGCACTACTTAAGAAAGAATCTGTGGGGGCAAAAAGGTCATCACGCTGTGTGGTTAGTGGAAGTGGAACCGAGGAAGGGGCCAAACTCGCGAATTCCCGTACGCGGGTTCACAAGCGTGACACTGCTCAGTGGGCCCATCAGCCAGCGCGCCACCTCGGCCTTCTCACTGACAGGTGGGAAAAAGGCTTTTGAACGCTAAACGCGATGCACCCGTGCGTGCTTTATATGCTCGCTGCCAAAAACACCAGACCATTTCCAGTGCTCTGCTTGCTCTGCTCCTCCCTCCGTCTCTCCCCGCCGCTTCCCACGCCCGTGCGCGCGTGCTCGGCGACGAGGTTCCGGAAGATTCGGGGGATGCGGGGGAGCGGGGGCGATGGAAGAGGAGGGGGTGGCGGTGGTGGAAGGGTGCCGGCCTCCTCCCTCGCCGTGCTGCTGTGCTGCCTCGTGGCCCTCGCCGGCGGCGCCGCCGCGCAGAGGGCCCCGGTCGCCGCGACCTACAAAACCCTGAGCGGTAACACCCCTGCTCTTCTCTTCTGGAAGGTTCTGCACGCTTATACTGCTCGCCTTCGATTCGTGCATTTTGGTTGTTTCTAGTTAAGTTTTGCTTCCTCGGTCGGGTTCAAAGGGTGGCAGCGACAGCTGGCCTTTGCGTTCCTGGTTTCTATTACCAGGACGCTGCTAGAGGGCACCTTTAGGGTGTGTTTGGTTCTGGGACCAAGTGAGACGGGATGGAACCGTCCCAATTTTTTGGAATGGAACCGTCCTATTTCATGTTTGATTGTAAGGATGAAATAAGGATGGAATGGTCCCTGTTTTTAGTTTGGTTGGAGGAATGAGAATGAACCACGATGGACGTCGTCTCCAGCCGTTAGCTCGCAGTCCATCGGCATTTCGTCGAACACAGTCAATGCACGACATGGCAGCGCTGCCCAGTCACCCGCCGCACCCACGCACGGTGGCCTCGCGCCGCTGCCGCGCCCACGACGCGGACGTGCTGTCGTGCCCCTCGCGCCGTTCGATGTAGCTCGCCCGCGACGCGCTACTCGCTCCGGCGAGCTCGACCCGCCGCGGCGCCCCCTACCTCGCCTCGCCGCGTGCCAGTTTCTTGCGAGCCACCGCGCCGCGCCTTAGTGATGGCGCCCTTCCTTGTGCAGTTCCGCACTGCCCAGCCGCGACGCCGCTCTGCTGCATCGTAGCTCCGCCTGACTGCTTCGAGGCGCGTCGACTGCCGCCATGTCAAGCAATGCACGGCTATGCTGTCCACCAATCTTCAATTTACCCGACCTGGCCACTCTTCAATTTACAGCTCACGGTGAGCTTCATTTACAAATCAGTTGCTTGGGGAAGATCAATTTGCAGCTCACGGTGAGATTCATCGCAAAATCAATTGACGTACGCATGCTCTGCCTGTTCCCTCGCGAAGCGCCAAGCTGCACAGCCGCGAGCTTCGCCCTGCAGCCTCGCGCAGCCGCGAGCGCCTCCCGGCCGCCACGTTTGGAGCTCCGCTGCGCCAGGACCTCCTCCTTCCACGGCCTGCCGCCCGCCGCCGTGGCCGTGGTCGCCGCCTCCCTCGTCGTCGTCCTCGTCCTTGCAGCCGCCAGCAGGAATGAGGCGGGCGCGAGAAGCGGGAGCTGGTGTTCAATGGCTTCGCGACTCTGCACTCCAGGCAACGTCGAGCTTGAGGCGCTCCGTCACGCCGGCCTGGACCTCGACCCGGTGGCCGAGCTGGGCACCGGCGGAGGCGTCCGCGGACGGAAGGGAGACGCATCCGCGAAGAGGCGGCGCGGCGGGACGGCGTCGAGGCCCGCGAGCGATGGCCACGCGGCGAGCCAGTGGATATGGTCCGACAGCGAGAAGAGAGGAGACGGGGAAGAGACGGCGCGGAATCGGGACGAGTTGGTTCGGCAGTTTTTGGGTGAACGAGTCGGTCCCGAATCTAGACGAATATGCTTCAGTGGAACGGTTCCATCTCTCTCGGTCTCGGAAACAAACATCTAAAAAGGGGACCATCTGGTCCTCGTTCCGTCCCTATCCCACAACCAAACACACCCTTAGTTTTCGATGTGGGTGGTTCGTGAAACGGCGTCCATGCCACGCAGCTGGAATTTCTTTCGAGAATCTTAGGAATGTTGTTGATTCCGCGGCGTGAATCGTTTGGACGATGCAATTGTGATGCCCGTTTGGGTTATTGAATGGGTCAACTCGAGCTAATATTTTGGGTCAAACCATCTCAAATAGTCAAATGTGAAGAGCTAGTTGATAAAATTCTCGATAGAACTGCTCCCATGATAAGTAAGGTCGATGCATCCTGTCAAAATGATTGGTTGGTTTTCTGTACACACGTTCTGTAACAGGGATATAACCATGGGTATTTGTTTGTGCAGGTAATGCTCCCGTTGTAATAGCCCAAGGTGGCTTTTCAGGGATATTCCCTGATTCCAGTAAGGCGGCCTATGCTTTTGCGATGCTGGCTAGCGCGCCCGATACAATCTCATGGTGTAATGTGCAGCTAACAAGGGACGGTGTTGGAATCTGCCTTCGGGACATCAATATGCAAAATTGCACGGATGTTTCCCAGGCGTTCCCTGCGAGACAGAAGAGATATGTTGTCGATGGTGTGCTGAAAACTGGATGGTTTCCTGTGGACTTTACCATGGCTGAGCTTCGAAATGTTTATTGTGAGTACTTACATATTCTCGTTCATCTTGTATGTAGCTACTGCATCATTGCACAGGATCAGTGAAAAAAAAAAAAGCGTAGCCACCACTAATTCATGAATCGTGACTTTGTGGCCTTGTGGTACATCATCACAGAAAACATAGTACATCTTTCTTCATGTTGTTTTATTTTATTTTAACTGAATTCATATTATCTGTTCTCTAAATTGGTCTACATAGATATTATTTGATTGTGTCGTATTTGTCTGTTCAAACATTTTTTTTTTTCCGTTGCATGTTTTTCATGGCTAAGAAAACCTTTTTCTGATGTTATGAACAATGCTTTTTAACTGATTACATAACGTTTTGTGCAGTGACACAAGCAATTTATTCTCGCACTCCAATCTTTGACAATGATTATTCTATCCTCTCTGTCACCGACTTGCCGTCCATAGTCAATTCATCGCCTGTTTGGTTGAATGTGCAGGTCGGACTACTGTTCATGGTGTTTAAGCTGTATATTCATTCTTACAAGTTCTATCATTCAAAGTCTAACTACATTTTCATATGTGCAGCATGATATCTTCTACAGACAGCATGGTTTGAACATGAGGAACTACATACTTTCCATCCAAAAGAGTGTCTCTGTGAATTATATTTCGTCTCCTGAACTTGGATTCCTCCAAAGCATAGCTAGAAGAGTTGGTCGCAAAACTAAGCTAGTGTTCTGCTTTCTTGATAAAACCAGCACTGATCCATCTACAAACCAAACATATGGTTCACTATTGAGCAATCTAACATTTGTGAAAACTATTGCTTCCGGCATAATGATCCCAAAGAGCTACATTTGGCCAGTGACAAGCGATAACTACCTACTGCCTCACACATCTATTGTCACAGAAGCCCATAATGCAGGGCTAGAAGTATATGCTTCTGACTTTGCAAATGATAGGGTTATTCCCTATAATTACAGTTATGATCCACTAGAAGAATACCTGTCATTTATCAGTAGTGACGGCTTCTCAGTTGATGGTGTATTGTCGGACTACCCAATTACTGCTTCGGAGGCTATTGGTAAGTTGTAAAGCAGAATGAAAAGTCGTAAAATGTATATAAGATAAGAATGTGCTGTGAGGAAACGGAGATGTGGTGATGACCATCGCAAAAACTTGGAGTGATATTTAACTGTTTGTAAGGGAATAAGCAAGTTTAATTTGTTAACTCATTTAAATCTTTTCGTCTGCAGGTTGTTTTGTTAATCTGAATTCAACTAAAGTTAATCATGGTATGTTTCGTCAGGGAGTATGACCTACCTTAGTTCCTCTGCCATGATGCATCAATGCCTTCATTTGAACTCTGTTTAATTGTTTTAATTTGTATGTACAGAGAACCCCTTAGTTATCTCGCATAATGGTGCTAGTGGAGACTACCCAGATTGTACGGACCTGGCCTACCGTAATGCAATTAATGATGGTGCAGATGTCATTGACTGCCCTGTTCAAGTGACAAGTGATGGAGTTCTAGTATGCATGAGTTCCATTAACCTGCTTGATACCACAAATGTTCAGCAAACATCTTTCAGTTCCCGTGCTTCTATTATTTCACAAGTACAGCTTACGCCAGGAATCTTCACATTCAACCTCACTTGGGACGAGCTTAATAGTAGTGATTTAAAACGTGAGTTTTTTTTAGCATTTTTGAGATATTGATATTTTCTTTGAAAAGTAATTAACTAGAAATATTATGAATGCTTGCCAAAAATGAAAAAACACAAATTCATGACCTAGCTTTTGGACTTGCTCTGTTCTGCAGCCAGGATGTCTTCCCCATTGAGTTCTTATATTATGAAAAGGAATCCAAGATCCACAAATCAAGGAAAGTTTATGAAGTTATCTGATTTTCTAGAAATAGGAAAGGATAAGGATTTGTCTGGTGTCATGATCATTATTGAGGTAATACATCTGCTTGAAGTTTCACTTTTTTAAGTTTTTATATGATCCTGTAGGTTAAACTTTCTACATGAATCATAAATCCTCAATTATGACTATGTAACCAGTATGGCAGTACATTTACCTGATACTTAACCTTCCTATATATTGAAGAATAATCAGTAAATGTTTTTTTAATAGCTCAGTATCTGTTTTTCGTTTGTGTATTTATAATTGGTACAATTTGTTTTACTGATATCACAATAATGAGTTCTGTATGAGAAAGAATCAGTGGGAGAAACAGACATACTAAACTGGTACAGATCTCTGGACTAAGATGATAATGGAAATATCGTATTTGTCCTTCATGTCTTACTGAATATTGTTCGTCATCCAGAAGTTTCTTGGAATTTATCTTCCTAATAAATCTTTCTTCCATGATCAATCTACCTTTTTATTGCAGAATGCTGCCTTTGTGGCAGAGTCACTAGGAATTGACATTGTTGGCGATGTGACAACTGCCTTAAATGATGCTGGTTATAATAACCAGACTACAAAGGAAGTTATGATACAGTCCAAAGATAGTGCTGTTCTTGTCAAATTGAAGCAGCAGAATACAAAATGCAAGCTTGTTTACACTCTCCCTTTAAACATTGGGGATGCTTCTCCTTCGTCATTGGTAGATATAAAGAAGTTCGCTAATGCTGTAGTTGTTGACAAGAATTCTGTTTTTGCACTAAGTGGTGATTTTATCATAAGAATAAATAGGCTTGTGAAAGATTTGCAGTCAGCGGGGCTAGATATGTATGCTCAGGTGTTCCGTAATGAGTATGTTTCACAACCATGGGATTTCTTTTCAGATGAAACAGTGGAAATTAATAACTATGTTCAACTGGTAAACATATCAGGCTTCATAACTGATTTCCCGAAGACTGTCAAAAGATACAAAAGTAAGTCTCGTTGATATCTCCACATGGTAGAAAATTGTTTTTCTGCTTGCATCTATAGCAGGGGACATGGTTTGTGTTGTGAGGTCATTATTAATATCTTCTCTGTGGTGCTGCCATTTTCCAACCATTTTCTATTTCACAGTACCATATAGCCTGTGCGATACCATATTTTCAAGTGCCATGTTCCTGACCGCACATTTTCTGTAGCCTAGTCCTGATTTGCATTAGACGAGTGGCAAATATTTGTTTCTTTTTTGGAGTTGTTCTGTAATACTACTCGTTTCTGACACCTGCATACTCTTCTATTGGCAGAAAATTCTTGTACAAGGTTGGGAAACGACATGCCCAACTACATGCAGTATATTCAGGTGGGTTCCCTTGCACAGTTAGCCCAGCCACCAGCTATAGCGCCAATGCCGACATTGAACGCATCAAGCGTGGAGGAGCCACCACTTCCTCCTGCTGCGTCAAAAAATACGTCTGGCGGTGCTGTCACACCAACTCCAGGCGCAGGACGTTCTAATGCTCACTCAACTACTGTAAGTACCGGTATGCTGCTCGCAATGGTTTTTGCAGCTCTGCTGATCTGAGCAGACACACGAGGCTGTATAGTAGGCGATTAAAAGCTGGTGTAATGTCCATTCGATTTGGCAAAGCTTTTACCAATGATCTGGTGCTACTGGGTGTTTGTTCGCTATTTCGTATATGCCTGCACATTCGTGTCCACTGGATATATTCGTCAGTAGAAAGGTTGCACACTTGCACTCTCTAGCGAGCATTGGGTGTTGATAATTTGCTAATGGATGGCGTATCTCATGGTATATACATATTCATTATATTGCTCTGTATAGATCTCGTTCTCAGCTGAATGAACATATATCTGCTTTGTGAACTGGTATGGGCCTCTGGCGTGTGGTGCCCACTCGACAGACGTGGTTGTTACTTTGTTAGCAAATGTTGGATATGTTCTGTTTGACAGGGCTGCTCCATTATGTTCCACACACACACGCTGCTCGTGTGAATTGATCTGTGTGCACACCTGCACAGGATCTAGATCCTCTCTTTCCTCGCACGTTGTGTTTGGCGTTTGGGATTTGCCCGGCCGTGTTCCATCTGTTTTTTGCTTAAATGGCTTAGACTTTTACAGCAGACTATGATACCGGCGGGCTAGAGGTTAAGCGAATTGAAAGATAGGACAGTTGGATCAACTCGGAAATCTCCTCAAATGAGTTCCTTATCACTGCATCAGATGCCTACCATGGATGCAATCTAACTATGCCCATTGTTCAGCTGCCATTCTTTTGTTGCCACCATTAGTGATACCTTGAGCGTGTTTGTTGTTCGCATCCGCCAACGTACGGAGAGGAGAATCAAAGCACACGAAGCCAAGGGCGAAGGCATGGATGCTACTAGTTTACAAAGCGTAACTGATAGAAAATCAGAGTTTTGCACGGCATCAACAGCGATTCACAGTTCAGATCTGTGCATTGTATCAGTACGACATAGTTTTGAAGCAAATAACCAAACTTGCGCCATTGACATTTCATCGTACAATTCTATCCCTGTAATACATCAGGCATACACACAGCAGGCGGGTGCCAAGAGAACAAGACAGATTAAATGGAGAAGTTTTCCATGATGTACACCAGGTGAGGTGGATATGTCTCAGAACTACAACTACCAGTCTCCTAAATTCAGGATTGCAACATTAGACATTAGCGCAGATAAGACACAATACAACTTCAGAGATCATGTTGAGCGCGGCAAATGCTATGATTTACCAAAGCTGCTGCTCACATGCTCCTGGACAATCATCTGCAGCCGGCTCTGCATCATGTCGAAGGAAGTATAGGCAGGGAGGTTGAGCTTGTAGAAGCAGGTACCCGAGGTGGGGAGATGATCGCAAGAGTTGGGTGACCTGAATATGGACATCCTGGAGCCGAGCCCGGAGAAACCATCGAACGGCAGATACTTCACAGAGGTCCAGAAGAAGAGTAGATTCCTTTGCTGTTCAACCGTCATTGCTTTCACAGCCTGTCATGTGAAAGATTTCCATTTTATTAGTATTCATGGAAATGTACCGCTAGATGTTGTTCTGATCTCAGGCTCAATAATAAATTTGATAAATTCGTTAAATAGGATCAAAATTCACTCAGTAAAAAAAAGGTTAAAATCTTTGGTTAATTTGCTATTCACGACATGAGAAAGATTTGGGCATACCTTCCAAAACCACTTGACTCGGCGGCTTGTTTCTCTGTATCCATTGTAGTCGGTATGAGCTCTCCATTCTTTCACATCTATGGTGTCCTTGCTGCCACCAAGCATCTGATTGAAATCTTCAACATCCAAAGCCTCGAAGAAATATTTTGGGAGTTCCTATTTTTCAAACATGCTCTTAAATCCAAAGCTGAAATACGCTAGTTGGTCTCTGGTGCAGTTCACAAATCTGTCTTGAATCAGTAGATGTATATAGTTGCTCCGATTCTTGCTATTTACAGCTGTATCCTTCCCTCCTGAGATGAGCTCGGTAACCATCCTAGACCCTAACAACTCAGTTTCTCGCACAAACGTAAGCCCCAGTACGTTTGAATCCACAAGACTTGGGTCCATTTCTAGGATATTTTTGCAGCTTGCATGCAGTGACGGATCTGCATCCGCAATGTCATCCAGTGTGACTGGTCTTGCAGCTAGTAGCAAGAATAAGGTCCGGTCAAAGAAAACTCCGACAGGTATATTGTGCATCAGGGCTAATGCAATCATCCGTCCTGCGAACTGGTAGTACGGCAGGTGCAGAGGGTCCACAGCAGATGCTGCAATGCAGTCAGAAATGCAAGAGGTTAGAAGGTATAAAAAGGACTTCCAACATTATTTAGATTTGGAAACTACAAATGGTAACATGCCCCCACAGAGGCTAGCGTAGACGGCAAACTGTAGCCCTCAACCATTCGAGCCGGAGATCCCAAACTGCCCCCGCGTCGTCCACCTGGGCGACACGGGCGGCGATCCAATCGCCGCCGCCGCCGCCAGCAGCGTTCACCTCCCCACCCGTCCGGCCGCGGCCGGAGCCCGAGGCCGGCACAACCCAGGCAACGGCGAGGACGGCGGCGGCGGGGCTGTGGTTCCTGTTTTCCTCTACGATCTAGATCGCGACGCGAAGAATTTCGATGCTGAGATCCCGGCTGGAGCTGCACAGCGATCGACGACCCGGCTCCGGCCGTCGATGCGGCCATGGCAGCGCGGGCGATCCGGCGACGGCTGTGTCGCTCGGACATCCACGATCCCACGTGCGGCGGCGGCGCTCCATCGGCGTGGCCACGTGCTGCTGATGCAGCGAGTCCGCCCTGGGGCCAACTCTCCGTGCGGCGGCAAGCATGGATCGTCGGCGATGTGCACGGTGATGATGGGGACCAACGGCTGAGCAGGACAAGGACGGCTGAGTTGCAATCGGGAGTTGACGGTCTCCTTTGTAGCAGATTGTGAGGATGGTTTGAAAGAGGAGGAAGATGAGATCGCATGGCTTACGTCGCCCTGTATGATTGGGAAATTGATGGATCTTTTCTGGGGGAATCCAATTCTCAGTTTGGGCATGAAGGCAAGTATGACGCTGATGGCTGATCTCTCCTTCTTGGTCAGGTTTTGAGGTGGATGGCATATGGTTACATAGCGTCTAGTATATTGGGCACGACCACGTCCGATCAGCATGACACCAGGCTCGATCTCTCTCTATATGATCTAATTTTGCTTCGGTGAACTCTGTCACACGTTTTTAGTGAGCCCTCTATCTGGTTCCGAGATGTGCGGCAAAAGTGTCAAAGCCGGCTGATTGGAGTTCATGGAGGATGGTCAGGTCTTGATGGTGATGGCCCTGATCTATGGATCTTCTAGGGCTAAGGTGCGCGGAACATTGTCGATCGTTCTATGCTCAATCGACGCAGAAGATGTGACATGACCATCAGGTAGATAAGTGGAAAGATTATGGCAGCCTGGTATGATTCAATTGAGGTTTAGGCGAGACCTTGAGCCTTTTTTTTGCAATGGTGGCCATAAGGAAGTAGTGTTTGTTGGTGGTTGCTCAGTCGTAGGATAGTCGTTGTTTTTCTTTGTTTCTCTGCTCCATTTTCCCTTGGCCCGTGTGCTATAAGGAATGGAGCTTTTTCTTTGTAATAATGATAGCTATATGCATCGCTTTGATGCAGAGGCTGGAATATCAATATATTCCCGATTCTAAAAAAAGCAGAGGCTAGCGTATGGTTCCGTTCATACAATGCAAAGCTATGATGGATCAATCACTGACAGTCATACAGATGAAACTAATAACAGAGGACAGAAAAAAGAAAAAGACGGATGATCATGACTACATAGCAAGTTTATAACTACAGAGCAAGTGCATCACACACACACACACACACACACACACACACACACACACACACCGCAATATAGGAAAATGTTCATAACTATAGCAAGTGCATCTCCAAACTGAAACTATTATGATGCTAAAGAACACCAGTTGGTCGTAGGAGCAAACAGAGACATGTGCAAATTTATCAGATGGCCACGAGAAGCTAACTCACTTGGATTGACGAAGAACCTTCGCCTGTCAGACGGGCACGCGGAGAAGAGAACTTGGCTCGGGCTGAACAGAGCCTGGAACACCAAGCAGAACCACTCCCTCCGCACCCCGGGTCCCGTGGCGAACTCGTGATTGAACTCCACCATCAGGCCGGCGCGGAGCTTCTCCGGCGTCGCGCGAGCAACGTACCCGAACGAGTCGGACAGCAGCCGGGACCGATCAACAACGAGCATCTCGTGCGGCGTGGAGTAATGGCTACTGGCCGCGGCCAGTTTCGGCAGCACGGTCATGGCTAGGTGCCTCCGCGCCTCGAAGCCGAGGAGGTCCTTGTGCCTGGCGACCCAGCCGACGCTCTGCGTCCACGCCGTCCCGGGGGCGCTCGTCACGAGCGCGCCGGTCGCCGCGTCGTGCGCGGCCAGCGTCGCCCGCATCGCGACGCGGAGCTCGGGCCACGCGTCGGTTTCCGCCCACGCGTCCAGCTCGACCAGCACGCTCCAGACGAACGGCACCGAGGCCATCCACTTGAGCCGCGCGCTCGACGACGACGCCGCGAGCTCGACGTCGAACATGGTCATGCACTCCTCGACGCTCCTGAGCAGGGACACGAGCGTCTCGTACAGCGCCGTCGGCCACGGGCGACGCGGCGGCCCGTGGGCGTCGGGCTGAGGCCCCTGCAAGCGCAGCATCTTTGAGAAGACCTTGAACTCGGCCAGGTGCTTATGAGCTTCCGCCTGGCTCCCGTGCGCGCCGGCGCCGATATGCGCCGTGACAGCGTTCGCCGTCTCGCCGACGAACCGGGTTACCTGCGCGGCCACCCATTCCAGCGGTATGTCGAGCCAGCACGCCGGCTTCCACTCGGGGGCGACGAAGTTCGCTGCAAGTGCGCGTCGCAAGTCAGCGTAGAGCGGGTCACCCTGGCGCCCGGCGCCGGCGATGGCGCAGCAGAACTCCAGGAGCACCGGCGCCGTCCACACCTTGGCAATGCCGTGCCCCGGCCG
The DNA here is from genome assembly GCA_012490785.1 of Eragrostis nindensis. Taxonomy (NCBI): domain Eukaryota; kingdom Viridiplantae; phylum Streptophyta; class Magnoliopsida; order Poales; family Poaceae; genus Eragrostis; species Eragrostis nindensis. The sequence goes on along the minus strand of JAAXCT010001352.1, from coordinate 118,391 downwards.
GGTGATGGGAGGAGGGAGGAAGCGGCGGATGGCGCGCTCGGCTCCGACGCGACACGCCGCGTGCTCGGAGAGGTAGAGCTGGCCGAGAACGCCGGCGGCGTCGCTGCGGAGGAAGATGCTCAGGATGTCGGCGACCGGTCCCAGGGGGCTGGTGGATTTCCTCCAGCGGGCGTGGCGGACCGCATTTAGGAAGAAATTCTTGACGAGCTGGTCGAAGGACGCGGCAGCGGCCGTCTGGCCGGACGCGGCGAGCCTGGCCGCGGCGGCGATCTCACACGCGAGGCTCCGCGAGGGCGGGCGCGGGGTGGGGAGGAGCCGGGCTGTCACGTGGAGCGTGGCGTCCGGCGGGAGGCCGAGCTCGCCGATCGTCGCCTCGCGCGGGAGGTACCGGCCGCCGTACACCACCCGCAGGTCGCCCCTGCGGGCGACGGCGACCCCGAGGCGGCCGAGCACCGAGCCCACCGTGTCCTCCCGCTGCGCCCGGACGACGGTGGTCCGGGAGTCGATGTTGCGGAGCAGAAGCTGGACGGCCCCGGGCGGGGCAGCCGAAGAGTCGGGCTCCGAAGCGGCGGCGGCGGGCGGAGCCATGCGTGGTCAGTTGGGGGGAAGCAGGGGAATGTCCGATCGAGGTCCCGGGGAACTTGACTGGGGTTTTGCTAGCCGCCGACCCGTGAAACTGGGGAATTATCAAGCAGCAAGCGGCCGTTTATATATCAGGGTTTATATATCAGGAAAACAGAGATTTTTTTGGGCGATCTGTGTGTGAAGCCAATCGTTTGGAACTTTTTTTGGACTTCGATCTGTCAAGTGAGCAAAAGGCTCGTCTGCTTTTTGCGTAAGCGTTTCGCCAACCCAGTTAAAACTTACCAAAGTCAAGATGGCATCGTCGGAGCGTGAAGTCCAATTTAATAAAAAAAAAGGAGCTTGAAGTCCAATTCCTATATCAGCATGTTTTAGATGTCAATATTATCTAAATGGTGTATCCAAATTATGATTCCATTGCATCCATTTTCTTTCCAAAAATAGCCTATATTTTGCAAGAAAAATAGAAACATTTATGTCATGATGAAAAAAATTGGAGTACTGATATATCATTTTACAAAAAAAGTATCAGGCTAAATTCTATACTTTTTGCATAAGCATTTTGCCAACCTAGTAAAGGCTTGCCAAAGTTAGATGGCATCGTCTCATATGTAGCTTGAAGCCCGAGATATTTTGGCGATTTGAGTGAATCGTTTGGAACTTTTGGACATTGGTCTGTCAAGTGAAATCCCAACGAAGCTTCGAAATTTTAGCATTCCCAAAGATACAAGGTTGGTGAGAATGCGGTTGAGAAAAACGCCTCGCCATCTTTAACCCGATAAAAACTTGCCAAAGTTAAACGGCACCCTTTGAATCTTTTAGCTATGAAACTTTAGCACTCCCAAAGCTGGAAAGCTGGCGAGAATGCGGGTGAGCAAAACGCTATTTGCGTAAGCGTTTTTCTAACCTGAAAAAAACTTGCCAAAGTCAAATGGCATGGTCTCAGATGTAACATGAAGTTCGAAATTCTTAGAACAACGTGTTCAAATGTCAACTTAAGCTAAATAGTGTATTCAAATTATGATTCCTTTGTGTCTACTTTCTTTGCATTTAAATAATAGAAGCTAAAATTTCTTGCATTTTGCAAGAAAAAAAGAGATATTTAAGTCATAATTACAAAATAGGAGTGTTGCTCTATCTGTCGGTGTAACGGGAATTGAGGTCCCAATCAACCATCTCTTAACAAGGCTGCATCTAATCAGAGTCGACCGGCCAAATTGGCCCATGGGCCAACTGGAAATCATAGCGCAGCCTAGAGGTAGCCACAGGGTACCCCCCCCCCCCCCCCCCCCCCCCCCCCCCCCCCCCCCTTCTCCCCGCAATGACCCCGGGTTGACGAGGTCGCGCCATGTGGCCGACCCGGGGGCGAGGGCAAGGAGAGGCCTCTGGGCATGAAGGAGCAGACAACTCTGGTATTCCAAAATTCTCTCAAGCAATACAACTCCAGATGAGAAGGACATAGAGCTTTTAGCCCCTTGGGCGGCTCGAACCTGGGTACATCGTGCGTGTGCTAGCATTCTTCTCTCGAATCCTCACTAATCCGTTCCTTCCCTAATCCTCTCAATGTTGGTCGGGCAGACCCCATTTGGAGGAGTTTCCACACTCCGACACTATCATTCAACAAAAAGAAAAAGGAGGCATGCCAAAATTTACATTATGAAGTAAAATATTTTGCTGTCTTTTTTATCAAATGATATGCATCCATCTTTAGAATTCAACTAGGGATGGAAATGGTTTTTAAGGCTTATTACTAACAAGACAAACTTCAGCAATCTTTTGGTTTGACAAGGTATATTTGGCTTATTTGCATCTCAACCAACTTTTGGCATGTGTGTGAAAGTTTAGCACCCCCACTTTAAGCTGGCGTGAATGCGAATGGGTACAACTTGCTTTGCCCATGTCTTTTTATTACCTGGTAGAACCATGGGAAAGCTAGACTGTACGACAGATATGATGTAGCCTGAAGTTGAAAAAAAAAATTTGATTAATATGCTTCTAATGTCAATATATGTCAGTTGGCGCATAAAAATTATGATCTTTTGCATTGTCTTCATTGCAACTAATCGTACAAAACATAACAACTATGGCTTATACTTTTGGGTGGAAAAGCATATGGGGCCATATGTCATACTCAGAGAATTGGCAAGAGTTGGCAGGTGTCCAATCTTGACAACTTTTAAGAGAAAAGGTAGACACAATGCTCTTTCATACAAGAAAGGAGAAACACGTAAAAATATATTATGCTGCATGCAAAAAAGTATGGTGAAAACTGAAAACGCCAGTCAGAATGCTTCTGTTTGCTTGATGAAATAAAATTTCCTGTTATCTAAAAAGAATGTCCCATAAATAAGAGAAAGCATAGTACAAAAAGGGCTAGAGGATCAACTTAGGAGCACGGGCTAATCTACTCACTACCATTAGGGACGACTAGGCTGGCCAGGTTGCTTTGCACTGGCCCTATCCGGAAAGGCAGCCTCATCCATGATTTCATCAATCAGCTTGAAGGTCGGCTTCTCCCTGCCCTGGAAAATTCTTGCATTGTGCTCTTTCCGTACTGCCTAAATGACCATGATTTGGTCCTGTCGGAGCTGTCGCTGTCTGTTAACTCATTGAACCAACTTGCGGTGTCCAATGGTGTAATCCAGCTTGTGGTTTCTATCTTTGTACCGCCCGCTACCCATGAGCTGATCGCTGCCACCTTGCCCAGAGTTCCCGAACTGACGGACATTCACAGAAAAGATGCAGGGCAGCCTCAAGGTTTCTACTACTCTATAACAAAGGGGGAAGAAATATTGATTTGGCCGCAGCGGAATCGGAGGCGGAGTCGCGGAGACGGGACGACCCGCCGTATCTTTCATCTTTTGGTCACAGAACGGACAGGCCGTTCCGCGTGGCCATTTCCTCACCACGAGCTTGTCGATCTGCCGCCCACGCTTTGCTTTGAAACAGGAACCAAACACTTTCTGCTTGCCGTCTGAATGAGGAGATCCGCCACCAAACAGCCTGAGCTGAGCACTAGAGGTGTCGAAAGAGCCGGTGAGCAGAGCACCGTCTCTGTTGGTGCAGAGCGCGCCCGTGTGCTACGCCTGCGCGTCACAGCTGATGCGACCGTTGCTTTTTTTTTTTTTGAGCACAGTGCATGCTAAGTTAAGTGCTACCAGCGAAAACCTTACCAGGGAGAGCTGAAAATGTATGCGCCGCTAAAGCCTATCGAATCGCTTTGGGTCTGGACAGCTCCGCTCGGCTCCTCCCGGTGCCGGACGTCGGACCTAGCTCCGCCACGAGAGCACGCGGTTTTGTGCTCCACCGCCCTGGGAAGCCGTTCCCACGCGGGGGAAACCTGCGCGGCGCGTCTTCGCGTAGGCCGGACCGGGAGCTCCGTCCCGCCGTCCCGCGGCCTTCAAGTTGTTTCGAGCCGAAACCATTCTGGCGCCCATATGGCTGGTTCCTTTCAAACCAGACCCATTTCTAACCCCAAATTCTCGAGCCTGCTGCTACGCGGTCACCAGCCCGATGGGCTTGGGTCACCCGCGGCCTGTCCGATGGAATGAATTATTCGCGTGCGTTCGAATGGACCCCTGCGCGCTCCTCCACCTGACCTGAGGACTGAACAACATCTTGCCGTCCTGAGCCAGTCGGCGTCGCTTTTTTTTTTTTGAGTGAAAGTCGGCGTCGCTTTCGCCCCTGCCGAGGTTCCTCACGGTGGTTGGCGAAGCGGCCTCGTCGCGTGATCGATCAACGAAGCCCCGTGTCGCCCACAGGGCACCGCGGGACCAGACGCCGCGGACCGAACCATCATCAATCGCTCGTGCCATGTCCTGGTCCACCTCGTCCTACTGTCTGCGTCAGAACGTTCTACTAGAGAGTATGTAACCGGCCGGCCATGGCAGCCGCGGCGCGGACACGTGAGTGGCTGGTCGCGAAGAAGCCAGGCCACCCAATGGACCCTTGGCACAAGACGTTGCGGGTTACCGCCGGTGATGCTTCGTCCGTGTTGCACCACGAGCAAGTGGCATGGCGCGCGAGTTTTTTTTTTTTTTTTTTTTTTTTTTTGGGGAAGGTGCAACAAGTAGCGCAGGCTGGCATCCGCCACCACACGCGTAGCTAGTAGGCGAAGAAGATTCGCAGCGACCGTTAACCGTCGATCGACAGCAGTGACGTGCTTTTGCCAAATCCGTAAAGAAGCGGGTCGTGCGCATCCCTGTCAGGGGAGGACCAGAATTCCTGTCTTCATTCACGGTCCATCCAAACCTTTGCGTCATCGTATAGGCTGGCGACCACTTGCCTTTCATCAATAGTACGTACTACGTCTGGCGGAACAGTGACCAGTTAGTACCTTGCAAGAGTCGTCCAAGATAGACATATGGAGGTGGTGGTGCTACAAGTAGTAGTTCGTCAATCAATCACACATGGATCGATGATTGTGTTTAACCAGTAGAATTATTCAAGCAACTTGGCCTTAGAGCTAGAGGGGGCAGCATCATTATTGGTCGAGTCTCATTTTTCTCTACTACTCACCGATGAACGTCATTTACAACCGCCGCTTGCCAGACAGGTCCAGATCGGGACGACGGCCAGCGTCTCCCGCCGAAAGTTAAAAATCCGTCTCTGCCCTCGCCGTTCTTCGTGTGTGGACATGGAAGACCGAAGACAAGCTGAACTATCAGTGGCAGATGGCGCGAGCGCAGAGCCTCAGTTGCCTTCCTTACCATCATCCAGTATGACTGCTCGACGCAACCCTGGAATTTCCAGAGGACGGCATTGGCTGGTTGAGACTTGAGAATCGATGGAACAACGGCCGGCAGAGCGGCCATATCAAATTGCCAGGCAGATCATGATCTGATGGCACGGCACCGATCCACACGCATGGGTCCCGGACTCCCGGTCACGGCCCAGATGATTACGCCCGGCCCGACCACCTTCGTCAGTGCCACGTACGATGAAGCTGTGTGGCGTGCGTTCGATGACCGGCGACAGGTGGCCGTCGACGTCCGGACCGGACCACTGGAGTGGCCTCGTATATATGCTTCCTCTGCATAACTGTAGTAGTAGGCTGGAGCACGCGCGAATCTTGCCTTAAAGATCTTTTAATACGCCGCTCGATTTGTCGTGGTCGCGGAAGATTCTTAAACACTTGCAGCTTAAGACTCTCCGCACTGGCCTCCGCTACCGGTTCCTTCAGGAAGGAAATAGAGTAATGGGCGCTGCACCGGCTCCCGCTATCGCTTCCGCTATCCAAGCGGAAGGCGCTCGTTCCTCTATTTCTGGCGGAGTAGCGGAGGCACGCTACGGCACGTGGGGCCCGCCCAAATCGCCTCCGACGCCGCTGCCCACAACCGCTTCGCGCGCGTGGAGGGAGTTGCGCCCGCCGGAGCGTCGCCTTCGCCCCGCCGGAGGAGAGAGGAGAGAGATGAGAGAGGAGAGAGGGAGGAGCAGATGAGAGGGAGGAGAGAGAGGATCCCGCCGCACCGCCGGCGCCTCCTCCGCGACGGCGACCTCACCTCGGCGCGGGCGTGTCGTGGGGTGAGCTCGACGCCGAGCTCGGCGAGGCAGGCGCGGATCCTGGCGTCGCTGCCGTAGAGGTGCGGGTACCTGACGACGCAGGAGTCGAGCGCGTGAGCGAGGCGGCGCGCGAGCGGCCAGCTGACGGCGATGCCGCCGCCGCCGTATGCCATGGCGAATCCGTGCCACGCGTTCTGCGCCGCGGACTCGGAGCGCGCGCCGAGGTACCACGGCTCGCGCCAGTCGTACTTGCGGAGCGTGTGGAGCAGGTTGGGGAGGACGAAGGCGGTGTCGTCGTCGGCGAGCACGAGCCACCGCGGCGGCGGCTCCTCTTTCAGCTCGGAGACGAGCTCCTTGGCGATGCGCGCGACGCGGACGGCGGAAGGCAGGCCGCGCGGGTGGGAGTAGGGGAAGCGGGAGGCGTCGGCGGAGACGCGGAGCCGGAGGCCCGGCCGGAGGTCGGCGGCGGCCGGGGCGGCGCCGGGAGGCGGGAGGGCGTCGAGGAAGAGGAAGGCGCGCGCCGGGGAGTGGAGCCAGAGGCGTCGAGCTCACCTCACCTCGGCAGCTGCTGTGGATTTGGGGAGGGGCGGGCGGCGACGAGGAGTAGATGGAGAGAGTCGGACTGTGCGGATAAGGTGGTGCTGGTGCGGGAACGGGGAGAAAAAAAGAAAAGGAAAAAAAAGTGAAGAGAGAGAGGAGATGGTGGTTGGGATAGGTGAATAAAATATAAATTAGTTGGGATAGAGGAAAGATATAGAGGAATGATGGGTGCGGGAGAAATTGATTTAGAGAAAAGAATCTCGATGACTAGGACGAAATATTCCTTTTAGAGGAAAGATATAGAGGAACACCAGTGCGGAGAGCCTAAGTTAGATTAGATGTGTAAACTAATTTGCGTGTATGGTGTAACGACCACTCAGCCCCACGTACGCTCGAGCTGGAGCGGCCACACATGTGTCGTGTCGATTAGCGTGGGCACCGCTCGAGTCCAAGGCGGAAGTGCAACCTACGGCGACTTACCAAACACGCTCGTAGGTGTTAATTAGCTGCTCGTTTTTTGTGGTCGCGGAAAATTCTTAACAATTGTAGGTTAATTAGCTGTGACCACTGAGCCCTACGCTCATTCGAGCTGGAGCTGCCACACACGTGTCGTGTCGTGTTGTCTATAGAATGGGCACAGCTCGAGTCCAAGGCGGAACAGCAACCTCCGGCGAAGCGCAACCAACACACGCTCGATCGAGCTGTCGATCGACGACAGCGTCGTTAATTAGTCACATGTTTCAGTTGTCTTGAGCTCGTGGCATCGTCTTGATATTTCAAGTGTATTTGAGCCTTTGCCGTGTGCCCCAAGCACTCGGCAAAAATGGAGAATCCGGTAGTGGTTGGACCAGTGTGAGTCCTAAAATAAACAGCATAACAAGTTGCAGTGAGTTCACTGATTCATTCAGCCTCGTGCTGCTGCTGCTTGCTTGTTGCTGAAAAAGTTTTTGGAGCAATTTTGTAAGTACTGTCTGAACAAGTTCGGATATATGCACGAGGGGATAGGCAATAATACAGATAAAAAAATGCATGTACGGTTGCGGCAAAGGAATCACTTTGAGGCATCTTTGCCCATTATCCTACTGCGAAATGGTACTGTCAAACGAACAGATCTAGTAGCGAGAATTCAGTGGACGGAGCTAAAACATCTGGCGTGGCGCGCGGGGACCAGAGGCAGACAGGTGGGGCCAACGCGCCACGCGGCGACAACCCACCGGCCCCGGATTTCCTGGCCGTCGGGCGCTCCACATGGCCGCATGGGCGCGGCAGCAGCAGAAGAAGAGGGCGAGATTATCCTACCTGGCAAGCGGAGCTGAACAACGAATTTCTCGTTTGTTTCAAGCGGTAAACACTCCCTCCATTTTAAAGCTTCGCGCGGCTATAAAGTCAGCCAACTGCCAAGACGAGCCAGACGCCGCCGCCACGCAGCGAGCTTTGATCGAAAGAACGATCCACCCCGTTGGTCGCCGTGCCGTGGCAATGGAAAAGCACGGCGGCCTCGGCGGGAGCTCGTTGCAAGACGTTGAGGCGCCGCTGCTGCTGCCCGCCGCGAAGGATCAGGAGGAGCGTCGGCGGCCGGCGGCGCCGTCGTGGGCGCGCGCGCTGCTAGCGCACCGGTACGCCGCCGTGGCGTCCGGGCCGGCGGCGTGCGCGGCCGTGTGCGCGTTCGTGGACCTCGGCGGCGGGCACCGCGAGGCGCGCAACATGCTCGGCGTGCTCGCGTGGGTGTTCCTCTGGTGGGTCGCCGGCGCCGTGCCCCTCGCCGTCGCGTCCATGGCGCCGCTCTTCCTCTTCCCGCTCTTCGGCGTCGCCTCCGCCGACGCCGTCGCCAAGGCGTACATGGGCGACGTCATCTCGCTCGTCCTCGGCAGCTTCATCCTCGCGCTCGCCATCGAGCACTACCAAATCCACCGCCGCCTCTCTCTCAACGTACCCCACCTCCTCCCCTTCACAGCTTCTCCATCCACGACACTTGTCACTCTGAAAATGCTTGGTTTTTTTTTCCGCTCGCAGATCACGTCGCTGTTCTGCGGCGACCCGGTGCGGCCGCCGCTGCTGCTGCTGGGCATCACCGGCACGACCATGTTCGTCAGCATGTGGATCCACAACACGGCGTGCACGGTCATGATGATGCCCGTGGCGACGGGCATCCTGCAGAGGCTCCCGCAGGGGGACGACGCCGGCAGCCGCGAGGTGAGGCGGTTCTCCAAGGCGGTGGTGCTCGGCGTCGTGTACGCGTCGTCGATCGGCGGCATGGCGACGCTGACGGGCACCGGCGTGAACATCATCCTCGTCGGGATGTGGTCGTCCTACTTCCCGGAGCAGCAGCCCATCACCTTCAGCTCGTGGATGTCCTTCGCGCTCCCCTTGGCGCTGGTCATCTTTTTGGCGCTCTGGGTCACTCTCTGCCTCATGTACTGCTCCAGGAACACCGGAAAGGCACTCTCTGCTTACCTGGACAGAAGCCATCTGAGAAGAGAACTCAGCTTGTTAGGTAACTACTTTTTCTTGCTACTGGGCAGTAAAGTGTCTTCTTTCTATTTTCTGGCTATTTGCTAGTTCAATATTATGTCATTGTCCACTTTGTTTTTACGTCCTCGAAAAAAAATCCACTTTTTTCCACTCTGCAAACAATGCCACAGAGATTTGGTCAACTTGCTGCAAGGTCTGAACATTTGGACAGCTCTGATTGGTCCACGTTTAATTAAATTCCTAGAGTCAGAGTACAAGCAACCATTCAGAAATTGTTTCTCATGAGGTTTCTACCAACAGGTCCAATGGCATTTGCAGAGAAGATGGTCTTGGCTGTCTTTGGGGTAACATATGATTCATGTTCTTCCCAGTTGATCACATTTGTGACATGCGAGTTAGTAACGCAGTGAAATGGTGAAATTTTGCAGGGTCTGATTTTGCTATGGATGACCAGGAACCTTACAGATGACATACCCGGGTGGGGGGCTCTCTTCCACAACAAAGTTGGAGACGGAACAGTCACTGTAAGGGCGCAACCATACCAAAGTTATCCAGCTACGCATCACCCAGCCTCACAGTTCGCTTGCAAATATACTCAGATCATGATGGCCACGCTGCTCTTCGTAATCCCAAGCCGGAAGAACGAGGGCGAGAAACTGATGGACTGGAACAAGTGCAAGAAGATCCAGTGGGACATCATCCTCCTCCTCGGCGCAGGCTTCGCCATTGCTGATGGCTTCAAATCAAGCGGCCTGACAGACATCCTCTCCGACGGGCTCATATTCCTCAAGGGGGCACCAACGGTGGTGATCGTCCCTGTGGCCTGCATTGTCAGTGGGATCATCACGGAGTTCACCTCTGACGACTCGACCACGACGCTGGTGCTACCTCTGTTTGCCGAACTGGCCAAGTCTATCGACGTGCAGCCGGCGTTGCTCATGGTTTCCGGCGCAATTGGGGCTCAGCTGTCGTTCTTGCTGCCCACTGGATCACCGTCCAACGTCGTTGGGTTCAGTACTGGCTACATTACCATCAAGGATCTCGTGGCCACTGGACTACCGCTGAAGGTTGTCGCAATGGCAGCTCTGACGGTCTTGCTACCAAGTTTAGGTAAAAACTGCACAAATCAGGATTTAAAACAACTCAGTCAATAACTTCAGTATTTTTATGCTGCTTCTGATAAAAATTTCCTTGACAATGTGATCATGCAGGATCGAATTTTTGGCTTCAGTAGTGGATCATAGAGGCATGAATGCAAGTTTCGAACCGTTCATTCTTAGTCCTGGTAGGATATTGAGGTTGTACAGTACGTTTAACTGTGTTATAACTTATATGTATGCACCCTTGTTGAGAATATTCAGAGTAATACATCAACTGTACAAGCATAGGGAATTGTATGTAGTGATTCTGTATCAATATAGTTGAATTGCCACAAAATTATCAGATTCTTTTGTACCACAATGCACTCATGTCAAATTGATACATTAAAAAAATCCAGTAAGTTCAAGGATTACTGAAATCAGAACAGAAAGGTATTCAAACAATGCCTTATCCAAGTGAACCATTGCTAGTTGGCGTTGCTCTTAGGAAAAATAGTAATCCATAACATTGGTGAACCATCGCAGGCAGGCAATCCGCATGGAAAAATATGACTAATTATTTTCTTCACATAAGTCGTGATGATATGGTTGCTACATTTTAAAACTTGAATTGAACACGTGTCCAGTTTTGCCTCCAAAAAAAGGTGTCCAAGAATGCCGTCAGACTGACTTTGTCAAATTATTGATGGCCAACTTAGACGTCTTAACTGACAAGTTGTAACTGATATCTAGCAGCTTGATTGAAAAATTCACTCTAATCTACAGTAATAGTACCCTGACTGCTAAAGTTGCCCATCTCACAAGTCGTAAATGAAAGCATTCAGAAATGTTTAGTTGCAAAATGATCTAGATTTCAGTTCCTCGAGATAAGAGCCACTTCGAATATCGCGAATCAAATAAGTGAATTTAGGTGAATGAAAACATATAGTTTCAGCTGTGCTCTGCAATATAAAATCATCTTTCATCTGTGTCAATCTTGATCCATAACAAGTAACCTCTTTGATAAACTATCTACAGTTCCACAAAACAGTCTTTTTATTTTTGGAAAATGTGAGCCTGTCAAGTGTCAATATCCAAGTTCTATATAAAAAGAAAAGTGTGCATAGGGAAGGTGCAAAGCTGTTGTGAAGTATCTATTATGCATCAGCATATCACCTATAATATTACTCTTCATTTTTAAATTATTTTCGTCATTAATTTTTTAAAGTAACATTTGACCATTCGTCTTTTTCAAAACATGCAGTTGCCGCTGCCTGTAAAAAACCACCTTGGAGCAGCCGGATCGAAACTTAGCACATAGTATGATGGGTACACAGCCAGAGGAACACGGCGTCGGGATTACTCACAGTTGAATGAAAATGCGCGGCCACCGTGGCCTGACTCGCACATTGGCCAGGTATGCCGCGCTACAACTGCTGCCAGCAAAGCTCGCCGGTCGCGAGCAATGGCTGCGCCGCCTCGATCGGCAAGGACCACCGGCGATACCACCTACGTGATGATTCCGGCGGCGGCCGCCTCGCGGAGATCGGCAGGACACTGTCGCTTGGCGAGGGGAACAGAGGACGAGACCACCAGAGAGAGTAAACTGCACATCGCAGCCGTTGATAGCAGACCAACCCCTCATGTCAACCGTTCGATCTCCCACCCACCAACAAGACCCACATGTCCCCGCGCCGGCCTGTGAACTCCGATCCCACCGGGCCGCTCCCTCGATCTGCGCGACCCCGACAGGAACGAGTCCTCGCCGGCGACGATGGCCGGCCGTTCTCACGGCCACAACCACAGCAGCCGGCTCCGCCGAATAATCCCGCGGGTGTTCCTCCTCGTCTTCGCCGTCCACGCCGTCTCCTTCGCGCTCTACCTCCTCATCCAGTCCCACCACCCGTCGGCCGAGCCCAACCCGCGAGCCAAAGTCCACGACGAGGCCCGGGCGCCGTCCTCCCAGAAGCCGTGGCCCCGCCTCCCCTCCTTCCGCCCCTGGACCAGCGGCCCCGCGCCGCCGCCGCACTCCTGCGAGGCCTACTTCGGCAATGGCTTCTCGCGCCGCGTGGACGTCCTCCCAGCAGAGCGTGGCGGCGGCAGCGGCGGCGGGTGGTTCCGGTGCCACCACAGCGAGACGCTGCGAAGCTCGATCTGCGAGGGCGCGCGGGTGCGGCTCGACCCCGCGCTCATCGCGATGTCGCGCGGTGGGGAGCCGCTCGAGCAGGTGATGGGCCGCGCGGAGGAGGAGGAGCTGCCCAAGTACGAGCCCGGCGCGCTGCAGGTGGAGGGGCCGGCGGCAGGAAGGGCAGGCCCCTTGCTGGAGGCCGGTTTCCTCGACTCCTACGTGCCCACCAACGGGATCGGGACGCACACAATGAGGGCGCTGCTCGAGTCGGCGCGCGTCGTGCCGCCCGGTGAGCTACACTGCTCCCAGGTACTTTTTGCCTTGTTAGCTAGCTATAAGTTGATGTGGTGATTGATAAGAATTGAGAAGTGAACTGTTGAAGAACATGGGTCGCCAAATAATGGGCAGTTCAGAGTCATCCTAGTTTTTTGGGAGGATTTGATGCAAATCTGTTGGATTCAGTGCTCTGTGCTCATACAACTACTGAGCTACTACCTTTCTGATAAATTTAGAAGTTTCTCAAAAAGAGCAAATTGAGAGGAGCAGCAGGGGATATCTTTGGTTTTGTACTCTTCTATTTTTGAAAAACTCAGCAGCCTTACTCAAGCTAACATACATGTATAACACTGTCAGCTGAAAAGGAACTTGTCATTATAACTAAGGCCTGGGATATGAATGTCCAAGTTAATGTCCTTCTCTTAGTAAGTGAGAAGTGAGCAATGAAGCATGTCCTATCCATTTTGCTCCAATTGTGCTAGGTTGAAAATGAGCTGATTGCAATTATGTCATGCAGGTACAGTAGGCTGTCTTGTAGGTTTGTCTGAATGGATGGATTTCTAGATACATCACTGTATTGTTGAACAAAATGGGTGTGCTTGGTGATTCCTTTGGGACTAGAAAATGTAGGCTCATAGGCTTTTATTTGATGATTTTTTTCGAAAAGGAGCATGAGACTCCTGTACAAGCAGACCTTCAGCTTCATGCCTTTATATTGATCATTATATAACATGATTTATTTTAGCTTCAGACCTACATGCCTTCATTCCTTATCCTGTTCTAACTTTCAGTAGTTTCTTTCTAACTGCCTTATGGTACTACTTGTTATGCAGTGGGTTGAAGAACCGACACTTTTGGTCACTCGTTTTGAGTACGCAAACCTTTTCCACACTATTACAGACTGGTACAGTGCATATGTTAGTTCCAGAGTCACGGATTTACCGAACCGTCCTAATGTTGTTTTCGTGGATGGGCATTGCAAGGTATGTAATGCACTATAAATTATTGTGCATTGTACTATATGTTTTGCATGAGTTGTAGCCCACAACGTTAACCATAGTTATTTTATCGGTCATTTGGTTACCGCATTGATAATACAGCATAGTAATTTTTGAGCCCTCCTTTTTCCGTACTGGTATTGGATACCATGTCTGCTGCTCACGCTATGAGATCCATTGTACTCAGAATTCCTGGATCCTACCCCGATCTGCCTATTCTTGTGTTATATAAATATGGAGACTAGTGCCCTGCTGCAAAGCTCTGAGAAGCTGGGACCCACGCACCTCTGTCCCAGTGCCTCATCCAAAGATTTTTTTTTCCAGTCATAAATGTCCGTGCTTCCACAACTTCTTCCTTACAGTTTTAGCATGCATAACTTTGTATGGTACTCCCTCTATACTTAATAACACCCTTAATTTGAGCTAAGCAACATTAGCAGTTAAAGAGTGAAGGGATTATATAATAAAGTAAACTTCAGGACTATGTCAGAATCATTGTGGGTAGTTTTCCTTCACGGAGTCAAATTGAAATAAAATGTTAAAATGAAACTTGATGTAGAATTTGACTTTTACAAATTATGTTATGCCACGATTAGTTAACTGAAGTGAACTATATTCTCGCATACATCCTCATCAATCATTTGAAATACCTGTCACGCTTTTGAAAATTGGAGTGTGTCTGTGCATCTTGCAACTCTTTACTAGATTATACATGGCAGGGATGAATATGATGTGTAATGGTGATTATGTTCAATTGCTGTCCACCAATGTTTCATTGCAAGATAAGGATAAAATTTTCATGTTGTGAGCTCCCTCCACCAACATGGTAGTATTGTTTGATGAACCAGCTGCGTGCTGATATAAGCTGCTTTGTACTGGCATATTTTCTTTTTGATTCATAGCGCAATTTATCTGATAGTTAGCAAGATAACTCATTTGGTTGCACATTGATTTATCTTCGTTTTCCCTTTCTGTATATTCTTGTAGCATGATACATTTGACCTGGTGACATCCACAGGCACAATTGGAGCAAACATGGGAAGCACTATTTTCAGGCGTGACATATGCTAAGAACTTCTCTGGTCCTGTTTGTTTCCGGCATGCAATTCTTTCACCATTGGGCTATGAGACTGCTCTATTTAAGGGGCTCAGTGAGAGCTTCAGCTGTGAAGGTGCCTCTGCTCAGTCCCTCAGAGAAAAACCAGACTATGAGAAAACAGCACGATTATCTGAATTTGGAGAGATGATTGTAGCTTCATTTGATCTTCCACAGGACGACATCATGTCATCCAAAAGATTAAATGGGCTCAATGTTCTCTTTGTTCGACGAGAAGACTATTTAGCACACCCACGCCACAGTGGGAAGGTTGAATCTAGACTAAGCAATGAACCAGAGGTGTATGATGCAATTGAGAAGTGGGCAAAAGGTCAGAAATGTAAAATATACGTCGTCAACGGTCTTTTTGCCCACATGACTATGAAGGAGCAACTACGTGCTATCCTGGAAGCTTCAGTGGTGATAGGGGCTCACGGGGCTGGTCTAACACACTTAGTTTCAGCTACTCCTGATACAAAAGTTCTCGAGATCATCAGCAGCATGTATCGGCGCCCTCATTTTGCATTGATCTCACACTGGAAGGCTTTAGAGTACCATGCTATAAATCTCCCTGGATCTTATGCAAGTATCACTGATGTCATCAGTGAGTTGAGTAATATACTGAAAGGTCTTGGATGCTGACATGAAGTATTGATCATTGTACAGAGACATTCATCACCACGAACGTCACCGCAAGGCATGGTTTTCTTGCTTAATACAAACCGGCTGCAGTAGTGCGGAGTAGACATGTTAAGTTTGTGCATATTATCTCCACCGCTGTACTGGGAGCAGAGGAATTTTATGCTGATGAACGCAGAGCCATTGTGCTGACAATCTATTCTATGGCCAGCGTTACCGAGGATTATGAATGTCTGGCTGCCAGCAACAGATAAGGCTAATACATACTTTCCACTCCGTTCTTGGGCTAACTCTACGATCGGCAAGCAAAATGTGATATTTATACATTGGGGATTATAGATTCAGCACATGTTTTATATTTTGAGTTGAATGCTTTCCCTTGTTCAGCTGTTGAAAGCTACATTGGGGGAAGATGGCTTAGGTTCTTCCTTTGGTGCGTGTTGTATGATTTTGCTCTTTTTTGTGTCATTGGCCTAGGGGATGCCGCCAAGTCCAACGGCCTGATGTCTAATTTAAATTAAATTCGTAGGGAATGGCTTGTTGATTTTTTTTTTAGAATTCTTTCCATGAGATGTAACCTTATATAAAAAAATATATGTTGTGTTATCTTTTCCTGTGTACAACCGAAGGGTTATTCGTGGTCTTTGGTCCCTAAATGACGATGAATATTTTTGAAGTACTCAATCCCTAAGGTTTCCTAGGAGACTTAGAAACACAAATCGAATTCTACCAAATCCGTCAAAACATATGGAATGCTTTTATTCACAAGAGCATTAGAGGAAAATAAGAAAGATGTCCAACCTCTTGAAAACTTTTTTTTGTACCATATTTCAAATAAAATTGAGAATGCACTTAAATTTCGTGCGCATATGTCTCACCTCCACATCCATATCTGCAAGTTTTTTTTTCCAAAAAAAGATTCAAAATTCCACTGAAGAGGTGGTTTCCAACCTAGATAGTTTTGTAAATTGCAATCCGTATTCATCGTGACATTGCTTTAAACGGGGACATTCCACTGAACAAGGCGGCGTATTCCACTTTAAAGTTTTTATTTCTATTGTCAAAAGACAATAATTAACAAATGGAGTTAGTATTATATAGTCAAAGGTGTTTGAAACCTCATGGTTGATATAGCTAAAGTGTAAAGTTTGCAAAACATCATGAATTTTCGGGGCAGCGAAAACCAAATTATATAGTGTAGAATTTAGAAAAGGGCGTGACCGCGCGGTCGTCGTCCCGCGAAAGATCATAAACCCAAAGAGCACTTTGTGCGGAGAAACCCTCGAGCCAAGACGCCCTATGAACTGCGAGCGAGGAGAGCCATGACTGATTTGGTATATGTTCTGCTTGACGCAGCTTAATTAATTTGTTCTTAGACGATGAAGTTTGCTGACAACCCCATTGCAGGATAAACTGGCGGAGGAGGAAGTTGTGCGGCGTCTCGGTACCAGCGAAGCGACCGGGCTGACGGAGGAGGAGGCGGCGCGCCGCCTCAAGGTGTACGGTCCTAACATTGTCGACCACCAACCCCAGGTTCGGTTCCTGTAATCCTGTTTCTATGCCCTATGACGACCGGCGGCGGGGGGAAGGGGTTTACGGAGGTCCAGCGGCGGCCGGCGGTTGGGGTTCGGGGTGGTGGAGATACGCAGGACTGTGGTAGGGCACGCGGGGACTAGGGCGGCGGGGCAGGCTGTAGCCTGGAGGAGATTACGGCTGTCAGTAGGGTAGAAGGCCGGCGGAGGAAGACTGACGGGGATGTGTTACCTTATTGTGCTAACCAGGGGTTAATGGCTGCCTAATTTCGTGGCTTGCAGTATCGCTTAAAGGACTGTGGTCATTCTCGAGCTTACTGTCGCGGTCTTCGCAGCAGTATAGCTGCCGAGTATTTTCACTGTCTTTTGAGTCCAATTGGCATTGTCATATGCGACAATCAAGTCTCTATTACTGGTCTCCTGCTGTCCTGCAAGCTATGAAACATTTGCGTTTTGGGTTGTATGTATTGAATCATGTCTAGAGAAGGTTGAATTTTGCATTGTGTATATTGAATCATGTTTTGAGAAGATTGAATATTTGGAACCTTATTACTACTGCTTACATGTGCTGCTGTTTGATGTTCATGGCCTCCAACACGGTGCTGCAGGTGGTTGGAAAGCTTCGTGCCACGCTCAAGTGCATCCTTCTGCTCTGGGGTGGGATCATTCCTTCACTGAGTACATTAAGTACTCAATTGGGTGGGAATCATGGGAGCAGCTTATTTTCCCATGGTCCAAGCGCATGTTGTGTCTCATGCTTATCAATTTCTTGTCATGGGCAGCACTGGTGGCTGCAACTGTTTCCCTTGCCATTAACTCAACTAGTCAGCCACCCTATGAACTGGTCGCTATCATTTTCTTGCTTGGGGGAAGTCTGAGTGTATGCTATGTCGCGAAGTGCGTCGCCAATCGCGCTAAGGCACCGCTGGAAGCAAAAGCTTTCGCACCAAGCGTGAAGGTTCTGAGGGATGGGATATGGAAAGATGAGGATGCAGTCAATCTTGTTCCTGGGGATATCATATATCTCAAATGTGGTGACATTGTGCCAGCCAATGCTCGTGTCCTGAACCTGGCAATGATCAACACCAAAACCATCCGTGATGGAAGGTGTGTTGATTCTGTGAAGGGCTCTCAGATATACTATAGATGGGCTGTGTCCTGTGGTGAAGGAACTGCTGTTGTCACTGAGACAGGCAATGGCATCCCCAGGAGCACTCTGAGGCTTTATCCAAAACGTTTCGCTAGGCCTGGGCAGCTTAGGAAGGGTGTGATGGCTGCTGGTTCCTTATGCTTTTGCTTGGTACTTGTTGGCATAATTGCTGAGGCCATCGTCAAATTTTTTTTCATGCAAAATGTGGGCATTCTGCACTGTGGCCACTTCATGCCACTACTTGGTGTAATACCAATGGCCATGCCTGCTGTGCTTCACCTGATATTGGCAGTGGGATTACAGAGGCTTTCTAAACTTGGGATTGCCAGTCGGGGAACTTATGCACTTGAAGATTTGGCTAGCATGGATGCCATACTTTTCAACATGATTGGGACTTTGACATGCAACAAACCCTGTTTTGACAAGGATAAGTTTGAAGTGTATGCAGAAGGTATTGATAAAGATCATGCTATTCAGTTGGCAGCGCGGGCTTCGAAAGCTCACAATGATCCCTTCAAAGAACCATCTGATGCAGCCATTCTTGACCTTATGAATGATCCAGAGCAGGTACCCTTTATCAGGGATGATCAATTCACATATGTTTTCCCTTCTTATTCCTTTCAAGAAGCATTAACAATTCACTGATGTAGGTAAGAGTCGGCATCAAAGTCATAGAGCAGAATTCCCCCTTCTTTGTTGCGATGACGTTGATGCACATGACAACTTACATCGATGAAACTGGCTCCAAGTGTTCTGTACTCAAAGGTGACCCTGCTCCGGTAAGCAATCATTCTGCGCCAAAGCAACACCACTTTTAGCACCACATCACCATTTAACTGGCCTCGCACTGCCATATTATACCCGCTGGTCGAAATTATGGCACAGAACGCGGGGACAGAAGTTTAAACGAGTTCCTATGCATGCTTAGGTCCTAAGGTTGCTAAGCTTTGAGCGTAATTAGGTCTAGGTTGTGAGAGAAAATACTTACATAGATATTTCAACTATTTTCTTTTCTTGGCACAGATTCTGCATGTATGCAGTTCTAGCGAAGAAGTCAAAGAGCATATTTTCACGCGTATTGAGAAGCTTGGTCATGATGGGTATAAAACCATTGCTGTTGGGCATATAGTAAACTCTCATTTCAAGATCATTGGTCTTCTACCTTTCATAGATGAACTCAAAAGTGATAGTGCAAAAACTGTTGATAATCTCAGAAATATGGGTATGAGTGTAATAGTGTTGACAGGTGACCTCAGACATCTCCCCTGTTTCTGTCTTATATTCATGTTGTACATCTGCTTTTCTATAATCACAAGTGTTTTGTATCTTCAGAAAGTCCAATGGCATTTACAAAACATGTATGTGGAAGACTTGGAAACCTGGGCTTGAATGTGTTACCTGCCAATTCTATGCAGGGTTTGTTACGCAACAAAAGTGAGCTTTTCTTGAATATCAGTGGGATTTCTGGTCTGTTCACAGGTCTACTTTTTGCCTCAAGAATTTTGACATTTGTCGATTATTGCTGCTTTTATCTCATAAAGTCAGGCATTTCATTTTGTGAATTATCTAATTATACTGAGTTACTCTTTTTATTTATTATTGCAGAATACAACCCTCATGTTATATCAAGTCTTAGAACTATTTATGGGCGTCGTTGTGCAATGGTTGGATATGAATTTTTGGATGGTGACTCTATCCGTCAAAGCAATATTGGAATTTCAGTTGCTGATGCCACTGATAGCACCAAAAGTGAGTCTGATCTCGTTTTGACTGAGCATGCCTTACTGTCCGTTTCATCCGCTGTTCAAATTAGTAGAGAAATTTGTGAGATCATGAAGGGGTGCATGGTAAGTTGTGTTTCTCCATTCACAATGCCTCTGTCTTCTGATGATTTCTTGGTTGTGCATCTGAATAATCTGCGGTTCAATTGCAGGTTTATGTTCTTTCATCAACTATCCATGCTGTGAGTATAAGTATATAATTGTGATTGAATTTATTTTTTCATACTTTCAAAAAAATATTATTTTTTCATTCCCAGATAATTGTAAACCTATGGTGCTAATAATTATTTTTATCTGTTGAAGTTTGCCGTTCGGCTTATATTACTTCTATGGAGGATCGATTTATCCTGTTTCCTGACACTCTTGATTGCTGCTTGTAACTACTGTGAGTTTGCGTCATAATCCTGTTGTAAAACACTGTACAAAATATAATAGTTTATTATTTTTTCATGGTTTTATCTGACCGTTTTGATTCCCAGGCACATCAACTGCAATGTTATTTGATAGAGTCAAATTGCCTAAGTCAGCATATAGCTGGAAAGCAAAAAGGATTATTGCAACTGGAGCTGCTTTTGGATGCTATATAGCCCTGGCTACAGTCATTTTTTTCATAGTCGCAATGAGGACTTATTTTGTAACTGTGAGAACTTGCTGTACTTATTTTTTACTTCTGATATTGTGATTTAACATCTAATCAATAGTATTGGCAGCACATATTCATGGAAAGATCGCTGACCAGCCATGATGAGGAGATTAAATCTGCCTTATTGCTTCAAATGAGCATCATTAGCCATGCAATCGGACTGTTTGCCCACTCATATGACACTAATGACAGCCACTTAACTTGTCCTGGGCCTTTTGTCACAACTTCTTTTATTATATGTCAACTGGTGAGCTGATTCCCTGCTCTGTTTCTACCTAAATGTAGTACTGTAGTTTTCTTCTGCGTTTTATTTTTCATTCTATGAATAAACCATCTGCCTCAAGTAACATGATCTTGCAATGCACTTGCTATTTGTGCCCCCAGTACTAATTAATGGTAAGCGGTACACTATTACAATAAGAGCCAAATTTTGAACTTGGCTCATTCATAGCAGTATACTGTTACAATCAGTGGCAAAAGTTGTTAGAACATTGTACAAATTGACATGCGGTCTTGTACATGTTTTAGTACTTTTTATATTAAGTCACTGAATATATTTGAGCACAGTAAAGATATCATGTCAATTAAAAAGCACAAGCTTGTTACATGCATGGGTTACTGAATGCTCTTCATTTCAGGTGGTAACAATTTTTGCTGTTTATGGTGGCGTGAATTTTAAGGGCGTAGGTTGGGGTTGGGCTGGATTCATCTGGCTCTACGACTCTGTATTGCTTTTGGGCCTCATATTTATCTGTGAGTATTGTAATGTCTTTTTATTTATTTATCTTTTATTCCGCAGTTTTTTGGAGTGGTTTGTCACTGCTTGCGTTCCATGTTACACCCTGTGCCGCTGAATACTCCAGAGATCCTTGCCTGCATATAAATAAAATGCACGGTTGTTTCGAGTTGGTCATCAAGCATTTTCAGTTATTGCAATCACAGTGCTGAAAATAATGAGAGATCCACTTACTAAAGCTTCAGTTAGTTGTGTCAAGGCTCAAGTCGCTGAATCATTTATTTGTCTTGTTCTTTGGCAGGTGACCTAAAGTTTAACTTACCTGAGACTGAGATAACCTACAATAGGCTGTTAGCGAGTTGGACTGGGTGGATCGAGAAATGCAGGAAGCTGCTCAACAGGTGTAAAATGCAGGTGCAGATGTGCACGCTTCTCTCGTGCCTGATTGTCCTCTGGTCGATATATGCCTATTTTCGCCTTAAGGTCCAGTAGCAGTAACTCCCTGGCAGCTCTACCCAATTTTATAGTACTAGTATGTAGCTTCATGTCTCACATAGATTAGCGAGTAAATATTGTATATATATTTTACTAACATGTGTAATGTATAATTTCAGATCAATGTCCTCTTGTTGTCGATTTTTTTTTTCTTTCGAAAACGCGTCTTGTTCTCATTGTACCTTAAGATCCAGCTGGTATGACCCTGGAATTGACTGGTTGATCCCTCGGAACTGGAATCTGTGTTCCGTTCCAGCTGCTAGGTTCAGCAAATGATGCAAATCGTTTCGTCGTGTTGAGCGCCTTCCCGCTGTTTAGCTGTTGAAACTGCTGACGAGGCACCCGTTTTTGCCATGACGACGGGGACCTACAGGATTCAATTTGTAGGTCAGCTTAATAGTCCTCTAAATTCGGCGTACTTAAGGCAACTTAGCCTATCAAGTAACTGTCAACTATCAAGTAACTGTCAACATTTTCAAACACTAGTTTCAACATTTTCGTAAGCCTATATCAACATTTTCAAACAACTGAGTCAACATTTTCGCTAAAAATGTTGACACAGCACATCTAAAATGTTGACGCAGTGCAAAAAAAATGTTAGCACAGTACATTTAAAATGTTGACAAAAATTTAAAAATTTAAAAAATTTAAAAAATATTCAAATTGGATATCATTTGGTAGAATTAATTGTAACAAACACGTAGGTTCAAACGGATTCGAAAACGGACTTATGGTTTAAGAGAAAAATACGTTTAAAGTTTGTAACCAGCAGCGTGTGTGGGCCGTTCGATGTCCGTTCGCACGAATCTCACCCGCTCTATTTAAAATGCGTCACGTGTCGCCCATCTATGCTCTCCCTCTCAACCAGCAGCGTGCGTGGGCCGTTCGATATCCGTTCGCACGAATCTCAAAACGTTCTATCAAAAGAATTTTGTAGGGCGGGCTACGCATAGGATTGGCCATGACGATGATGCAAGTGCCATGGGCCATGGGGAGCTACCTGGTCATCTTGGGCTTCTTGGCCGCACCGTGGCCCGTGGCTCTCCAGTTGCTGGGTTTGATGGCTCTCCACATTGCCATGGTTTCTTGACATCATGATTGGCGTCATTCATAAAAATCGTTTCGCTAGTAGCTGGGTTTGCTGGAGCATTAGCACTGCACTAGCACATTGGTCGTCTATAGCAGGACATAAATTCTAGGTACTCTGATGTTGAATTAAACATGTCACAGAATGTACTAGGTACCAACTGATGATGGACATATGGTTACCTGGTATGAACCTTTTTCCAGGCTACAAAACGGCAGAAGCTCACCTCACAACAGACATATGCGGTACATCCGACCATGAGACGGGACAAGCAGTCCCCACGGCCCCCACACAAGCTTGAAACCCGGCGAGCAAGCTTTTTCTAACACAAGAATAGGTTCATCAGTCATTAAGCCAGTTAGCAGAAGAAAACAGTGTGTGCACTGAATACGCTGATTGAGACTTTGTAACATGCTCAACTGGAACCTCTTGTATGTTAACATGCGTGCGTTCTTTCTCACGGGCTTAAATGCCGTTGTCTTCCAGTCTGCATCTTGTCCTTCCGTGCAACCACAACACTATGTACGCATCACGCCACCAGTCCCTTGTTCTCTGGTCACTATTTCCAATTGAATGCCCTCACTGTTTGGAGTTTATGATTATACCTTGAACCCAGTCTGTCTGCCCCGGACGGATCCTATACCACATGATCATATATATCCTCTCTCTCTCTCTCTCCGCCACTGACAGGTGGGTGCACCATGACGTGTTTATATTATCAATCCAGCGCCACAGCTTTAAAAGAAAAAAAAATCGCACGAATCCAATTGTTACTTGTAAAAATTCTCTAGCATTCCCACGCTAATAACCAATTCATGAATCATTGTGCTTACAAGAAGGACAAAGTATGGTCGTCCCACGCGCGGTGCATTAGGATCTCTGCTTGCTCGATCTAAGCGGATTACGCACAGGGACTGCGGCGGCTAGCTCATGAATTTGAACAGTGGCCGGTTGGTCCGGTCAGGGCCACAAGCGTACGTACGCGCACTGTACAAATGAACACGTCGCATACTTGATTTGAAGGATCCCGGAGGGCCTTCATCTGTGCCGAAATGGGCAGCCAGTATGGCATGGACGCACAGTATACATCTTCAATGCTGTCTAACTACACATGCCGCCTGCTTTTTTTCTTCTTTTGTAGTACTCCGTATACGAATAGTTCCTCTGCGTTGTTTGTTTCGTCAGGAGTAGATCGATTAGTGAGTGAATGTACGTCGTTGCGTGATCGACACTGAAAGCCAAGCTATCAACGAGTCGATCAAGCCACTGTGAAAAACTATAGCGCCAACTTCATTGTTTGTAGCTATGGTTTCATCACTCATCATCTTAACTATGTAAGTGTTCCTTGTTAATCTTCTTCTTTTTTGCGCAAACAAAGAGAAAAAGCTTTATTGATTACTCAATGGACTAGATACAATCCGAGCAACCAAAGACTCGACACAACGAGAACCTGTGCATGTCAAAACGGGAGTACGGGTGGTGTGTTTTGCCAATTGTGCGAGCTTATGAGCTATCCACTTACTTTACAACCTGGAATTTTACTTTCGCCAAGGAGGCACACGTTTAACGTTTATAGTTGGACCGCCCAACGAATATTTACAGTTTGAGCATATACACGTAATCAATAATCAGAAGAGGAGGTGGTTGTGATCATGGATGCACCTCCGGCATATTGCATGCACGCAGTAGTTTTTCTAGGGACCTTAACAGTGGGATGGCTTGTGTAACCACAGTAACACACACAGGGCTACAGGATGTCTGCTGCTATCTATAGTGCTACATCAATGTGCTGTTTGCTGCCTAGCAACTGCATGCTATCGGCACTTCCATATTTCGATCTTAAAGGAATGGAAACACCAATACATACTGTGATCTGTGATTGTGCATCTACCCCGGACTACAAAAGGCCGACGGGACTTCATTGGCCCGAAGCATTCGTGAGTGATGCAATCGTCCTTCGTGAACAATGTGACCTATAATGCTTGCAGGACATTATTCTCAAAGGGAAAAAAATCCGAGGTGCATGCATTTATATATGTGCAGTTCAGATTTTTGCCAACTTAATTATTACGTGGAGCAAACAGTTCATTAATCTAGAAACTTTTAATGGGTACCTATTAAAATAAAGTTTTCCTATAACAGAAGTATATTGATGCATTACTATTATGAATGCCATTGTTTTTAGAAAAAAACTATATTTTAATATTTCAACATCTGCATCATCTAATGCATAGATATAGTTATTCATTATTCATCCGGAAATAAAAAATGGTAGTATGAGGTTACCACAATCATCAAACAAACAAACTGTTTTACTAAAATCCTCTTTGTTTCAACTTTTGATTGTGGATTCTAAAAGCAGAATCTGAAACAAAAGGCCAGCTTTTATGTCTTGATTCTACAATCTACTCAAGACTATTTTTTGCTGGATTGTGACACAAATATTTACCCATCTGCCATTCTGACCCCACCGTAAGTGACTGGTAGTTGGATTGTGAAATCCAGACAAACAGACACTCTCTAGATTTTGTCCCTCGAATTCTACAATCTCCGATTCCACCATGCATCCAAAAGCTGGATTGTAAGAGTCAAAAACTCAAACAAAAGGGGCCTAAATCTAGTACTACAAGTCCAACCATTCGTATTTCGTAGCAAAAACTTCTATCATTTTGATTTTAGATACATGGTTGAACCTCACTTTATTTGGGATCATTCGTCTTCCTTCCACAGAAGCACCAAGAAACAATCCAATGTGTACATCTGACGATAACCTGCATACAAGTAATAGCTAGTGCATTGCTAAAAACCACGGTGATTATTGTATATCATGTGAGAAAATCTCCAAAGTTACGAACCAGAGTTCCTTTCAAAATATTATTTTATTTCTTTTTAAATAATATTTTAAATGAAAGCAAGTACAGATCTAAATTTTCAATAAGTAGATTTTTTGGTCATGCATAAGCATACATCCAGTGGGATCCACACTTGAGTCATGTCGAATGGTTTGGCGTGGTGGAGTCCCACATAGCAAGGCGATCGGATGACCCGACAGTTGACTCGCCTTACTCCGTGGCCTTACTGGAGTAATACTTGATCAAATGGTCTAGTTCTAGACAATTTAGGTCCCCATCACATGTGGTGGATTGGATCGAACTAAGTGGTGTAGTTCTTGAATTTCAAATCCTCGTGTGCTTTATGAAAATATATATTTAAAAATGGATTAGGATGAAAAAAGGTCCGTTCCTTTTCCTACTCCTTCCAATTAACTGACACGTTCTACTTCTATACTCCTACCTGTGATATGATCTGATTAGTTCGTGATCGATTGGAAATGTCATTGAAACAGGTCGTCGTCGAAAGTCAAAGCACGACGCCGCTGCTAATTCCAACGCATGCAACAGGCGAAGCGCACGGGTTCCCCCGAAATCCCGCTTCCAAAGCAGCGTTCCGTTCCCTCTTCCCGACCCAGCTGCCGCACGCACGCACGGCATGCAGGCAGCACACAGCAACAGCAGCCGCGCGCGGACGGGAAGAGAGACCCGGTGTGAAAAGCGGACGACGTGGTGGCCGCCTGGCCGGGCTCGCATCGCATTGCACAGAACTACTCGCAGCAGCACGCGCCAAACTACGAGGCGCGGCAGCGCAGGCAAATTCCTAGAGCGAACCGGAGGCAGGAAACGGAACGGAACGCCCTGCCGCGCGAGGCGGAGCAGGGGTCTCCGCGCCCGGACGGACCGCGCGCACGCGTGCGCCTTGTGTGCGCGCGCAACTCGACACGATCGTCTCGAGCCTCCGGGACGGAGGAGGCCGCGCGCCTGGCCGGGTTGCAAGGGCGCAAGGCCCGACCGCGCGCGGCGGGTCCCGAGGCGGGTGCCGGCCTGCGCCTCCGTCCTCCGAGCAGATCACGCGCTCGGCCGGCCGACGGACGCGGCGCACGAGACGAGAGCAGCGGAGCGGATCGCAACACACCAAACCACACCGCCCGTGCCGTGAACAGATCGACGCGCGCGGCACACGCGGGGGTACTTGCGGATTCCGGAGCAGTATCGAATGTCGATCGATCGATCGATCATCAACAACCATGTAATGTCTGGATGGAAAAGGAGATCGAGGGGGAGCTTTGTTTAGTGCCGCGTTGCCTCCCCTCCCCCCCTTGTGCATGGCCGCCGCGCTTGTCCCTTCCGTTGAACCGTTTCTTGGCGGGTTCGTCGGGGCGCGCATCTGGACGTGCATGCATGCTGGATTTTGGTTCGCCTTTTCACTCCAGGCTAGTCGGCCGGAAGTGGAGTGCTTGTCTGGGCCCGGAGAAAAGTCAACGAGCTCCCCGTGATTATTTCTGGACATATAATCTACCAAATCTTAACCGATGGAGCATTGTATGTCCTATGAAATTCCTGCTATTCGGTTCTAAAAAAAATAAATTCCTGCTATTCAAACGGCCTATACATTAATAAAACAGAAGTTTTTTTTAGAACTTAAATTTTTTCTTGCGAAATATAAGTATTGAAAACCTGAAATTCAAAGGGTTTTATTGTCCTATTTGGAATGTGCGCGACTCTAATCTTAATTTGCCACAGTAATAGATAAACACTGCTTCAAGCCACGTCTTTCAATTAGCAGTGACCGAGACCGAAGAAGACAACATCTTATCTCCATCCTTCCTCCTCCAACACACCTTCCTCTTCATCCCCTTGCAAAGGAAAAAAAAACCACCTTCCTCTTCATCGCCCAGCCTACCCTCCACCTTTTTCATCCATAGAGGCATAGAGGGTAGAGGGGGCCCAAGCCCCTGCCCCCCACCTCACCTCGCCTTCGTACCCTAAACGAAGTAACATCACTTTCGTTGATTAGGTCATACCAGTAGTTTTGAGACGATGCAAATACAATCATAAATGATGTTAAACTATGAATCTAGTAACGTCAATTTCGTGTCACAATAATCATGAATCAATACAGGTTGGTCCCAACTATGCAAAATTCACCTCTTAGAGGGAGCAATAAGATACTCCCTCCATTTGTCGTCATTAGGATCATAATTTTAGTTTGATTTTGAACAAGATTTGATGTGGTAACATCAACTTGAGAACGAATGGAGTATAATATTACAAATATAGGAATTTTTTTATAGTTTCACAAAAAATAATGAGAGTTTTCTTATACATCAACTGTCACTATAAAATTGCTCCTTCCTATCGTCATACCGTTGTTTCCTAATAAACTTCCAAAGTCGGCATTTCTAACTGTATGTCAATCGATTCTAACTACATATTTCTTGTTTCTGAGGAGTTTCAACTTAATTGTTCTTACATGCCTCCTCGGTCAATTGCAACAGTACAACCAATGCAAGAACGAAGAAAGCCAATTTGCCCCTTTACTCCATTCTATCGCCATTCAAGCCCGGATGCCGGTACTATGAGATTTTGGCTTTCCCTCCCAGAATACACAACCATCAGAAGAACAATGCCATCCACATAATTTAATCCCTCGCTGTCTGCTGTCTCCCTCAGTCTCTCTCTAGTCTCTACCCCGCTCACTATAACTACCCCTTGCCAACCACGGCACCTCGCTCACCCCAAAGCCAGTCGCCAAGAACAGAAGCAAAGCTGCCTGCAGGCAGAGCGAGTGTTGCACTACAGCAAGAAACCTGCCCCTCCAACCAACCAACCTTCCTTCCATGGAAGACCCCTACACGAGCTTCTTCAAGAACCCCTACTACTACTACACCCCCTCCTTCCCCGCGGCGCCTCCCGCCGCTCATCACCTCCCACCTTCCCCTCCCCCGTACATGGCCAGCATCTACCCCGCCGCCGTCGCCGCCGCGCCTCTTCACTACCCGGCGGCCTTCTTCCAGCCGCCGCCGACGACGCTGCCTCCGCTCGACGACTCCCCGCCCTCGCCGCCGCTCCGTCAGGCGCTGCCTCTCCTGTCCTCGTCGCCGACGCGTCGCTGCGCGTCTCGGCGGAACGTGGAGGCGGATTCCGACTCCGACGACGACGCCGACGACTTCCTGCGGGAGGCCGTGGGCAGCTCGGCTGCGACGCCCACCGCGCGCGCGCCTCTCTTCGCCGACCTCAATTGCATGCCGACGTGCTGCGACGACGACGGCGATTTCATGGACGTGGAGGCCGGGGCGTCGACGGACGACGCCACGGTCGCTCTGCACATCGGCCTGCCGGCGGCGGCCGGCAGTGGCGCGGAAGCCGACCTCTTGTCCGGGCTCTCGGGCAGGGCCGGCGGCGCTATTGGCGTCGACGGCGACGAGGAGGAGGAGGAGTGCAAGGTGGACACCGGCGGCGACGAGGTGGTGCCGTTAGGGTTCGCGTCGACGCCGATCGGGAGGCTGAACAAGGGGCAGTACTGGATCCCGACGCCGGCGCAGATCCTCATCGGCCCGACGCAGTTCTCCTGCCCCGTCTGCTACAAGACCTTCAACCGATATAACAACATGCAGGTCAGTGCCATGCTCATGCAGTAATCGTCCATTTGCATTTGCATACATAGATCCGATTGCTCTTCGTGACCTTGGCTTGCAGCCGTTCGTGTTCGCCAAGTAGCTTGTTTTATTCTTGGATTTGTTGGTCATCATGTTATTGGCCGGAAAGAGGAGCTGTCTAGCTTGCTTTGCCCTTTGGAGCTGCTAGTTGCATGCCACGAAACAGACTTAAGCCCTGAGCTCCATGCACAGTGGCTGCCTTTTGAGTGTGATTGAACTAGACTGGCATGCCAGGGGCAGCCATGCATCAAAACATGCATCTTTATGCTTTTTTCTTGGGTGCTTGCCTTTTTGAGATTCATATGAGTGGTGGTGTGGGTGCAGTGGAGATCCCAGGGTAGATTTCACCTTTATTTGTTTGTTTCTCTCTGCTTCTTAGTACTACTGATCCATCAGGTCACTTTCTAGCCCGTCCCGGTAGACGCAGCACTCCACCACAAAGCCAGTGCTGATAGCTCGTGAGTCGTGGCTAGATATACAGGTTGTTTCAGAGCAGGCTTTCATGGTTTGGAAAGCATAAGATTGTGTGATATCATGGGCTGCTGCTTGGCAGTCGAGTCTACTCCTGCGCGACTCCCAAGAACACAAAGAGTTCTGCAGTGTTCTTCCTGTAGCCGGCCACAGTGCCATTCTGGCTGCTCTCTTTAAAGAAGCAACGCCAGCACAATCACGCAGGCAAATGCTTTGGCTGCCGAGAGTGAGCCCTCACTCTCAAAAGATCAATGCGCCTCGCATACGCACCTTCTGCTTACCACCACTGCTGCATGAAAAAAGTCTGAGCCGGTTGAATGTAGGCACTAGAGGCAGTAAAATTGAACATGTTAAGAGTACAATTGCAAACACTACAGTAGTGTCTTGCCAAGGTCATCTCTGTTCAGTGCATTAATAGCTCACATATATGCCCCCCAAACATTGCATAGATAAAATGTTTGAACATGTGATATGATCCAGTGTCATCTACTACTACTACTACCACTACTAATCTTAACCAAATGCTAACCAACCGTATGAACGAATGTATGCTTGCAGATGCATATGTGGGGGCACGGGTCGCAGTACCGCAAGGGCCCCGAGTCGCTTCGCGGCGTGCAGCCGACGGCGATGCTGCGGCTGCCATGCTACTGCTGCGCGCCGGGTTGCCGCAACAACATCGACCACCCGCGGTCGCGGCCGCTCAAGGACTTCCGCACGCTGCAGACGCACTACAAGCGCAAGCACGGGCTCAAGCCCTTCCTGTGCCGCAAGTGCGGCAAGGCCTTCGCCGTCAAGGGCGACTGGCGCACGCATGAGAAGAACTGCGGCAAGCTCTGGTACTGCCTCTGCGGCTCCGAGTTCAAGCACAAGCGCTCGCTCAAGGACCACGCCCGCGCCTTTGGCCAAGGCCACGGCGCGTTCGGCTGCAACGTCGACGGCGCAGACGGCCTCGAGGATGACGACGAGGGCGCCGTCTCGGAGATCGAGCAGGACTGCGCCGCTGGATCATGCAGGTCGGCGCGGTGATCGATCGTCATAGATCGGTTGCCGACCGATCAGTAGCACCTCTTGCATTTCTATGCTACGGGCTACATGTAGATGTAGCTAGCAATATAGTGGTATCTTGTTCTTGTTAGTAGTTGCTGTTGTTGTTGTCGACGCCGTCGTTGCTTTTGCTTATTGAGTAGATTTTGTTGTACTAGTAGCTGGTTAGTGTGCCGGCTATCAGACGAGTATTCAACTGTATGTCAGAATGCTGGTTGCTTTGTTGTTGGGTATCTCAATCGATCATACTCATACTACCATATTTGGCTTTCTTAAATGTGAATTAACACCATATTTGGCTTTCTTAAATGTGAATTAACCAAGAACATGCATGATCCGCGTTTCATAAATGTCAGAAACGTTTTGTTTGTGAGATAGTACTCCCCAAAAGGCAGAAGTATCTTCAATTCCATGTTGCTTGTTGGAGTAGTCATCGATCGCCGATATGTATGGGAGAATGAATGACTACGTGCATGGTGTTCGCAAACCAAAACGCTAATTTTTCCCCAATTCTGCTACTCATACTCCCTCCGTCCCAAAATATAAGGGATTGTTGACTTTTAGACATCACGTTTGACCATTCGTCTTATTCAAAATATTTATAAAAATATAAAAATAATTATGTTATATTTAAAGTATATCTACTGATGAAATAAATCATAAAAAAATAAATATTATTTTTATAAATTTTTTGAATAAGACGAATGGTCAAAGGTGATGTCTGAAAGTCAACAATCCCTTATATTTTGGGACAGAGGGAGTAGTTTGTCAGCTGCATGAATAACGGTGAAGCACAGAATTGGTGGACGATGACGACTGACGATGACTGGGTTTCTTCCGCGCTTGGCATGCATCATGCCTTCGGTTCGTATAGTCATTGATGTCACTCATATCTGCATGTGGAAAACTGTAACCCATCTTTCCTGTCCCAGTAGTATAGATCGACATGCCCCTTTCTGCCCAAACACATAGGGTGCGTTTGGATCACTTTAGAGGGTGCTGTAGCAGTCACATCAAAGATGCCGGCAGCATTTATATGTACTAAACAAAGTCAAATTACAAAACTAAGTTCAGGACCTCCATCTATTTTGCGAGACGAACGTAATGAGGGTAATTAAGCGGCGATTAGACGATGGTTACTGTAGCATCACTGTGTCAAAACATTGATTAATTAGGCTCGTTAGATTCGTCTCGAAAAATAACGCCCGTCTGCAGAAAGGTTTTGCAATTAAATTTTATTTAGTACCCCTAAATAGTAAGATTCTTTTTACTTTAGAGGGGTATAAACTTTAGAGGGGACTTTAGAGGGGGAACCGAACGGGGCCATAGACCAACCTAAGCAAGTTTTAGTAGCCTCTCCTGCAGTAGGAGTGTACGGAGTAGGGCATATACACTCCCTATTTCAGGTTCTTGCATGTAATGCAAACAGAAAGAAGAAAAAGGCACTGATACAAATAGATTTGTGGATTGGACATGCAGTACTGACCGTGGACATGGTTGACAAAGACTTACACGATTTTACTTTTTAAAAAACATAGCATGATCCAATGGAATAGGTGAATTTTCAATAAAAGGAAACTAGACACCCAAAATCGAGCCACAAATGTGCGGTAGGGTACGTATATGTCCACATGCATGTCACCCCATTCCTACATAACTAGTTTATTTTTTTGCAAAATTACGGCTATTAGATGCTGGGAATTTGAAAGAAAACGATTCGATTCCGTACCCATCAGAAAATATTCTTGCATTCGAAACGGTATATTTGGAATTTTGGCCACCATGTAAAACAAAAGAAAGAAAACAAGAATGCTTTGCACCCCTTTTGGCAAGAGGATCAACTTTTTGGGCGCACTTGAGAGATTGCGAGATGGCCGACCAAAGCATGTATAGCCAAAGTGTGATGGATGGAACATATCATATATACCAATGAGATGTTCGTGTCAAATGATGTGCTTTTCTCACATCGGCTAGATAGAAAGAAGGATAGGGATGGCCAGTGAGCTAAACAGGGCCTTTTATTTTCTCTAAGTATCTAAACTGGCTATTTTTTAATATACTTAGTGAAAGGAGGGCATATATATACAGCCTTAACGGCTGCAAGCATGGAGGGATAGCTTTTCTGTGTCTGGTCGGAAGATTGCAAGGAAAGATGCCGTTGCTCATACGGGGTAGGGATGGAGGAATATGGCCGTAGCATGCAGGGCAACGGAACATGGAAACCGTGTCAGAGAAAAAAGGAACATGGACGTACTAAGAATTTTATGCAATGGCCCTAGTGAAATGTTCAACGTACATTAATTAGTTGAGAATTGACAATGGACCCTAACTTTGTAAAGTCAATTAAATTTATGGAAATAGACATGCATACAAGGTCAGGGGTAAAAAAAATATTAAAGTTTGAGAGCTAATAATTGAGATAATAGGGTAATTTTAATTTAGGAACGAAGGATGCAAAATGCAAGTTCGAGAAGCATTGGGAGACAATTATATGAGTTTTCTGTAATTTTGTTAGGGGCCGGGGAGGGAAACCTTGAGAACTGCAAACTGGCTGTTTGAAGGGTCACCTCAACGGAACAATCCATCAATCCGTCCGTCAATCAATCAACTATCACCTGTGGAAATAGCTGGCCAGATAGCCGTGTGTCCGTGTGTGAATGGACTGTGGATCTCCATCGGGGGATATGTGCAGCGCAGGAGACAGCCCATCAACGTGGCTTAGGGGGTGTTCGTTTACCCCCCTCTAAACTTTAACACCCGTCACATCAAAGAGAATCTTACTATTTAAATATATTTTTATTAATTTAATGACAAAACCTATGTCACGACCTCCCCTCTAAATCACGAGACGAATCTAATGAGCCTAATTAATCTATGTTTTGCTACAGTGATGCTACAGTAACCATCGTCTAATCACGCCTTAATTACCCTCATTAGATTCGTCTCGCGAATTCGAGCGGAGTCGTGAAATTAGTTTTGTAATTAAACTTTATTTATAATCACAATATTCATTGAAAAAACCCTCTAAAGTTTAGACCCAATTCAACGAACACCCCCTTAGACTCCACACTTGCCGATCCTGCACCGTCCTTTTCTCCACCTCCGATGCCTTCCTCCTCCTGTCCATGTCACTAGTGTGCAGCTACCGTAGCTAGCCACCTGCATACATATCATGCAGGTCAGTTGCAGAGTTCAAACTGGAGCCGACCGTAGGAGTAGGATGTAGGAGTAGTATCAGTCGTTGGAGTTAACTGCCGTGATCTGGTAATGACTTGTCTAATCAGCGTTGAACTTAATTCAGGCTCTGCCGTGAGAAGTCCGGCAGAAATGGTACTTGCAGCAAAACATGGAGCATGACTTCCACTTAATGAATCGGCCGTTCTTGGTCCATAGATACAGTAAGTTCTGTTTGCCTGATGCGCAGAATTTACACCCAAAACAGGCATTTCGAAGCCATTTTGAGGGGACGACAGAGCATGAAGATGAAGCATGCATGCTTCGCCGGCCAAACCTATCCGTACATGCAGGCGACGAGCAAGGGATCTCGGTTCCCGACGCAGAGCTATAGGAATAGAGAAATGGTGACATACTACCTGCAACATCACCTCGAACCTGCCCAAGATCTGAAGGCATAGCAGCACTAGTGCTAATGGATTAATGAGTGTAAAAGGCGCGAAAAGGGACCAGCTATCTAGCTCCTGTCCCTTTCCCTAAGTTGAATTCACAGAGCGTCAAACCTTTCTGCACGCACGCATAAACAAGTTGATCTCGGTCACATGTCCGGCTTACCGGCTACATCTGCTGCAAGGCCGGGTACTCTTTCCCATTATCTAAAAAAAATCTGCTGAGATGCCTCGAAACTACGACGGGCAGGCATGTCGAGAAATGCACACATGCGTGCGTCGTCGATCGACCAGGTTGATTTAGCGGCAACCAAGCAGCCAACAAACACACATCCCTTTCTTAAATTCTTCTCTGGCAGGGCCACACGCGTGCGTGCGTTCGTGTTGTGGAATAATGTGGATTAATTAGCGGCTTCTTCGTTTGATTGTTTATTACTCGACCTATAGTTAACACCACCTGGGAGACCAGGAGAAGCAGGGGAGGAATAAACAAGTGGCGCGCTGTCTCTCCATCGCCCTAACAGCGCCGGAACAGCCGTGTCTCCCCGGTTCAGGTTCACGAGGTGCTTTTCTGTTCTGGGGTTTGCTCTCTATCTCGTCGTATTAGGCACCTAATCCTAACGCAGCAACAGCAGCTTTGCAGGAGAGATGATGGATTATCAAGGGCCTATTTTGAATTATCAATGTGACGTTATGAGTAATATCGTTTGTCAGTAGTAGTAGTACCGTCCTGCTAGCTGAGGCAGACGCGCTCCGATGGACAGAGCGAGATGGCATGCATGGCATGGCGTACACATGATGAGTTGACGACGACGCACACGCTTCACCGGCGTAGTATAGCTGGACTGATCGAGCGACCCGGCATGGGAGGCAGATGAGCTCGAGTAAATGCGCGTCTCGGCAAAGAGGGTGGTCGTACAGGGTACTATAGGACAGTGACAGTCCGGTAGCAGTTGCACCAGCAGCAGCTGCTCCTCCATCTCCAAGTTGTCCTTGAATGGGGCACTGCATCTGCACTTCTGCACGCGAGGGTGGAGGAGACGACGCGGGAGCGGGAGGAGGGAGAGGAGGAGTTAATGGCGCCACTTACCCCCTCCGGCCTGTCGCCATCGGACTGAGCCGGGACTGGAGAAAGCGTGGCCATCCATGGTGGTGGTGGCACAGGGAATAGAGGTCGCAAGGCGCAAGCTGTAGCGACAAGCAAACTGCGAATTTATGGCGAGCGGCATATGGATGGATGGATCGCAGAAGGCGATCGAGGAAGGAAGGAGGAGGGAGTGGGGAAAGGCCGGTAGAAAAGCTGACAGGAACCAGCTCGGAATGGCCTGGAGCGGAGAGGGAAGCTAGGATGATGCATGCATGCATGCCGGTGCAGTGCCGGGCACTGCTCCCGCCGGCCAAACGCTTCTCGCTTCCAGATCGCATCGCAGATTTGGGCTGGCGCAGCATATGGATAACTAATTGCAGTTCTAATCGCAGCTGATCTCAGGACCACCACCATGTTCCGATCTGCCTCATCTGCTGTAACAGCACTTCGTAACACGCACTCATCGTTGGACCTGGACCGGCATTGAAGTGCCGCTTGTAATTCAGAGGAGTTCAGCATGGTCCAGCAGAACTCGTGCAGTAATTCTGTGAATCTGAAAATCAGTGGCCAGCATGCTGATCTTGCCAGTTTCTGATGTTTTGCTTCTGATTTATTTGTCGACCGGAACCATGATGGCTCTTTCTAAGACGAGCCCACGACCTTCTCGGCCTTTCAGCCTGTAACGTCCACTGGGCTTGCAATGCTGGACTTCCCTTCCGTTGTGATCGACAAAGCAGCTAGCCCACAAAGCTGACATGCACTAGGCCAGATTTTGGGCCATCGGTCTGGTCCCCTATGGATCCATTTCCAAGGCACAGACGAAGTGAGGAATACAGACAGAGAACAGAGGAGTTCACACAACAGGCGTTCCAAAGAAAAAAACAGTTCACACAACAGGATTAATCACCTCATCGTTCTCCAGCCTATACAAAACTGATGAATTACACCGCGAATCATATCACATTCTTTCATTCCGTTCCTTGCTAGCTCTCCAATGCCCAATCCCAATGGATCGAGCCGCACTTAAAAGTATAGCACGTACCCACCGACCGGCGACCTGCAGCTTAGCTCTCGGTGACCGGCGGCGGTGCGGCGGGGTCGATGGTCTTGAATGACTGGTGCAGGCGGCGGAGCATGGCCTCGTCGCGCCCCCACTCGGCGTTGGGCGCCGTGACGAAGTGCGCGTACAGCTTGTTCCGCGCGCACGTCACGGAGATGAGGCTGTGCGCACCGGCCCCGGCGATCTCGTACTCGTAATACACCTGGCCGGCGCCGTCCGCACGCTCGTCAGAGCGCACGTCGTCGGCCGACGCGATCTGGTCCTGCAGCCCGACGTCGGAGAGCGCGAGGTTGTCGAGCACGGCGCTGAGCGGCGCCAGCGCGCGGATGCCGGCGAGGAAGGTGAGGTACTCCTTCTCGGTGCGCTTCCGCGGGTTGAAGAACTCGCTGTCCGTGCCGTTGGTGCCCTTCTCCACCTTGGACACCAGCCGCTCCTTCCACCCCTCCGGCACCTCGTACACGTACTCCGCCGTGTCCTTCTTGCTCGCGTTCCCGCCGTACCCGCCGTAGTTCGCCGCGCTCGCCGCCGTGCCGTAGTACACGCTGAACTCCGGGTCGGCGCGGCACGGCGCTGGCGCAGGGGACAGCAGCAGGAGGCCGGCCGCGGCCGCCGCGACTAGCGTCGTCGTGGCGAGGGACTTGGGCGGGAGCCTCACTGTCTGAGCGGCTTGCTGCTGCGACGAGGCGGTGGAGGTGGACGCGGTGGTGAGGATGGGGGACGGCGAGAGGAGGGAGGCGAGCATGTTCATGGTGGCAGCTGACCGTGACACACCTGCGTTCCGGCGAGGTGGTCGGCGCGCGTTTTTCTGTGTGGTCTGGTGTTGGTGACGAACCGACGAGAGGATAGGAGATCGCGGTGGGCCCGTGGCTTATCTGGGTGATGACTTGGCACACTCACGAGAGCAGGAAATGCTCCCCTAAAAAAAAAAAGAACGAGAGCAGGAAATGCTCCCCTAAAAAAAAGAACTTTTTTTTTTTTGAGCAACCCCTAAAAAAAAAAAGAACTGGGAGCTGGAAATGCTGCAGTGTGGCTTCGGTGTAGCCGAGCTGAATTATTACCTTGCGGCCCGGTACGGATCTTCGTGCATTGTGGCTTGTGGGTTTGCAGGCCCTAATTTGTTAGATGGGCCAGGTCGCCCTTGTTTTCTTCAGGCCTAGAATACGGTCCACAAAATCCGAATACGAAATACTCTTCATGGAACGGTACATTTCAGGCGTTTTAGGCCCCGTTCGGATACCCCTCTAAAACACCTTCTAAAGTTTATACCCCTCTAAAGTAAAAAGAATCTTACTATTTAAGGGTACTAAATAAAATTTAATTACAAAACCTTTCTGCAGACGGGCGTTATTTTTCGAGACGAATCTAACGAGCCTAATTAATCAATGTTTTGACACAGTAATGCTACAGTAACCATCGTCTAATCGCCGCTTAATTACCCTTATTACGTTCGTCTCGCAAAATAGATGGGGGATCCTGGACTTAGTTTTGTAATTTGACTTTGTTTAGTACACACAAATCGTACCGGCATTTTGATGTGACCCCTCTAAAAACTTTAGAGGGGTCACCGAACGCTGCCTTAGTTGTTTTTAAGGCGTGAAAAGGGTCTTGGCCTAGTGGTTAAGGCATCCGAGTAACACCTCTCAGGTCCTGGGTTCGACTCCCCGTGGGAGCGAATTTTCAAGGATTTAACGGCATTTGTGCTTTCAGTGGTAGGCGACGCTCCCGTCGACAGCGAGGTGCCAGTGGTGACTTCGTATCTCTGGATTTGCCGGCTCAGTTTTCGAAGATGCTCATAGGGTAGGGTTTGCGTACGTGTGTTCATAGGGATGAGTGTGGGTGCGTTGTGAGTGTCTGAGTTGTTCTGTGTAATCTCAAAAAAAAAAGTTGTTTTTAAAGCCTTCCTGATAAATCAGTCAGATTTTAT
Source organism: Eragrostis nindensis (assembly GCA_012490785.1). Lineage (NCBI taxonomy): Eukaryota > Viridiplantae > Streptophyta > Magnoliopsida > Poales > Poaceae > Eragrostis > Eragrostis nindensis. The sequence continues at coordinate 79,950 of JAAXCT010001352.1, read as the reverse complement.
CGAATTATTAAACAAAACACTTCAAGGCGCGTAATTTTTATTTAAAAAAAGTCATAGATACGGTACCGTCGGGGGTCAGCGGCGCACATCGAGTCGTGCGCAATTTCGGGCAAAACCGTCCGTCCTACCTGGCACCCACCTTTAGAAAAGCAATAAAAACCCAAACGAAAGCCCAAACAAAAACCCAATAAAATCTCGCCTCGCCTCCAACCGCCGCCCCCGACCCCAATCTCCACGCGTCGCCGCCGCTTGCCGGCGAGTCCGTACCTTCTCCGCCACGCCGCCGAAGCTTCCCGACGCTGCTGCGCTCGGATAAGGCGGCGGCCGCCGGCCGCCCCCCTTCGTCCCAGTCGTCTCGGCACCGGCTCCATATCGGGCTGGATCTAGGGTTGCGAGGGGAGGGGTTCTGGAATCCGCCGCCGCGATGGAGGCGGCGGCCGATCCTGCCGACACCATCAAGGCCGAATTCACCGACACCGGCATGAAGCTGCTCGAGGAGCGCATGCGGGAGAAGGTGCGCGAGTTCAAGAGCGCCCCCGACGACTCCCTCGTGGTACTGTGACGCCGCTCGCCGGCTCGCTCACCTGCCCGCTCCTCTCTGGCTTCGCGTTTGAATGGCGTGTCGTAGTTGATTTCAGTGATTTGAGGGCTGGGTTTGCTCTGCAGCTCTGTGTTTTTCGTCGAACTACACTTAGATGGCATGTAGCGGACTGTCTAGAACTAGAATTGATGCGTATTCGTTCCACTCAATGTGCCCTATAGACCACTCTGTATATGGTTAGCCTCTTTGGTGAAATCAGTTACGCTCTGTTTAGATCTCTGAATTTGAGGGCTGGCTTTAATACCAAATCTTGGAGGAGAGAATTGCTTGCATTGCTCTTCAATACCAATTGTTTTGTTTGTTTACCAAAGAAATCATAGAATGGAATTTGAGTCACTGGAAAATTGATTTTCCGAAATCATGTTTGGCTGATAAAGAAGCTGAATTGGTTTTTGGAACGTGAGGCCTGCCGTGCTGGTTGTCAGTGGTGTTACAGGACTTGAAAGCAAGAAGCCGCCGGCCATGGAGCTCGTCCCCAATGGCCATGGAAGTGGTCCTCGGTGGCCCTGGAGCTTGGCCCCGGCGGCCATGGAGGTGGTCCTCGCCGGCCGTGGAGCTTGGCCCCTGTTGCCATGGACGTGGTCCTCGCTGGCCATGGAGATAGTCCTCACCATGGAGCTCCGCCCCTGCGTTCATGAAGGTCCAAGCGGCTATGGAGCTCACCTGTGGATCTGTGATGTGCGCGAGCGACGGGGTGAGGATTTGCAGGAGGGGTATGAGGACCTCGTTAGAACTGCAGGACTTGGTGAAGGAGGAGGCAGCACCGGTGAATCTTGACGGCCTGGCCGGACTTGAGGAAGAAGTAGGCGGCACCGACAGATCTCGCCAGCCTAATCGGGAGAAGCTTGGGTCGGAGGCGAAGGCTTCAAGCCATCGACGAATACCTGCTGTTTCAGACCTGTTGGGCTCGGATTTGGTTCTTCGTTTTACTTTATGTTTGAATTCCATGAAATCCCTTCCCAAATTCCAATACAATGCTAAATAGCATCCACATGGCCGAATTTTCAGATCGAATTCAATTCCAATTCTCTGGATCAATTCCAACATCCAAACGGGGAGTTAGTGTAATGGGTTTGTTGGAGATTGCCTTACAGATTAATTCAGATGCTAGTAAACCTAATCATATGTATATGGGCGAGTAAATCGGGCTTTGTAGTTTGTACTTCGTAGCTGTTTTGGACATACTACTTTGTTTGTGGATTAGCTCTGCCTCAGTTACATGAATGGTATGCATCAATACAAACCATAATCGTCTGGTTCTATAATACTTGGTGCAAATTTGTTGCAATTAAGTGGAATTGCATTTATCTGCAATGTTTTGGTTACAAATGATATTGCGATTATTATTTTGAGCATGTTATGTTATGCGATGATAAGGATGAATAAGTTTCTTATCCTTGCACTTTGGTTAAAACTTCATGATTTTCTTCTCTTTTTCATTTTATTGTATTGAGATCTTTCGAAATAAAGCAATAAGTGAACCACGTTTTCTGTCTTAAGTGCAGGAATACGTTATTCTCTTGCTCGAGGGCGGAATACGCAAAGATGATGCCAGTGAGAAGCTCAATGTATTTCTAGAGGATGATAGTACAGCATTTGTTTCCTGGTTAGTATGTATTCTATTGCATTCATTTCAATACTGCTGCTTTGTGCATCATCTGTGTCTCTGAAACATAATCATTTTTCGTCCATAGTATTATCTTCATTGAGAATTAGCTTCTAAATGTTTCTATAATACTGATAAAAGCGTCTACAGAAGTGGCCATATATATGCACTACAAGGTCCTGTAACATTGAGTACTCATAGAGATTGGATAACATAAATGGATTTTTGTATCGTGCCACACTAGCCTTGTTGCTTAATTACGCCTAAGCAATAGGTTACTTGTGCTTTGCTACAGCCTTTATTTGTATTTGTTCTTATAAGTATTGTAATTTTCACATAAATCATAGACATTCCGCTTTCAAGTACTACAGCAGTTATGACGATATATTGCATCCTCCATTTTCTTGTGTGGTGCTCTAGAGCCAATGCAGTCAAACCTCTTGATAATTTGATCATCTGTATGTTTAATAATATCAAGATTCGGCATGTGATATTGTAAGGTATTTTCTGGTATCACATTTTAGATTTCGCAAATAATTGCAACATCAAACTGAAAAAGATAACAGAAGGGGCAGCTTTTCCTAACAATCGAAAAGAGGTGATATTCGATAAACAATTTTTACTGTTATTGTTGTTTCCCAGACAACCATTCACAGTGTTCTCAGTAAAGATTTTCTTCTGAGCTTTACTGAGAACAAGAAGTATTCTTTCTAGGCTTTACTGTAATCTTTTCAGGCGTAAACTGAAGTGGCCAATCAATGTTATATTGCTTTGGTAGGTTGTGGGATCATCTTTCTATACATTTGCACCTTTACGTGAAGGCTCAAGAACAAAACCAGCAGCAGATGAAGGATGTTGAATCCCCCAAAGAAGTGCCTGGAAGACAAAAGTCATCAGAGTTGCTCCCGAGAAGCAAAGGTCAAACTCATTGTGAACACACCATTGAATCAAGTACAAATGCTAGAAAACGGAATAAGAGGGAATGGAAAGGAATTGGTCGGGAGGGTAATGAAAAATTTCCACTTCGAAGTGTACTGACTGATATTCTTCATGGAGAGGAGAAAAGAGCGCAAAAGTCCAATGAAACACGACAGCCTCCATTGAAACAACAGAATGGCAGGAAGCGTGACAGGGACGATGAACCACAACAAACAAAGGTGTGATATATTCCTAGGGCTCAACGCAAAACAATCCTAGTGAACTACTGCTTGTTGACGAAGTTGATTGTGACATTGTGCTTTCATGTTTTTTGTTTGATATAGTTTACAATATGGTGTGCCTTTGCTCACAATTTATAATGCACTGTGACTAATTTTAGTCTACTTCTCTGGATTGCTAGATACAATGTTATGAATAGAACTTGTTTTGAATTGTAACTCCTTGGGAGCAATATATAGAGGTTACATGAGTGTCCTATTTGAATAGGAAAAGGACTCAACAATTAGACTCATATGACTGCTGAGTGTCCCATCTTATTGGGAACACTACGAAGAATGTAAGACAAGTGGAACAAATTTAGTGAAACTATGCGGTCGGAAATACAGCGTTTTTAATTTCAAACAGTCAAGTTCCAGCCAAATAGTATTAGCAACTGGGAAACCTTTTTTTTTCTGCACAGGGAAAAAGTACATAGGTGAATTTCAATTATTCATCTCCACCATTTTAGTCTTTTCTTCAATTAGGACTAAATGGACAATCCAGTTATGGTACATACCTGAATTTCTGTTGGTAATTTGTGCTACAGTTAGGTCAAGGTGACTGCTTCTTTTGGACAGTTGAGCACAACAGTTTTCTCCTGATTTTCTCTATAAAATTTTTATAGGTCTACTCAGATATTCTTTCTCTTAATGTAGACTCTTGCTATTTTACTTTATAATAATAATTTTAATTTTGTTATGTCCTTCTCTAATGCTAATATTGCCTTTTACAGAGAGACGTCTCTTCGCGTCCCATGCTTGGTGGTGGTGCTTCCCGTCGTCTTCTGCAGTTTGCTGTTCGAGATGCTGTAAAAGCTGTACAGCCAGCCAGCAGCCCTTCTGAACCTGCATCCAAACGGCTACGCTCTGTAGTGTCCACAGCATCTGCAGACAACCTTCATGATAAGAGGTCGGAAAGACCTCAAGAATGTCTGAATGATAGAAGATCAGAAAGAACTAGGCCGGTTTTACAGGTACGAGGAGCTGCATTAGCTCTCAAAGCTGCTGCAGAGGCTGCTGCAGATTCTACAAAAGTTAGATCAACTGGAAGTGTTTTCAGGCGATTGGGTCAAGGGAATGTTGTGAAACAGCGTTCTCATTCTCGTGAAGAGAGGAGAGATCATGAGGATCTTGAACCTGTTACTACCGTAGATGAACATGATTCTGATCGCTATGGTAATGATGAGGAATCTGAAGAGGAATCTGGGGAGCTCACCATGGCTGATAGGGAAGCTGAAATGAGTGTTGATTCGGCCTCTGATGATGATTTGGACCGAGATGAGGGTATTACAAGATACCAAAGCTCTGATTCACATGAAGACGCAGTCGAATCTCTTGTAGAGAAGAAAGCTTTCTTGGTGAAATGCAGTATTGAACCAGAGATTATTGCAAAAAGGCCTTCAAGTGTGATCAATAAGGAGCAACCTATTTCTTCATCGACAGTAACTGCAAGTAAAACTGTGGCTGCTCCTGCTGATGTGAATAATTTAGAACCTATCAATTATGAAACACCAAAAGATGTTCATGTTGTGGAGAAGCCTTTCATCAAACCCACAAATGCTAATGTGACCAGTCTGGTTAGCAATGTCAAAGTAAGCATCCTCATACTTTGAGCCCCAAAAAAAATAGTGAGAAGTCATGTTCTTTATTTATTCCTGGTCCAGAATTGTAGGACACTTAAGTCGCTTTTTAACTATATATTTTGATTTTGGTTGTATTATACTATTATATGTTTCAGACTACCAGATCTTCTGATTCTTTTGACAACTATTTTACAAATTTCAGTAGGGGTTTCCCCTACTGTACATTCCTCAAAAAAAACTATTTTACAAATTTTAATGAAGTGAAAACTCATGTTATCATTTGCCAAAATATCTAAGACAAGAATGCAGCCCATCTAGGAATTATGCAAGCTAGTGTTGTGATACTTATTTGCTACTTGAATGGAATGGCGCATTGGTAGATGCACACAGATAATGATGTGCCAGTACTTGGCTTTAATAAAATTTGTCTGGGGTACTTTTTCAAAAAACTTCCATAGATTTTGTCTGTTCTGCTTATCCGTACATGATTACTTTGTGTATTTTGCTTATCCCAACATGACCACCTTTGAAAGCTTGTTTGCAGTTTCTTCTAGCGTATAAAACATTGGATGAGAATTAGTAGTAGTTGACGGCTTTAGTTAGTGTCACATTGTCTTACCTGTATGAAGAATGGTTCATCATTGTAAATGGCTCTATTTTTGTGATGCTGATTAGTTTTGTTTTCTATCTTTCGATATTGCTTGTAGCCTTGTACTGTCTGCTAGATATTCCCTGAGTTATTAAAGATTTAGTAAATTTGTTCTGATTGCTAATAAATTTCAATCAGGAACTAGATCATGCTGAAGTTCAGAAGGATTCTCAGCGTACTGCACCATCTGGTATGTAACATGTCGTATTTTGTAAATGCTTCTAATAACCTTTCTTCCTCCAGCAATTGTTTCAGAAATATACTCGTGTTAACCCTAACTACCAACAGCCCACCTAAGCAGCATCACTAAAACAGTAAAACATTTATTCTGTACCCTGTTCATTACCTTGCCCAACTAAAAATGTGCGCTGTTGGACAGATTTGATTTCTTTTCATCATGCTTTCATAGATTTTTTATTTGGGGTGGGGGGGGGGGGGGGTATTATTATGAAGTCTTGTTTGAAAGTTTTCAATCTCGAAAGGAATGCATTGTCACGATATAATACATCTTTGCAGTTGCAGTTTCATATAGCATGGCACATCCTACCGAGGATGCTGATTCGCGAACCCTCTATGTCAGCAATGTGGGTATCTATGTATTGTCATCAGCCTTATAATGTCATGCTGTTATATTCTTTTATTTATCTTTGTCAAATTTTCTGAAGGTTCACTTTGCTGCCACCAAGGACTCGTTATCTCGCCATTTCAACAAGTTTGGTGCAGTACTGAAAGTAGTCATTGTAACTAATGCTGCATCTGGGCAGCCAACAGGGTTAGTTTTTCTTGTCTTGTCGTAGCTGATACAGGGATTTGATCATGTTAGTTTTCCTTATACCAGATAAAAAAACCTTTTATTAGTTTTAGGAAAGTGAAGTGACATGGCTTGGCGTATCTAATATGCATAACCATTTGCCTGGTGCCTCTCTATGGTACTTACCCCTTCGTTTGAAAATCAGATCAACTCGAGAAGTTTTCAGAATGAAAAATGTGGTTGTAGTTTTAATACAAATGAAAAATTATTGAATATCTGACAAACAATTATAAATGGAAAAGGATGAAATTAAAAAAAATATTCAACTAAGTTTTTGACTTTTTGTACGTGCAGTCATGCACTGTTCAGAATTCTTTGTAGAATTCTTGAATTGATCCGATTTGGAATCAAAGGAGTTTGTATGATAATATGTTGTGGGTGGTTACTGTGTAGAAGTAGATAATGTTGCCTTGGACTAAAGTGTGGTTGCAATCTTTCAGAACATTTTGGACCATTCTGGGGGAAGACCATCAAATATATAGAAACTGAGTCACTTATATTTGTTTGCGATGCTTCAGTTTTTGAAATTAGAACCTTTTATTTTTTATCTCTGTTAGGCATGGGTCTGAAAACTTAAGGCTGTTTGCGTTGCTCTTATCAAACCACTAAAATTTGTACTGTTCAATTAATGAGACTACAATTTGATGTTAACCTGAACATCGCTGGAAGTGTAGCAACAATAATATTTGGGGCTATTGCGTTTTTACCTCTGGAATTTCAAAACAATGACAAAGTTTACCTCTAGCAGGGGTAAAATCGCAATATTTTTATTGTGATTTAAAATCGCAATTGAGAGGCACAGGGGTAGAAACATAATAATCCCATAATGTTTTGGCTCAATTTAAACGCTGGAATTTTCTTCGAGTTGTTTAGAAGATAATGATTGTTTTCCTTCTATGATACAGATCTGCCTACGTAGAGTTTTTACACAAAGAATCAGCTGAACGAGCTTTGTCCTTGAATGGCACATCATTTATGACGCGTATTCTCAAGGTATGATGTTTATAATTTATATATCTTCTAGCTTTTCCTAGCCACAATAGCTCTTTTCACTTCTCTTCTGCTATTGATTTGTGTTGGCTAATAAGAATTGGCGTTGTCTATAGACAACCTCTTCTTCCCACTTGGTGCTTCTGCTCCTTGAATTGTTTTTGCATGATTGCTGTATACTTGCATGCTTTTGCTTTCCTGGTTGTCATTTTGGGTTAAGATGGAACTGAGTAACGAAACTACCAAATTTTGAGAGTGTGATTCTGTACTCTTTATCATTTTGGGTTTCGTGGAACTAAATAATGAAACTACTGAGTTTTGAGACTGCGGTAAAGGTGATTTTGTGCTTTTCCCCTTGTAATGTAGGTCGTCAGGAGAAGTTCTCATGAAGCTGCTCAATTCTTTGGTTGGCATGGTATTGGACGACCATATGGCAGGCCTGGCAGAATGTACCCAAGGTCTGTTCACCCTGGCAGTTCTTTTAGAGGGCGTGCTCCGATGAAAGCTGGTGCTAGAAGTTTACAGTGGAAACGAGAGCCTTCTGGCACCGATTCCAGTGCAGGTGCGACATTGTCTTCCGAACAGGTACTCCCACCTGCCACATAGCAGAGCATAGATTTGAGCTGATAGTGAGAACCAATTGGTATCATCCTCATCACCCCAGATGTCTGGACAACAAACTGAGAAGACTGTTACAGCAAACTTGCTGTTTTGTAAAAAAAGCAACAAAAAAAGAAGAAAAAAAGAGAAAAGCATGAAAATATTTTTTTAAAAATCCAAAAAAAAAAAAGTTGGGAGGGGTCTGGCATCAGAATCTGATAAGCTGCCATACGGATAGTTGGAGTTGGCCCTCGTCCTGATATGTGAATTAGGCTGACATACTGCACCAGCAGTTTTTATTCGGAAGTCAGCCTGCTTAAAGCGGATGTTCATACCTGAAATAATATCAACCCTTTGGATGCATTGGTGGCCGCATGGACGAGGACTGATGAACGGATGCAGATGCTTGCATCAAATAGACCAAGATTGTGCTGTTTTCGGACAAGATATTTAGTGTCTGCACTTCATCCATGTATGCATCAAGTGTATAGTAGCAACCTGTCTATTTGTACTCCTCTCTGTATCAGTCTCTTTCCCAACAAAAAAAAAGGAAAAAAGAAGGAAATAAAAATGTTTCTTTTTTGTCGGCATGAACTGTTATATTTAATGTATTGATAATAGTAGAGACATTCATTGTGTTAAACTATGTTAATTACTTGGTCTCTTGTGCAGCTATAATAAAACATGCTGCGTTATCTTGGATATGCCGCTCAGCTTTCAATCTAACTTTTCGGCCGTGGTTTGTGTATATAAAATTATTGCAAACTGCTGATGATTCTAAGGTAGTTTATCCTGTTGTGCACGGTATTACTCACTTTTGGACTTTCCTTACGCCATGGCACTCCTATTTGGCAAAATGCGGTTTATGTGTCTAGCAGCAATACTTTGGGCAAAAGAAATCCAAAACTTTTTTTTTTACCTTGCAAAACTTTTTTTGTGTGAAAAAGAAATCCAAAACTTTTGGCCCTTTGTTTTCCCTTGGTTTTTTATGATACTTGGTATGCTTTGGTATGCTGCAGGTAAGGTTTCCAGGATCTTTGAAGTGTGCCGCTGCGTAGCTAAGCAGTGTGTAGTGTACAGATATATCACATGCTGACATGCCCCGTCCGCAAGGTATCATCGTTGCGGCTTGGTGCTGGCACCGTGGAAGGTTCCTGAACTGAGATCATGCGAACCGTTTTGCACTGGGCGCAAACCTTTAGCGTGGAAAACGGGTAGTTATTGGTGCCGTAGTGCGTTTCCTACGCAGCCTTATCGTCATCGTTCTGTCTTCACGATGGTATGTTATGCTAGTATAGCTCTTGGACATCTAAATATAATCTAATGGCAGCATCCTCATAAGCCATGGGTTATGACACGGCAGTGGGGACTGCTGAGGTTTCACGGTATTGTAAACTTCTGAAAAGTCCAGGGTCAACCATACATTTGGCGAATACAAATGTTTCATAAGGTTTGAGTTCGGCTACAACTGCTTAATCTCAAGGTATGGTGGATGCTGTATACTACTCTTGTACTTTTTAGATGTGTGATGCTCCTATTTTCTAGACCCACGATAGGGATTAGCGAGTACCCATATGCAGGACAATTTCGGTGAATTCAAATTATGTTCGTTTTCAAAAATAAATACGTAGCTGTTGTCATGCACACGAACAGTTCAACAAAACTTAGCGTGCGGCATTTGATTATGGTTATAGTTATTAATAGATAAGAGACCATGATTAGTTGGATCTTCTCTCTGTATTTTTAAATCTTTTTCGTGAAGGATCTTTTCTCTGCTTTTGCTGCTGAAAAAAATGGATTCTTCCCTTGTGCCAACATGGGGATGCATGTGTCGCGGCTCTGGCGTGGATGAGGATTAAAATACAATATCTTGTGGATTTGGTTTGCCTGGCCCGCACCCTTTGCGTGAGAACAGCTTTAGGTGTAAAACTAAGGATTCCCCGTTGATAGAGATGCCTAAAAATCATGCTGCTGCTGCTGCTACTAGTATAAAATCGGCCACTTGAGCGGTCACGTCGTCCTCCGGAACGATAAGCCCAGTTGTTTTCTGCAGGGTGATGAATCCTGTTGCTGCTGCTGTGCTCTGTGGGGGCAGGCCACTAAGCCGTGACCCCATAAACAAACCCATCCGGTGGTGACTCGAATAAGCATAGCATTAGTCGGCAATTTTTGTATGGTAGAAGCCAGCGTAACTCTTTTCTAGAAAAGGTTAGCTTTTGTGCTGCCCAGGCTCTCTCTCTCAGGCGGCCTCTTATCCGTATATAACGCAGGAAATACAGAAATGTGAAAAATTATTGAAAAGAGATCTCCCGACCTATGGCAACGAAAGATTTGACTAAGCTCTGACAGAGTTCAAAGCACAGAGACGGAAGAGCGGATTCCAGCTGGGCGAGCACCATATCCACGTGCACACATGCTTTCTTCACCACCCGCCCAAAGTGGATTTCCGGTTCCTGGCAACCGCGGTACCCGGATCCTGGGCGCGACACGTTGTGTGTCAGGTGTGCCTGGGAGCAGGTGGGTTGCAGATATACGAACAGTGTATACGGTGGGACCTACATTCAATACGAATAAACAAGCCAGCTCTCTCTCCTCCCCCGATTTCCCACGGCTGCCTCTCCCCCCCCTCTCGAATCCCCTCTCTCCTCCCTCCGGCCAGATCTAGATGAGGTTCACCGAAGCTGGCCAGATCTAGGCATCCTGTGCCCGGATCCCGCGGCCCTCGAGTCGACCAGGGACGGGAGCGCATCGACGAGTGCCGGATCTGGACCTTGGCGGGCGGATCCTGTACCTCGGCGGGCGTACGGAGGGCACGGGCCAGATCCAGCCAGGATCTCCTCCGCCATGGAGTCGTCGGACGCGACGACGACGCGAGCGTACCTGTCGTCGTCGCCGCATCGCAGCGCCTCGGCGAGCGCCGCCACGGCCTCCGCCGCATCTCGGCTCGCCGCCGACGCGAAGCATGGCCGGCGGCGGAGGACGGCGATGAGGGCCCTTGAGGCGGATCCGGCTGGTACCTCGTCGAGCGCGCCGGATCTGCTGCGACGCTTGCCGGGGAAGCCGGCGAGAGCAGCTTCGATGGCTATGGCGGGTCTCTGTTCGACGGCGAGGTTGTGGCTCCCGATGCGGAGCTCCAACGCTTGGCGGCTGGACGAGCGCTCGACTGCACGTCGAGGGAGGGCGGCGCGACTGAGCGAGGGCACCGAGAAAGTGCGCGAGGACGCGGTACTCGAGCTCCTCATCGGCACAGCTCGGTGAAGGCTACCTCATCTTCTCGTCCCAGAGCTGCTTGCTTCATCTTCCTCTTCTTTCCAAACTGGATGGGGATGGTAGATCGACGCCTTCGGCTTGGCAGGTGGAACCGTTCACACAGGAAGTGCACCGGCTTCCAGGCGCACATGGCTGTTTTTTTTTCCCCCTTTTCTTAAACGTTCGATGCATAAGGGTGTGGCCTGAACTGGTGCATAGCTGATGTGCGTCGCATCCTTATCTCTACATGTTGGTGTATAGCTGATGTTCTGCAGTGTTTTGGTTGATAGGTTCTTGTATAGCAGATGTTCCTCATCTGTTCTTTCACTTCAAGGTCACATGTAGAGATCAGTTTTGGGTGATTATTTTCTGACCTGTTCTTCAATTGTTGGTGTACATGACATGTTCTCTCGGATGTTATTGTTCCTCACGTGCACTGATTAGTTGATCGCAATTTTGTTTTGTGTAATGAAATAAATTAGTACAGATCATGAGGACACTAAATTGTTTTTGAATTTTTTTCTGCTGTGCAACATGTGTTCCTAAATGAGCACAGCAGGATGATTTGTCTTCCTGTAGGTTCAGCTGCACACTAAATTCGAAATGGAGCTGTTAGCACAGAAAAATATCAGGCAATGCTTTGTTCGAAATTCAAAATTTTGTCTTGTACATGTCAAAGCTTGCTGTTCATTTTTTTTTAAAGAAATCTAGAATTTCATGTGGTACATGTACTTGTTGATTTTATTTATGTGGTGTCTGACTAGACAGTGGAGAAATTTTGATTGAGGTTTACTAGGTTAATTGTACGCGAGAATTACAGTGAAGTAACTTTTTTTTTTTTCAAATATATGTGGAATCATAAAGAGTTTTTTTATTAATGTGAAGAGGGAGCAGGTTGAGAACATGAGAATTACAATGAAGTATTTTTTGTTTTTTTGTTGTACATATATTTTTGGGATTACATGAGAATTACATTTGGTGAGGGGAATAAGTACTCTAAAGAGTATAGCGTAAATATTTGTCATTTCCAAAATGTATCTCTGATTTAGTTTTGATATTATATTTGTATCTTTGAAGTGACCAAATTTTAAAATGGTAATTATCCTTTGGTTATGGACTTAATTGTTCACCTCTTAGAACAGTTACAAAAGTTTGTTCCAGAACAAGGAGTATTTTTTTTCTCTAACAGATTCAAAATTCAAAAGTTACACACATGTCACAATGTTCTACAGTATTTAAAATGTGATTCAGGATATGACTAAGGGTGGTACAGGATCATCTCGAAGAGAACGGAGTGGGTTCGGTTCTGGACCAATTAATGAACCAAATTATTCAGAATTAAAAAACAAGGTACCCTAACAATATCAACCTGAAGAAAATCTTGATAGCAGGTCCAGTTTCTTTAGATCACCGTTCCAGGACCAAAAGCAATTATGCTGTACTTGAACCAATAGCAAAATATTCAAAATTCAAATGAGTTTGCTGTGTTGGTACACGTGTCACAATATAATTTGCTGAATGGAACAATAAATGGTCCTGGCCACATGACCCTTCGATGCGACCAAAAGCTAGAGGCGGGCCAAAAGCTGGCAGCAGACAGTGCCTCCCACTCACTCTATACAGCGCAAAAAAAAAATCAGAGTACATGAGAAATACAGCAGAGGGGACCCAATCCCAACAGATCCAGCAAAATCCAACGGCTGCCGATCTGGCAACCGCGGTTGCCGGGTACCCGTGGAGTTACGGAGCCGACCGCCGTGCGGCGGACGCGAGACGCCGATCAATGGAGTGGCCCTCGTCCCAACCGCTCCCAGCTAGCGTGATGGAAGATATTAAGAAATCATTGGCTGGATACGAACGAACGATTCGGCGCTGCAATATTCGCAATCGTAGGTCGGCTGTCGGGAGCTTGCTGCTTGCCCGCCGAACGCTAATCGCGCAACAATCATGGTTGCACATATATACATCCGTCCTTCCAACACCCCCAGTCCCCCACCACCTTCCTGTATCATCAGCCGCCGTTAGGTAGCCTGCCGTGCTCCGTCCCCTCAATCGCGCATATTTTTCTCGTTTAATAATTGGTTTGTGGGGATGTCATGGCGGGATCAAGAAACTCATGGCGAAGTTCCCTGTATTAGTAGTACATACAGCGGTAAAACGTGTCAACAGCATCACGTGCTCCCTGAGTACTTAGATGAAGCGGTAATCATCGCAGAGGAAGCAGCTGGGGCGCTGCGCTGATGCTAATCCGCCCAGCTCAGCGGCGGACAGGGACGTCGTCGACGCGGTGAGCCTCGGGCGCAAGGAACGTGCGGTGAAAGCCGGGACGCGACGGGTCTGTCATCACGGGTGACGAGACGCGGACGGCGGACGGCACCCCGGCCTCTTCGGCGGTGATAGGCCGGCTCGGCTCGGCTCCACCACCCACCGCCGAACGAGGCCGCACGCACGCGCCGCGCCGCCTTATAATAAGCGTTGGCGGCGGCGGCGGCGGTGCCGATGGTTTTCGGCTCGCTTTCCCTGCTGCCTCGCCTCGCCTGCCGCCTTTTCGCTGGTTTTCCTCTTTTTGGGTTTGGGCCGCGGCCGGAGCCGGTCAGTTTGGGCGGCTGCTTGCCCACGCCCAGGGCCAGGGGCACCACGAGGAGCGGGTACCAATCACCGGCGGACGTGACATGGCGTCGCTACCGCCGTGCTGCTTGACCGTTTTGCCCTCAGGGTGCGGGTGCGGCCGTGCAGGTCGGGCCCCGGTGTGTCACGTTGTAGGTAGATTCTACTTAGCTCTGCTGATTGGTCAAGCTGGTTTTTACGGCAACGATGGGGATGAGAGGCATGTTTTGCCATTTGTAGGAAACCATTATTGGTCTCCTTTCGACGGGAATTCTTTACCTTTCGGACCCGAGGAGTGAACTAGAGGACAATTCATCAATACTGTAGTATCGTTACGTTATCTTGCAAACCTCTAGAGACTAAAATTTATAAAATTATAGGTACTTCAGAAAAACTATATTTAAACTACTGATTTACAAAATTATAGATTTTAAGCTAACTTTAACACAGAAGTACATATTTAAGAATTGTTCTTCATCAAACATCAAGTAGGTCCAGTTGTCAGGTTTAGGAACAACATTTCTAAAATTTATAGTTATGTGATAAATTTGATACAATACTTTTTGCGAGTTGTTGATTTAATATAAATTTTGTGATAGTTTTCCGATATAATGTATAGTATGGATGTTTCCTCAGCGATGACAATGTTGCGCACATCATCACATCTTGTTCCAAACGAGTGATTTTCTTGCGTATAATATTCTTAGCACGAAAATAAGGGACTTTGGGCGTGTTTGGTTTCAAGCTTCACTTTGCCACGACAAAGTTCAGCGAATACTGACGTTTTGCTTGGTTGCTGCAATGGCTTTGGCGGCCATAGCAACTTGCTCAGCATTTGGCTTGTTGTTTGCTCAACATTTGGCGCGTGTGGCTTATTTCGACGCCACACCGCAGTGGCAACGTGTCCGGTGGAGGCCGAGAACCAAGCAAGCCCCTTATGTGAGCATCCACTTAGTAATTACCACTCAGGGAGGATAGTTGTGGCCAATATTAGATATATATGTTGGTTTAGGAATATTCTCTTTCCTTAGCTTGTACGGTTCCGATCTCCTTCGGTTCTGATTCTATAAGCTGGCTGGATTGATTCAGTTTTCAGGCTATATATGTACGATGTATTGTGGAGAGAAGTAGAGCACGTGTCTCTTAAATTGCCGATAAATTATTCTTCCAAACCTAACTAGATGCTTCGGGAGGTGGGAACAGGACTCATCACAATCTCAAGAAGCTACGGGGTGACGATACTAGAGCCATGACTTAACAGTATAGTCCAGTTGTTGCCGTGGCGAACATCAAATCCATGGTCCCCTTCGTCCACAAGCAGACTTCTCCGAACTACACCTGGTGGCGCAGCTTCTTCATCAACACGCTCGACGAGTATGATCTCACCGAGCTCGTCCTGGCCAACATCAACCACGCCGCCGGCATCCACTTGCAATGGATGTACTGCTGATACCTTGTACACATATAGCCTGAGAATCGAATCAATTCAGCTGGCTTATAGAATCAGAACAGAGGAGATTGGAACCGTACAGGTCAAGGAAAAAGATATATCCTTAAACCAATGTGTATGTCTAATAGCCAAGAGGGGCCATGCCCCCCTCCCCCTTACGTTCAAGAATTTTTTTAAAAAAAAAATCCGTCATGTATCTATGGCTAATCCCACCATGCTCAACAGTTAGCCCTCCTTAGCCAACTATGGAACTCCAATGGCTGACCACCCTTAGGATTTGTTTCGAGCTCCGTCACTGGTATTACGAGTATTTCTTTCTCACAATCTTTCTCGTGACCTCTTTATCGACATTCTTTTCTTCCAACCTACAAAAACGTCTGCCTTGAAATAAATTTGTTAGTGTTGCTAACAAACCAAGAATGAATTGTGTCCAAACTCACCATCCAAACACCGTACACGAGTCCACCTACTGTAACAGTGGTTCCAGCCCGTATCCAGCTCCAAAAACACGCACCCACTTGCATTTCTTTCCTTACAGCATAAGAAACGGAACGGACAATCTCAACCCGTGCCTTCCCACCGAGTGAGTCCACCCCGGCGTGCGTTTGTGCCGTGCGACCTTTCCCCAGCCGACCGCGGCTGCAGGGACCCAGACGCCAGAGCAGGGGCAGCACCGCCATTCCGCACGGCAACAACGGCGAATAACCCCACGGCGGACGTCGCTGTCACGCGTCGGCCCGGGAACGCGTACGCCGCCCGTCTCCTCCCACGCCACAATAAAAAGCGACCTCCCCCATCGCCTCGCCTCCCCAACCCATTTCCTCTCAAACCAGAACTGGCCGGTGCTCCTCTCCTCCGTCCGTCAGGTGGATCACCGGTGCCTCCTCCTCTCGCCGCCAGCCGAGCCTGCGCTCTCCGCTGCGTCGCGTACGTGGGACGTGTGCTCTGCTCGTCGTCGTCTCTCTCTTTCGGCAAAAGCGTCATGGCGCAGCGCGACAAGAAGGTGGAGGAGCCCACGGAGCTGCACGCGCCGGAGATCACGCTCTGCGCCAACAGCTGCGGCTTCCCGGGCAACCCGGCCACCAAGAACCTCTGCCAGAACTGCTTCCTGGCCGCCTCGTCCGCTCAGGCGGCCACCGTCCTGCCGCCGTCTCCGTCGTCGTCGTCTTCGCCGGCTTTGTTCGACAAGCCGATCAGGCCAGCTGTTGCTGCTGCCGTCCCGGCCGCGGCACCGCTTTCTGCGGCCGTTGACCGGCCGTCGTCGGCCGGGCCGGTCGACATGAAGACGTCGCGGTCGTCGGTCAACCGGTGCCATAGCTGCCGGAAGCGGGTGGGGCTCACCGGGTTCCGGTGCCGCTGCGGCGAGCTCTTCTGCGGCGCGCACCGGTACTCGGACCGGCACGAGTGCAGCTTCGACTACAAGTCCGTCGGCCGGGACGCCATCGCCAGGGAGAACCCCGTCGTGCGCGCGGCCAAGATCGTTAGGTTCTGATGAGAGGAGGATGGATGGGTTGGATGTACACCCACAGAGATCTTGCTCTCGACAGTTTCCTCTTCCCTCTTTTTTTTCTTTCTCTTTCCTTTCTTTCCTTTACATACAAAAATTAAAGGGTGTGTTGCGCTGTTCTTGAAAAATTCATAGAGGAGGAGGAGGAGCAGAAAAAAAAAAGTGGGGGGAAAGAAAAAGGAGAATCATTCATATTCATGGAGGCAGGCAGATGCAGGGAAGGAGGGGAAGGTTGAAAAAGAACAGCGTGATGATAATGTTGTTGTAGTGGTGGTTGGGGGTGGAGGAGAGGAGAGGAGAGGAAGAGATGGGGTTTGGTGTGTTGTCCTACAATCACAATCTCTCCCATATTTAATTTCCTTCTGTATAAAAAAAAAAGAAGTATTTGGCATCTCTCTATCAGTTGCTCTCGTCTCGAGCTGCTACTATTCTTTACATTCCATTGGTTGTGAATTGTCCAGCAGCTTGGCCCCTACCCTAAATAATTGATGTGCTCGGATGGATTGGTTCGTCGGCTTCGTACGTGATTGGTAGGTGCACTCGCATCATTCATCATATATAGGATATGACGCGTATTTCTTCATTTTGGTGGACTTTGTCTGTCTTAATTTGGACCGAGCAAAGCGACGACGTGGTAGTACCATTTCCAAACCTCTTTTTTGTCAAAGGAGGAGTATACCTTGGAGCTTATCCTTTTCTTTCTTTCTTTGTTCGCCGTACAACGGGCGCGTTCGGCAGCTGGCAAAGCAGCCGGCTGCTGCTGCTGCTGCTGCTACACCTACTCCCATTTGTTACAGTGCCAGATTTCTCCGCTACAGTGTTCTCTCTCACTATTTAAACTGCAACTGTAACTGCAATTGCATCCTCCAACCGAACACCCCGAACAATTCGAAGTCTTTGACAGCTTCAGAAACATTTCTGTGGACTACTGTATGGATGGTTCACATCAGACTAGACAAAACCGTACCAAACTTGGTGAAAAATCCGAGCACTCAATCCGCGCACCTCTGTCGCCAGGCACCTATACACAGATAGAGGAGAGGAGAAGGCCAGATTAGGTCCAGCAGGCGGCAGGGACGGCGACACCCCGTTTGTCGCACTGACCAGAGAGAAGAAGAAGTGCCGAGTTAGGTTAGGTCGTTCCGTTCCGGATGCACGCACAGAAAATCCTGCATGCGTCCGTCGGCGACCCTTTCTCCCGGCCCCGGCCGACGAGGCCGAGGTGGTGGAGTGGAGGATCTTTTTCCCAATCTCCACCGCCGCGCGGCCACTTGCGATGCGGAAGTAGGCATCGAGCACAGGTAGTCGGCAGCCGCGCGGCTAAGTTTTTTTATTGTAATTTTCAGCTTAGCTTCTAGTGGCACGAGCTGCCATCGTGGACGCCACGCGGCCCAGGCTGGATCGGGACGGGCGGGGGACGCAGGCCAGGGGCTCAGCTCAGCTGGCGATCTTCCTTTCGGCTTTCGCTTCTCGTGACCTCTGCCCGCCCGCCCGCCCGCCCTGGTCGCGTTTGGCTGGCGCGTACGTACCGTGTCGTGATCGCTGGTTGTGCTTTGCTTGGATGGTTAGGAACCTGTGACCCGCGTAAAAAATTTGTGTTCTTGTGACGGTTTTGAGGATTAGTACAGTAGCTTGGAATCACGGGAACCACCTGGAATGATCTGGTCCAGGCGTGAATCCGTTGGACGTGCTGGTTTTCCTCGTTTCTGTAGGCCGGTCTCAGAAGGCTGTTCTGGCTGTACTTGCGGTCAAGTAATCAACAAGCTAAGAAAGCAGAAATTTACCGATCGATACCACGTGATTACGGACCGGAACCCTATGGCTCGCAACAAGGTGATGGTAATTAGGTCCTGACGATACATAACGCGGAACAAAGTTTCCTCCTCGCCTTATCTTCTTCCTCGAAGGGCTCTCATCTAAGGACGATCGGTTTCGACAACGAAATGGAAGAATAGGCCCCCAGTACAACAATGATTGGGACCGGCACAGCGCGGCCATTGGGACGGCCCTACGGGGCAGGCAGGTTCAGCGAACCCCGCCCGCTGTTGCTCGACATCTTTCTTTCTGTTTGCCTTCACTCACTGTCCAATTAATTAAGCGACCTTCCTTCCCCTTTTCTGCCCTGTTTGAGTGAGGCTTCTTTTCATTGCATCTTCCGCATGACAAGGGATAGAAGAGTGAGTGGATTGGTGAGATGGAGGGGAGAGCTTTAGACTAGGTAGGTTATCTGTTTAGAACAGCCGAGAGGTCCTGCTAGAAACCACATAAACTAGGTAGTGGAAATTCTGAAAGAAGGCGGGGAAAGAGAGAGACGTTACAGACAGCGAGAGCTCCCATCCATTCGGCGTATTGGGCCACAGTTAGTTGATTACGGGTCCACGTAGATATCCCGGCACGGAGCCCAGCCCAACCGACCCTACAAGGGCTCTCCAGTCTGAGCCCACAGCTGAACGCTCCGAAACCTCACTCACACTCACTTGGGCACTTTGCCCGTCCAGTCCGTCCGTCAAGGCTTTCACCCACTTCGCGCATCGACCGGCAGCTGGTGGGGAATTTTTTTTTAATAATAATCGATTTTTTTATTAAAATTTTATTAATAACCATGCGTTTTTGGATTTTGCAAAAGTAGTCTCCCAATCGCCCATTAAAAAGGCGATTAGGGCTTATCGCCCTTTTGATGGGCGACTGCAGGCTAATAACCTGTTGAATAGGCGATTAATTTACTGTGGGGTCCGCCGAATAGGCGATTAATTCACTGTGGGGTCCGCCGAGTTTGCCACGCAGGCCTGTCGCCCGAGGATAGCGCGACAAGGGTCCAGTCACCCGTTCGATGGGCGACAAGCCCGGGTGCGCACTCTCCCTGCTACAGCACAGGACTGTGCACCACCAGCATGTACTGATGAAATATGCTTAGGGTGCGTTCGTTTCATTTTAGAGGGTGCTGTAGCAGTCACATCAAAGATGCCGGCACGATTTATGTGTACTAAACAAAGTCAAATTACAAAACTAAGTCCAGGACCCCCCCTCTATTTTGCGAGACGAACGTGATGAGGGTAATTAAGCGGCGATTAGACGATGGTTACTGTAGCATCACTGTGTCAAAACATTGATTAATTAGGCTCGTTAGATTCGTCTCGAAAAATAACGCCCGTCTGCAGAAAGGTTTTGTAATTAAATTTTATTTAGTACCCCTAAATAGTAAGATTCTTTTTACTTTAGAGGGGTATAAAGTTTAGAGGGCACTTTAGAGGGGGATCCGAACGGCACCTTAGTTAATTCAGCGCTTCTCTCCTCCACTCGTTTGTGTCACTAGTACAGAAGGACAACTTTTAGCAGTACATTATTCATAAAAACAAAATTAAAATTGTTGAATAGAACACAATTTTATCTTGGAAATCCGTCATAGTACCAGCTATGAATGATGTACAGCTAAAATTAAAATTGTCTATTTTAATTTTTTTATCTTCGAGATGGTGTCAAATTTAGTTAACACAATTTTATGTGCATCTCTAATATGGCACCAGCTATGAATGATGTACTGCTAAAAATTGTCCTTCTGTACTAGTGACACAAACGAGTGGAGGAGAGAAGCGCTGAATTAACTAAGCATATTTCATCAGTACATGCATGCTGCTGGTGCACAGTCCTGTACTGTAGCAGGGAGAGTGCGCACCCGGGCTTGTCGCCCATTGAACGGGTGACTGGACCCTTGTCGCCCTATCCTTAGGCGACAGGCCTGCGTGGCAAACTCGGCGGACCCCACAGTGAATTAATCGCCTATTCAACAGGTTATTAGCCCGCAGTCGCCCATCCAAAGGGCGATAAGCCCTAATCGCCTATTTAATGGGCGATTGGGAGACTACTTTTGCAAAATCCAAAAACGCATGGTTATTAATAAAATTTTAATAAAAAAATCAGTTATTATTAAAAAAAATTCGCTGGTGGGAGACGGGGCGGGGGATACTGCAGCTGGGCCGTGCTCCACCAGACCACCACGCAAAACCCAACGCAGATCCGCGGTGCGATTCGAGAGAGAGAGAGAGAGAGAGAGAGAGAGAGAGAGAGAGAGAACCGGCTCCCGTGGATCTGCGCGGCTGCTCGCTCCCACGGGCGGACAACATGGATTTTGATCGCCGTAGCCGCACGCACGGGCACCGAGCCGGCCACGGCGGCAACCTCTCTCGGTTCGGCCGCCGGAACGCGGTGGACGTGGATCGCGCGCGCGGGTTCATCGGCTCGCGCGCTCCGCCATTCGAGACGATCGCGTACCGACGCCGCGGTGGTGCATGCCACGGCTCTCCCTCCAGGACGCGAGCGCGCGCGTGCGTGCCGGCGCCACTCGAGGCGCGTGATAGCCCGCTGCAAAAGCGCGTGAGAAAGGCTGCTCGCCTTACGCCACGCGCGATCGATCGGTCCTCGCGCACCCGGACGGCACGGCGCCAGGGCCCCTCGTGATTTTCTAGGTTCACAGAGCCGGTCGCTAGCTGGACCACTGCACCCCCGGTTCCTCCCCACTGGACCTGCTGCACGGCTCGATGAAAATTTCTCTCACCCACGATGTCCTATCCTCGTTGCACGCGACCGATGGATGGATCACGGCTGCATGCATGCATGGGGAGCGCATGGGCGGAATCATTCGTTTCGCCGTCGTCGCGACGAGGCGTCGAATCATTGCCCGTCGTGGCGGCACGCACAATCCCATCGATCGAATGGGTTTCATCCCAGCGATGATGGTAAAGGCAGCTCGAACATGACCGGAGAACAGAGCGTCGGTTAAACTTGGTCTCAGTCGATCGCTTTATCACTGACTCCTAATAATATGGCCCAACCTAAAGCTCGCTGATTAGTGGCACTGATCAGCAATCAGCACCCATCGATCATTTTCATGTGCCAAGTGGCCACGGACCACTGCACAGGCTACTAAGACCCTCAAATCTAGCTAGCTAATCCTCACACACCAAAGCGATGACAAGGATCAAAACACAAGTGTAGTGTGCTCTAGCTAATCAACACCTTTACCACTCACGTCCCCGCTTTACACGGCCGAGAGCCATTATCCAAATGACGCCCTAACGCTAAGCACACGCTTTAGCGCTGAACCATCGGATGGGCTGCACTGCAATGGCCGACAGAGTCACCCATACAAAAATGAGGGATATAACCCTGCTTTCGGCCTTTGCGTTGGTGGGCTAACATGCTAGCGACTATGGATCCAAAAAAATATATGGCGGCTTTATGCATGCAAGGACGCCTTTTGCATGTCGCTTGGGAATGGCAGCAGGCAAGTGATGTCCAACCTAAGCACGGGGTCCTACTCCCTCGTCTAATTTGGCTTCTTCTCGTGCTGTTTCAGTTGGATCAATTAGATAATGTGCAGAATAAAGAGGGACAAGCTAGCATAGCTGCTGCTACTCCAAATATTTCTTTATTTGTTTTAGGTTTCTTCATGATCAATGAGTTGATCTAGGGTCATTCTATTGTCACGTTTCTAGTAGTGGAGAACCATCAAGTTAAACATGTGAGTCTCTACTCTACCGCGTTTTCCCCTGTGTGGAGCTAGAGATTCAGTACGTAGTTCTTCGCTGGCCTGCCACATGTCTGATCTGATGTCTTCAGTGTCACCCCCGTTTAGAAACAAACAAGGTTCTGTTCTCTTGTCGACCACGGGGTAATGCCACGAGAAGAACCTTTGTAACACAAGATGTTGTATCCTTTCGTCACTCTGTTGCGAAAAGAATTAGTGCCCTATGGTTGTTACACAAAAACAATATAGCTATGCCAGCAATATGTTGTACCTCGCTGCCAACTAAAAACGACACATGTACAGCATTGGTTTCATCAGGGGAAAAAAAACATGCGGATAGTTGAAACCATGATGGAAAAGTGGGTTGTATTACGAGGTACGGCAAGAAGAAAAATAGTTAACAGTTCCGATCAGTTTGAAAGGGAAAAAAATTTCCTCACAAAAATAACGGAGGACTAACAACAAGTATATATGATGTGCGCGTACTAATATATTCAGGCACAGAGACCTTTCCAACTCAGGCGGCGGTCAGCTTTGATCCTGGAACATGTCTCCCACAACCGTGCATATCTGACATTCTCAGCATAACAGATTTTCCATATAGGCAGCATCGATCAATCAGCATACTAATCCATATGATTGTTCTGTACTTATATCCAACAGACATATCTCCCACATTTGTACACGTATCATCATCCGACTATTTTTTGTGAAGCCTTAAATGCCAAATTGCGCATCTTGTAATGGGGATGTATTGATCATATCACAGCCTCTGTATTGAATGATACATGTACCTATTCATTACTATTACATAGTTCCACACAACCACAAGCTAGCCCACGAAATTAAGAAGGCAAAGTATTGATCCTTGATCACAACTGTTTGAAGTACTAAGAAAAAAATAAAAAAAAAGAATAAGAAGACGGTGAACTGTCACCCTATATTTGCGAAGATATCCATTGTTCAAGTTTCAAGCCAACTACACGCCATCTTCAGCACTGGGCGATCCCTGCTTCTAAAGGAGGGACCAAAAGAGAGCCCAATAAGTCCCTCTGAAAACCCCTTGCATATAATAGCTCAGTTGTTAGATATTTGTATGACGGCTCAACTATAAGTTTTTCGAACTACTAGCTTATTTTGTTTGTGGAAGAAATAAAGTCAATCGTTTAATCTTTCAGTGACAATCATTAGTTTAGGTCAGCTCTAACACCCATTTTTCTTTCAATTTTTCCCCGTTATCATCATTCTGAGTGTACAAGCCACCCAAATAATAAATTGAACAGATCAATCACTTCTTTTCTCCCATTCATTTCTGTAGTTTGAATAAAAAAAAGGAGAGAATTATATGACCTGTTGCACGTGTACTTCTGAAGCCGAACGCACAGATCGGATAAACATCAGAAGTTTCGTTCAGAACCTTATTCGACTATAAGATGGCTAATAATTGATTGCGCTCAGGCTCAGGTAGAGCGTTGTCTCGATGAACTGCATTCTCCCAACAATCTGTTTGCGAGGCTTTCTGGACTAAGAATTTTTTTTTCACCAGTTTATTGTTCTGCAGCCTACTCATAGCTAGCTTTTGTGCTGTAGTTTTGTTTTTCTCGCCTGCTCATTAGAATCTTCAGAAGTACTCAATGAGCTAACACAATAAGTTCACCCAAATTCAGGCGGAGTCAAGTAGAATTACTTCATAAGGTTATCAGTATTCAAAGAAACTCTAATCATTTTCATTCCAATTGGCGCTACTAACAGTCATGTCTCCCATCAATATGATCAATATACGTAATACAGTCTGCAAAGATCTAGCTGTTGCAACTTGCTTAGCACACTGAAAGCAACCGTAGTAGCAGACATGGCAATTGGAACTGCACAAGTGGCTGTATAATTCCCTAGTGTGATTAGGTGTCACCACATAATCATTTAAGCTAGAACTCTATGATTCTGATCACATGCGGCTCATCGGGAGCACAGCTTAACTCTGAGCAGCCAATCATGTTCGAAGTAAACAAATGGTGATCCGTCAGAAGAATGAAAGGTTGCACGGGTTGCTAGCTGTACGTACATAGATGTACTTATTTATTTAGGATACTGAACTGATGAACTGACAAATGACCACTTGTTATTCGAGCACAGGTGTAGTACGTAGTTAAAGAACTACTGTACTTGCAGGCTCTGCACTTGTACAGCGAGATGTACGTGTGAGCGCTATTTCCAGGAAGCTGCAGTTGCTCACTTGATTTGGAACTAATATTTTTGGGGCCGTTCCCTAACGTCTGCTCTGTTTGACAAATTGAATAGGGCATCTCGAGCAATTGTGTAAGCAGCATGGGGCTTAGATAGCCATTAGATTATTTTCTTCAACGGTTATTCAGATCTCACAGAAAAGGATCCGGTTGGTGTTATCTCTGATGACATCGGGTTCAGTTCTTGCTAGTCACTGCCAACACAATTGTTTTTTTTCTAAGTGTTGTAAAGAAAAATAATTTGTGATAACCGTCTAGACATTGGCATCCCACTGGTTAGCACGTAGAGTAGACAAGCGACGACGAAGTGAAAATCAATGCGTGCTCCAAGCGAGTACGATTCGCAGTCCAGTCAAAAACAGGAAAAATTGCGTCTCAACTGGTACTGTGCAAGCCTGCAACTTAACCAGACCAACGCTTGCTGATCCTGAATTTCAATATTTCTGTGACGTTCCTGGACCATGCCAAGCTCACAGCTCACACTGAACTAATGTCAAGAACTGAATTTGATCGGTTTCAGATCCTTCATCAAGGAACACATTGAGATCAAGACAAGCAACGAACGAACCGCACGTTCCCGCGAAATCAGTGTACGATGCATCTCATCAGATCTCCGATCGTGTTTGTCATTTGCGAGCGCGACACATAGCTCCTAGATTAGCCACTGTGCTCATGGTACTAATCGCGCCCGAAATCCCCCCGTGTCCTCCGATCCATTGCACCATATGATTGGTAGCGTTTCTTCTGTTATGAATTCTGTGATATTCGATCCTTGCTGCCTTCCACACGTGGAAACCCCGGCTTTCCCTCCTCGAGCTCCGTGCCCGGTGATCCCTTTTCCGCATAAATCAATCAAGCAGCTATAGTAGTATTGTATACAAAGGAGAGGTTTTATTTTTATTTTTTGGCAGTACAACTCACAGGATTAGTGGATCAACAACTGTGCATGCTTTATACTAATCATGAGCAGCAAGGGAGAAGCGCTTCAGGACAAGCTACTGTCACTCCACTGCCACTCGTTGTTGGTGTAATTAACGTGCAGTAAAATTGCTCCCATGGTCTCAAAAATCAAAATGTTCATCCATGTGTAATTATTATGATTTTTCCCACACTCTACCCAATTCCATCAGCATAGTTACTAAAGCGACATATATTTAATATTCGTCTAGAATGATGATCTTATGTGGTGAAATTTGCGGTTTTTTCAAAGTTTTTTGTCTCCCATCAATAAAGTTAGTATTGTTTGGGTGGCTTATGTAATCAGAGATGCAATATGCTTTAATATAAATAAAATTACCTTTTTCGTAAAGAAAAACCCAACATATATTTGAAATTAGTGGAGTACTTACAAACATAGCCTCCGCGCGCACAAACCGCAAGGATGGAGGAAAAAATGGCGAGTAATAGAAAAAAGGAAAATAATTTAAACATGCCTCGTGTACCTCTGCTTTCCCTCCTCTTTATATGTGGCCTCCAAACCCTCCTCCATTAGACAGTGCATTCCTCCTTGCGCGGTCGCGCCGGCTCCTCTATTCTTAGCTCCCTGACAAGACAGCCACCAACTCGTACGTACGGGCGTACAAACCCGCGCGCGGCCGCCCTCGCCGGCCGTACGTGCCACCCATGGACATCGACCTCGACCGGGCGCGCGCGCTGCGCGTCCTCGGCCGCGGCGCCATGGGCACCGTGTTCCTCGTCGCGGACCAGTCGTCGGCGTACCTGCCGGCCCGCTATGCCCTCAAGGTCCTGGACAAGCGGTCGGCGCGGCGCGACGCCGACCGGCGCGCGCGGTGGGAGGTGTCCGTGCTCTCCCGCCTGGCGCACCCGCACCTCCCGTCCCTCCTCGGCTGCGCCGAGACGGACGACCTCCTCGCCTGGGCCATCCCCTACTGCCCCGGCGGCGACCTCAACGAGCTCCGCCACTCGCTCCCCGACCGCGTCTTCTCCCCCGCCGCCGTGCGCTTCTACGTCGCCGAGGTCGTGTCCGCGCTCGCCGAGGTGCACGCCGCCGGCATCGTGTACCGCGACCTCAAGCCCGAGAACGTGCTCCTCCGCGCCGACGGACACGTCACGCTCACCGACTTCGACCTCTCCCGCCTCCTCCCGCCCACCAGCCGGCACTCGGCGTCGCCGCCGCCGCAGCCGCCTACCGCGTTCCGTGGAGGCCACCACAACCGCCGGACGCGCGTCTCCGCCCGGAGCGACTCCGTCGTCGTCGGCCAGCTGGCCACGTCGACAGCCGCCAAGCCGCCGGAGCATGGCTGGCCCTCGCCGCGGCAGCACCTGCAGAGCCTGGTCCGCTACCTGATCCGGAGCAGCGACGGCGGCCTGGTGAAGAAGGCCAAGTCGGCGCGGGTGTCGCCGGTGAGCCGGAAGCCGGCCAGCTTCGGGTGCTCGCCGGGCGCGTCGTGGGCCAAGTCCTACTCCTTCGTCGGTACGGAGGAGTACGTGGCGCCGGAGATGGTGCGCGGCGAGGGCCACGGCTTCGCCGTCGACTGGTGGGCCGTCGGCGTGCTCGTCTACGAGATGGCGTTCGGCGCGTCGCCGTTCAAGGGCGCCAACCGCAAGGAGACGTTCCGGAACGTGCTGCACAAGGAGGTGGAGTTCCCGGGGGACAGCCGGCGCCGGACGCCTGAGCTCGTCGACCTCATCTCGCGGCTGCTGGATCGGGACCCCACGACGAGGCTCGGCTACGCCGGCGGCGCCGACGAGATCCGGAACCACCCGTTCTTCGCCGGCGTGGCGTGGGACATGCTCACGGAGCTGTCCCGGCCGCCCTACATCCCGCCGCCGGCCGACGACGACGACGACGGCGCGGCCGGCGGTGGTTTCGACGTGAGGGACCACTTCAAGAAGCTGCAACAGCCACCGCCGGCTGGGACGACGGAGAGTTCGCCGGAGTTTTTGGCAGAGTTCTGACGTGGCCGCTCCTCGCCTCAGCACAGTTTTGGTTGTTTCGCGGTTAATTTGGACCTCCGTAGATTACTGTATTGCTTGTAACAGAGGTATCGATCAGGGGCGCTGTACATACATGGAAAAGCGTTTGGTGTTGTCAATTTAACGTAGAGTTGGTGGAGTTGTGCAAACATTTTGGGAGGGCTGGCGCACGAGTGCACGTTGTGCCCGAGGCATTTCTTCGTGTATTTCTTTTTCGCTTCGCTTGGAAGCGAGGAACGTACCGAAGAAAAGGTAACGTTACTTGAAGCAATTCTACCGCTGGATAAAGTGTTATAGCTACGTATGCAACGATGAATTCAGAGGGGATTATGCGAACTTGTTAACTGCTGACCTTTTAGAATTAATGCAACGTTAATGAGTGGAGCTAAACTTTCGACATCCCTTTGGGCTCCAGAAGAGGTTTGCTAACGAATGTGGCAAAGACAAAACGACTGACAAGAAAACAGCCAAATAAAAACACTGAAACAAGACGACGAGCAGGAAATACGACAACAGAGCGGCACTGTAGCAAATACGACAAGAGGGAAATAAAATAGCTATTACGTTTATATGTTTGCGTCAATTTGGTCTCAAACTCTATCAATGATTAATAATGTTGGCTCGCAACAGCCGTGGTTATTAAACACGCCCATCCGATCCGTACAGATGACTGCTTAATCAGTCTGCGTTGTTTCGAGCTGTTTTGGTTGTTGAAACAAGCTATGACAATGTCAGTGCCCTCGCCCTCACGGTGCCAGAAATTTTAAATGGACACGTACGCACGCATGGCATGCGACTTTTCAATACTATATAGTATACGGAAAATTAAACAGCCTCTCTGCAATAATATTCATGGGAAACTAGCTATTAATTCAGGATCTCTGACGCTCAGTGCACGGGTGAGTGAGTTGACAAAATTTTATACTATATAGTTACAACCTAATCAGTCAATTATATTCGCTGGCAATTGATTGCTGCACTGGTCACCACAGCGCTCGTGTATTATCGGCAGTTGTTTTTGTGTTGGTCTACGTGAGCTTTGCACTAGCTTGCCTGATGCTTCGTGTTTTATTAAAAAAAATATTGGGTGGGTGGCTCAAGTCCTAGTCCCCTTCTGATGATCACCCATCGGTTGCTTAGTTCGGCAATATTACCGCACCATTTTTTTTCTTTCTTTTTTCTCAAATTAGACCAGGAGCTCTTACGTGCACCTAATAAAAAGTTTACTTAGTAGGTGAGCAAGCTCTATTTGAATTGACGGGGGTTGCATACATTTGCTTCTCACTGCCGCTCTCTGTCATGTTGATTAATATAGTGCAATTGAGAAATTCCTGGAGAATGTTCAGGGACTAGGAGACATATATGACGCTTGCTTTATGCGCGAATTCGGGGAGCAGTAGTAATCTTGCAAAAGGGCTGATGGCTGCCAATTTGTTAATCATGATTCATGCCATTGCCAAGGTCAGCCCCCAAAACTAGCTACCAGGATGTAGACGCTATCCAGATACTGGTTCAATCACACGCCACTCGTTTGCGTACGCTGAATCCTAATTCCTATCCTTTGCCTTCTTTGGATGATTACTGACCAAAAAAAAATTTGGGCTGGGTGGGTAAACTAACTGGGATCGGAAGACGATTTAGTTCGGAGGATAAACAAGTCCTCTTTTAATTTGCTACAGGTCGTTCAAATTGGATGCTTTATAGTATTTCCCTTGGTGCAGTCTCTCCACTTCATTTTATTTAATTTTTTATCCTGTCTGTTTTTCAGACTGTCTAACGTCGGCTTCTCACTGTACTGAATACTTGACATCTGTCTAGATCCTGCTCCCCTAGCCATCAAATTGTACTAGTAACACGGAGCACACAACATGAATTCTGGCAGTTTAATGTTGCCTTCTATCATTTGCATGTGAGTGTATATTTATCTAGCCGAAGTTGAACAAGAGATCGATGCACGGCTGCCTATATTAGCGTTGTACTGTTACCAGCCCAGCGCCCAGCCAGCCGCTTGCATATGCTCAAAGTTGG
This sequence comes from Eragrostis nindensis, assembly GCA_012490785.1. Lineage (NCBI taxonomy): Eukaryota > Viridiplantae > Streptophyta > Magnoliopsida > Poales > Poaceae > Eragrostis > Eragrostis nindensis. Next base: position 50,369 of record JAAXCT010001352.1, on the reverse strand, counting down.
ATGCACGCATCGACATGATGCGTCGGTTACTTGGTCCCTAGCGGCTATAGAAGCTAATGCGAAGCCATTCATGAACTGATTGATCATGTATAGCTAAAGTTAGCCTAGCTAGCTAGAGTTGTGATAGAGCCCGGCCTGGACATACATGATGATCTGGTAAACAAAGGCTCAGAGCAATCACTCAAGCACCCCAGTACGTGCACGTTTCCACCATGCATGAACGTAAACCCAAGATCTGATGAGACTGCAGAGTACACACGCGTCTTCAAGTGTCTCAAAGAGTCACGGTACCCTTTATTTTATTTTATTTTTTTGAGCAAATTTTGAGGCGCAACTGTCTCGCAGTATCCACCCAAGTTACTGTGGCATATTGGGCTCAGAGCCCGTGGGGTCAAACGTGTTCAAGAAGGAGGCCGCCAAAATCGTCCCGGACGCGGGCCTTAGCGCACGAGTACAGCGCTCAGCCCACGTACAGTAGTGAAAATGGACTTGCTCCTCCACACGGCCCATCAGTCATCGCAACAACCGGCCAAATGTAGCCATTCTCTCTTCTGTGAAATACCCAATAAGCCACACGGCCTGTTCTTAAAAAAAAAAAAGTAAGCCACACGGCCCATCAGTGCGTGCTGCACATATAAAAGGCTGCCATCTTGCTGGTAGGTTTTCCTCTTGCGCCGCCGGAACGCAGCACCACCTAGCCGAAACTACCGAGGAGCAGCGGAGATGGCGGAGAGGAAAGCGAAGGGCGGAGCGGGGAGGAAGGAGGAGGTGGTCACCAGGGAGTACACCATCAACCTCCACAAGCGCCTCCATGGCTGGTACTTCCCCTCTTGCCCCCTTGCTGTCCCTGCGCTCTGTTCGATCTGGCGTGATCGGGGGGTTCTGCCTTGCGCGAATGTAAAGCTGCTAGGATTCGGGTATCGTATGACATGTATGATCGTATGCGGTGCGGTTTCTTCGTTACTAGCCAAAGATTTCCCCGTCCTGTCCTCGTTTGTAGTCTGCATGCCAGGTCCTGAAGATTAGTAAGTTACTTCTTAGCTGCATATGAACATGCGGAGCAGAAAGTTTTGATGACCTGAGTGCTGTTTCTGATTTTTGCAAGGGCACTCGTTTCATGTCTATCGAAACTAGTAATGGCTTCAAATGAACATGCGGAGCAGAAAGTTTTGATGACCTGAGTGCTGTTTCTAATTTTTGCAATCGCACTCGTTTCATATCTATCGAAACTAGTAATGGCTTCAAATTGAAGCATATTGGCCTGCTGTATCGCTTCCTTTTGGAACTGCAGATATGTAACTAGCCTAGGAATTATAGGATAGCGCTGATTGCGGGTAATTGAAGGATCTAGCTTAGTAATCAAATTGTAGCCGTGGGAATTTGGAGGATCCTTTTGGCCTATCTTAGGAAGCTATAGCTGTATAAGCACAAGAACTGGATTATTAGGTAATCTATTCAGTACTTGTTTACTTTTATCATGCCTGTAAACTGCACGATGCTTATGAACCTCTTAATACATTTTAATTTTCTTCTGAAATTGGTATTGGAAGGGTGGTGAGCATGTGTGTATCAAACAGTTAAGCACACGGGCCAAAAGCTGCCTTCTTGATGTTGTCTTCAGCTCATTTGTCAAGAACCTTTGTTTCATCTGGATCACATTACTCATAGGTTGTTCCATTTCAAATGCTTATTCATCTGCTTGCTGTCATTGGCATGCTCACTCTAGTGTAGGTACACTTCGCCATTTTATTGGGACTGAAGGTTGACCTGTGTTGAACTGTTGAACTTGAACACCATTTCCTTTGTACTAAAAAATTTCTGTTTCTTGACAGTACATTCAAGAAGAAGGCGCCCAATGCCATCAAGGAGATCAGGAAGTTTGCGCAGAAGGCTATGGGCACCAATGATGTCAGGGTTGACGTGAAGCTCAACAAGCACATCTGGAGCAGTGGAATCAGAAGCGTGCCACGGAGGGTTCGTGTGAGGATTGCCCGCAGGAGGAACGACGAGGAGGATGCCAAGGAGGAACTCTACTCTCTTGTCACTGTCGCTGAGATCCCTCCTGAGGGTTTGAAAGGTCTGGGAACAAAGGTCGTTGATGAAGCGGATTAAACTCAGTTTCCCTACACCTCTAGAAAGATTTGTTAGTTTGTATGGCAACAGCAAGCTTTTTGTGCTCTAAAGAAGTTTTGAACTCTGGTACTGTGATACATCAAGTTGTCTATTTCCTTAATCAAATTCCATGTTTAATTCTGCTCATGGTATATTATTGCTGATTTGCCGTTATGCCGCTACTCATGTGCTAGTTTGGTAATACGATCGTGAGTATGATCTTGCCTGAGTTTGTCACGTGTGTGATGGCCTGAACATCTTGCTCTTAAATGACGCGCTGGATGTGTCTTTTAAATTTCAAATATACTGGCATGCTCAATGTTGTTGAGAGCTGTAGAGTAGAAGGGTGAAATATTGTGGTAGGCCATATGTGCGTTTGTTCGTTTTTGTGTAACGCCCTGATGGCTGATGCCGTGCTTACTGACAGCTTTGCCAGTCAATTTAAGCAAAGCATACGGACTTGGAAAGCCTATCCGGGCCAATTGAACTACCACCGCTCACCTGTTTAGTCTCCTTTTGATGGTTGCAGTGCTAAAAAATAAAAATTCTCTAGTAGATTTGCCTATTGCCATCCGGTCTGCAGGCACTCTGCTTGAGATGATGTGCGAAGGTATTTATCAGTTTATCACATCACTGTCAGCTGTTCATATTATGATTAAATGTCAAGTCCCACATCAATTTTCTGTGGATCGAAAGAATAGCCTCCGTGTGGGCAGTGAGCGTTTGATGGATCAGCACAATTCAAACAGCATCGGCAGATGGGGAGTTGCCATCGTCGGCAGCCGTCTGCGACGACTGGTTTTTGTTGAGCCATCACATACACCGATCTGCTACGCTAGTGGAGACAGCTCAAATGTAAGTGTCTCAAAGTCCTGATCAAATTTGTCGAAAAGGTAGAATCAACATTTAAGTGTTTATAAATCTTGCATCAGCATCTAGGGCCATACGACATACTGGTGGCCAGGTAAACATATACTTTTATTCACAATTTTGCATCAGAGATTTTGCAAATCTTTATCCTCAAGGTGCAATATAAGTATATAACTAGTGGTTTCTGAGTAGTTACTATTCTACAAAATGGCAACATATAGGATTATGTGAACATACTGTACAAGAAGGTTGCAGAATCACTATAGATTGCTGAGGGGTCTACACAAGGACGCCTTTTTATGATCTTATAATAAGGATGCTGTAGAAGAGATTTCAGATTGCACAAATTCATCCATCATCGCTGCTCCGACCATACTTCTCTTAGTAGTGCAAATCTTGAATTCTCTATGGAAGCTCCTCCTCTCTGGGCACTAAAATGTGCGACACGGTTTGAAGGTGAAGGTGGAGCGCTCCTGTCAATTAGCCATGCAAGGGGAGAGTCTAAGTGGTCCAGATCGTCGTCACTGGTGTAACCTCTCTTCTGCACCATTGACGCTTTCCTGTCTAGCTTTGCACCGCCTTCTATGTCCGCCACTTTCTCTGCCGCGTCAGATGTTGAAGGTGCACGGTACACAACAGGTGCAGCAATGTATGGAAATGGGCTGATCAAATCTTTGTCGGTGCAACGCTCCAGCAAGCTCTGTATAGTATCATGGATTGAGTGAATGTCAGCAAGATATAGTATGTGTAAGTTTAGAAGTATACAACGTTAGTGAGAGTGAAATGAACCTCAGAATTAAGCTCCTCTAAGACCGTGCATGGAACAGGATCAGGACAGAACTCATCCGGGGTGAAGTTGCACAGGATTCTTGTCATTAATGGAAGACCAATCGATGGACAGACCTGACAAGGGATCAAAAGCTTAACCATAACTCACCTAGTTCATGTAAAGAGGAAACAGTATAATAATTTGCCAAGTGCTATGCATGAATACTGACCTCTTTCCGGATAGATTTTTCAAGAAGCATGTCCTTTGGAAGCATCAGGAGATCACTCAACTCATTAAGCAATTGAAAAGGTTTTGATTCAGCCGCACCGCTTCTTTCATCGTCATCTCTTTCTATGTCCTCAGAATCATCAGCGTCTATGCCAAACTTATCTGTTAGCCATCTCGACCAGTTTCCAATCTGCACAGCCATTTTATCGTATAAACTAGTTATTCAAGGTGCAGTGCCAAGATCCGCATATTGAGAATCTAGTTTTGTTCCCTATGCAAAGCATCAGCCTGACAAAAAAATTCATGACAAATATAAAAGAAAACTGTTTGAGATATACAAAAAAAAAAAACTACTGAATCAGGTACATACAGAATTCTTTAGCTGCGCGCCTGATCCAAAGCTTAGATTACCAGCTGGAATTGGCAGGACTTTAGGGTCCACAATAGGGTCAGATATAGGATCAGTTGGTATCTCGCTTGCTGATTCACGAAGGATGGCATTAAACATTGCAACATCCAGACGAGCTACACATTGCTCCATCACCTGATAATGGAAGAACTCATGAGGTAAGGAAATATATTTGCAATGACAAATAATGTGTATGCTTTTGAACTAAGGACGTTCAATAGTACCAATTTTGCTAATATTGGCAAACATCCGCACTCATGTCCACCAGCACGTAGGGGGCACATTCTGCTGAATGCATCATGAAATGCAGCTTTCCATAGGTTAACAGAAAAGGTGCCCTGCTTCTGATCACCCAAAGAAGGAATTAACACTCTCCCAGCCTTTGGAGTTGATGAACCTTCTGATGGAGTTTGCATGTGTGGAGTTAGTGCCTGGAATAGAATCATACTTCAGAACAACACGGCGAAATCTGACATATTCAGAGAATGGATAGACCATAAGAGAATCACTCTTAGTAGTTATTTGTGAAACACTGGACTAGGAATCAATTTCCCCAGCCTCACAAAAGTGTCAGACAAAATACATTGTCTAAGACAAATATTTACCTGCCACCACAGAGTCTCAACAATCCGAGAAAATATCCAAGATTCAATCTTCTCTAATGCGGCCAAAACTGTACTTGTTTCCTGCCAATCTTCTGGCATCTGCATGGCAGCAAGTTTGGATTGACTGCTGTTGAAGCTGTTTTTCCATAGCATTGTCATGGATTTTCCATCAAGCTTTTTGGCACTACCATTCATGTTCATAGATGCCATGGTTGGAGTTGATTGAGGAGAGATGCCAAAAGTTTGTGCAATTATTTCCCTGAGAACAACTGTATTGGATAGCCAGAATGTCAACCTACATCAAGAATGGAATGTTAATTTAATGAATGTTCTGATAATGTCTAACGCTGGAGTTAATTAAATTTAGCCAAGTTTGTACCTTGAAGCATCATTACTACATGACTTCGCAACAAGCACAAGGCCAGAAGCAGTGTTTCTTGCTACCGATGCTCTCTTATGTGCAGACCAAAACTTGGATGCATGGATATATAGTCTAGAGAGACGCCGAGCTGGGGTGTGCAACTTATGTGCTGAACTTCCATGTTCCGGCACTATAGAGTACAGAGAAACTTCAAGGGCTGCAACTACACGAAGTTCCTGTTCCAACTTATCAATTCTTGAATCCAATTTCCTGTTTCCATGACATACAACTAATTTTTCATGATCAACTATCTTCTCTTCAATATCAGGAGTTTCATCATCAGTACCAGTACTCTGATCACAATGTGGGGCTTCATCTAACACATCAATCTCTCTAGCTTCTTCATTGCCTCTATCATCAATCGTTCCGGCATCACTGATTATATCATCTGTTTCCTCGGACAATTCTGATGGAGGGCGAGAGGGAACTCTTGAAATATCTGGTTTTCTAACTTCAACCGCTTTAGAGGGATTAACTGTTTTCTTTGGCTTCTGCAATTTGTTCTGAACACTGTTTGATCCTTTATGTTGCAGCTTGTTTTGAGCTTGACGGCTTGTACTGCTCTTGGTTGTGGCGGGGCTATTTTCTCTTGTCTCCTTTTTACTAAGCTTCTTTGGAACCCCTGAAACTCTTTTCAATCTAATATCTTCATTCCCAGGAGACTCACCTTGTGATGAAAGAGAGTTTCTAGCAGGTACATAGTTTGATCCACCTCCCTTCTCATCTCTCCCTTCCCCATTGTCTCTGGCACCCATTTCAAAAAACTTATATTCTGTTCAAAACTTGATGCCTGCAGAAAAAGTAAACACAAATGGTTAGATTGTTCTAGCGATTTTTGCAACCTGATCAGACTTCCAAAACAAAGCATGCTCAAACGGATCTAACCACCGAAGACACTTGAGTCAGCAAAAAGGGAAATCTAAGAAAAAATTAATGTCTAACTCAACTGAAAAAGTGAAACCTTTGCTATCAAGACAGACCATAGACACTAAGAAGCAATATCTCACACTTTCAAAATGTTCTTATTAACCTTAAACTGTGAAGATGAGTTTTCTGAATTCAAAGCAACACCAAAATCAAGGTTCAAAAGTACAGCACCTGTAAGAGTGTGTATAATATAGGTAATTGATCGAGAAGGCTGTCACCGAGAGCCTAAAATGAAGTATGGGCTTTACCAATGACCAGTTGGCACTTCACTTTGAGACCAAAATTGAATGAAACCCAGTACTAAAAGGTTTGCGGTTGATGAATGAACAAGACTATTAATCTTCCGTATTCAAAAGCCTACTGTTAGGATGATTATGAGTCAAAATTGCCACAAGGCGATATTAGGAGCCTCAGCAGAAACTATAATTCATGAGTCGTGACGCAATACGCGTATTTATTTCCACACAAAATCAGCGGTTAATCACAATTGCCCGAAATTACAAATCATAATCCAAAACAACCGGTTAGTCTGGCCCAGGGATTTCCCAAAATTGCAAGTAATGGTCAATTCGGTAATAAATAACTAGGAAAAGAACAGCTTAAAAGGGGGGGAAACTGGTTTGATGGGCAACATTCCACCATAAATGCGGACGGCAAGCCGTCACCCGTCGAAACGGACACCCCACTCTGGGAATTGGGAAATTCCACATCTGCAACCACCACACCGCCGTACAAGAGCAAATCATGAGGAGATTATAAAACGCAATCCGGCAACACCAAATAAACCAACCGCTGAGATTCACAAATGCAGATCGTAAGGCGGCAACCAATCACTCAGTCAGGCCGTAACCGACTGCCCAATTCACCACGAAATCCCACAGGAAAATTGGGCAACAGGCTAATCAATGCTGCAGGACTCAGACCAGGATCCCGGCCACAGGTGGAGGTACACTACAGTACTCCGAGCAGGAAATCACAGGTCATGGCAATCGAAAAAAACATCAAAACAAGTTCAAATCCAGCGCGAATCAAGGGCGGCGCCGCTCACAAATCCTCCCGGAGATCCGTCAGAGGCTTCACGTTGCGAGATTCCATACCAGAACTGCAGGTTAGAGAGGAGAGCAGTGCAGTCCTCAGTCCTCACCTTATCCTGAATCCTGCGGATTGCGCTTCGGTCTCCGCGAGCGCAATCACCAGCAGCCGCAGCGACCACCGCCCCGGCTTGGTGCCGGCCCGCCGCGCGATCCAATGCGGAGCGGGAACGAGGGGAGATTTCCGTCTAGAACGCGCAAGCGCAACAGCCCTATGCGGGCGGCAGCGCGGCCGTCGGCGCGGGAGGCGACGCGCCCGCGAGGCAGGCGTGTGTGGCGCGCTCGGTTCGCGGCTGGCGCTTGCCGGTGTGGAGCGAGCGTGGTGGGCGGGCGGAGGGGGGCGTGGGCGGTTGCTGCTTAAATCGACTCGAGTGTGTGTTCACTTGTGGCGAAAGGGTCCGCTCACCGCTTGGAGGGGTGTGGCCACCGCCGAGTGATGTGGTTTGTCTGCTTGCCCTTTTTCATGTCCACATTTTTGTGTGCGTTTCTAGCTTATAGTTTTCAGTTTATCATCATTTCATTGTGCTGAGGTTTCAGGTGTGATGGTTGCAAGGATTCTTCAAAAAAAATCTTCTCTAAAAAACAATGTCTTTAAAAAACAGGTGCTCTAGAAAAAATATATTCTATGCAAGAAGCGTTTTTTAAAGTGTTTGGCAAAATAGCTTCTCTTATAGAATCAATACAAGAGTAGATGGAGAAGTCACGAGAAGCTACACTTTTGTGTCTTTTGAATTCTAGTACAAAGTTGAGAAGTGCTTCTTGAGAGAAGAAGCATAATCTGTTTTTGTTTGAATCCTTTGACAAGCTTCTTCAAGGATCCAGAGCAGAAGCACTTTTAGATCTATATCAAACACACCATGTATCTTGTACTTTCTTTAAGATAATATAAGTCGAAGAACACATTGTTACTTCGAGTATCTCTCTCTTCTATAAAAAAATCGCACACAAGCTTTTGCTTTTTGCCAAAAAAAAAAAACAATGTACACATTGTGAATTGATAGGCATGTTCTACGGTACGGTGGTGTGCAAACTTTCCCAGATTCAAAGATACTATTTATGAGTGAGGTATAACTTAAGATGTGAACTCTTTTATATGCATGTCTTCCCCCTTCCATTTTATCATGTCTCTTTTTTCTCTTTTCACTTTTGTTGTTGTTCTTTTTCTAGCAATGCATTTTCTTGACACGTGTTTATGGTAGAAAATGCTCTCAAATTAAACATAAATTTATCTTCACAATGTGATTGTTTTTGTATTATTGATCACTTCAGTTTCATGTGTCGTGCCTTTGTGGTAGGTATGTAGTTTGCACCTAGATATCCGTCACCAAAATTTATAAATGAAGCTTATATGCAATTCCGCTCCACATTGTTCATTGCAGTATGGTGGTATATGTGTATATATGGAGTTATGGACCATCACATAGATTGCATAAACAATAACCAAGGAAGATGTCTCTGATCTCAAATGGATCCTAAATTGTTTCCTCCCACCTTTGGTGATCACCTATCTCTTTTCAATGTTCCTTTGACCCTTTATTCTGTCTTTACATTTCCTCTATTGCCCATGTTATTTTTTCCTAAATGCTTCACAAAAATTTCTTGTGCTGTGTGATATATTATTTTCACTGAAAACATTATTTTTCTTCTTGAGTTTTACGTACCATTTATTATTACGCATGCGAAGGTATAACACTGCTGTATTCTTCTTCTTCGGTTAATGCACAGGAAGACATTCTTTCCTAGTACAACCGTGCTCTCTGCTCACCTAATTTACGTACGACGATCTTCGCTCACGGAACACGACACAGTCGTACCCTCTCATGAAGTCTCATGAAGTCATGATCTGCTACGGCGTTGACAAAATGACTCGACAATCTGGATCCTAGCTTGCGACCTGCTACTTGCCAATTGTATAGATCAACCTCCCATGGGAAATCTGCATCTTTTAAAATGTTTCTTCAATATCTCTAGAAAATGCTGCTTGTGCCATGTGGTTTCCTCTAAAATAAAAGGTTGCATGAGGATTATATACAGGACTTCGCCGAGAACAAGATTTAGCCATCCCCTTGCATTTCCCCTTCAGCATGGCGCCTCCACATGGCGAAGTCCCTCTGTCCCTCTTGGTGTGGGCCTAGACAACACTATGCTAATTGCTCCATGTTCCATGTTACTCGTTGTGTGCAGTTGTGCGCGCCTCATTGGCGCCAAATCAAGAACGAAACGATATCCTCTCAATCATTATACCAAAAGAAATAAAGGAAAGAACATATTCTCGCTAGTGCAAAGAAAAACAAAACATGACAAAGCGAGCCTATTCCTTTTTCTTATTCCAGTATCTTTCTTGTCGTGTTTTTTATTAAAAAATAAAATTATAAAGGGCGGTGAGCAGACTCCGGTGCGACCAAAGTGCTCCATGCTGAGGCAACCGGAAGAAGCTGTGTCGGTGGTGGCACAGCCACCGGCCAGCTCCGGTACTCGTTGCGTATCAGAGAATTTGGCTTAGTATGATAATAGAAAAAAAAAAAGAGAGAGAAAAACAGAGAAACGACTTATGTTTGCGAGATCGGTGAATGACAATTATGCGGCCGGCCATCTTCTTTGCTTTGAGCTTTCATCAAATGTCACCTGCTCCTTCGCATAGGTAACCCACATCGTACAAGTGAATAAATACGTTATAGTGGGGTGTCAATAGTATTACCGTGGACGTGTAAATGTGGTACTAAGAGCAACCCCAACAGATGCTCTAAAATGACTCCGTGCTCTAAAATCTGGCAATATACAGCACCAACCCTCTCCAACAGATGCTGTAAAACGATGCGGTGCTCTAAAATTTTTAGAGGATGCTGTAAAACTCCCTCCCCGTGCTGTATATTTGCAGCACCAAGTGCCGTGCTCTATCCCGTGCTGTAAACTCAACCAACCCACGCGGGAGCCAACTACCAGCCGTTCCTGCCGCCCTTCCGCCCTCCACCGTCGCCGGTGTGCCGTCCCCAAGCCGCCCTGCCGCCGGAGCATACAACCCCAAGCCGCCGGCTCGTGGTCCGAAGCCCCCGCCGCCCATTTCCGCCTCCTCCCCGGCCTCGACGCGCGCCAGCTCGACGTCGCCGCAAATCGACGCCGCGCCCCCGGCCAGGTCGACGCCGCGCGAGGTCGACGCCGCGCCAACGCGACGCCGCGACTGACCCCGACGTCGCCCCTGGACGCCCGACGCGACGCGCGCCAGATCGACGCCCGGCCTCGACGCGCGCCAGATCGACGCCGGCCAGGTCGACGCCGCGCCAAATCGACGCCGCGCCCCGGCCAGGTCGACGCCGCGCGAGGTCGACGCCGCGCCAACGCGACGCCGCGACTGACCCCGACGTCGCCCCTGGACGCGACGCCGCCTCCTCGCCCCGGACGCCCGACGCGACACCGCCTCCTCGGCCCGGACGCCGACGCGACGCCGCGCCTAGCACCCGACGCCACATCGCCTCCTCCTCGTCTGCGGCAAGCTCGCCCTCGGCTCCGGCAAGCTCCAGCACCGCCAGGCCCCTCCCCTCCTCAGCTGACCCAAGGTATATCAAGTCCGCCCACAAGTTGTTCGCTGTTTGGCCTCCAAGATGAGTTCAGCCCTTGCGCGCATGTTTTTCGACGATTCGAGTTCAGACGATGATGATTTTGAGGTGGCAGCAGTGGCGATGGTCGCTGACCTTGAATCCAACAAGCGGCCGAAGCGTGGAGGTTCCGTTGTCGGCCGGGAATATGTCTATCGTGACAAGCTTGCCGGCAATGATAGGTTGATGGACAAGTACTTTGGTCCAAACCCAGTGCACAACGATGTTGTATTCCGGAGGCGGTTTCGAATGTCCAAACCTCTCTTCTTGCGCATTGCAAATGCAGTTGAAGCTCATGATCCATGGTTTCAACAAAAGAGGAATTGTGCGGGAGACCTAGGACATAGTGCTTTGAAGAAGATGACGGTTGCTATGCGCATGATCTCATATGGTGTTCCCGGTGATACTCTTGATGAGACTTGGGAAATAGGAGAGAGCACTGCTGTTCTAAGCTTGAGGAAGTTTGTGAAAGCTGTGATTGAAGTGTTTGGCGAGGAATACTTGAGAGCACCAAATGAGGAGGATATGGAGAGACTCCTTCAAGTGAATGCAGCAAGGGGCTTCCCAGGAATGCTTGGATCCATTGATTGTATGCATTGGAGGTGGAAGAATTGTCCCACAGCTTGGCATGGGCAATTCACTGGACATTGTCATGATCCAACAATCATACTTGAAGCCGTTGCATCTAAGGATCTTTGGATTTGGCATGCATTTTTTGGTATGCCTGGCTCTCACAATGACATCAATGTGCTTCAAAGATCTCCTCTCTTTCGAAGATTAGCTGCTGGTGATGCTCCTACGGTGAACTATGAGGTCAATGGTCACCAATACACAATGCCTTACTACCTTGCAGATGGGATCTATCCTTGTTGGTCAACATTTGTGAAGACAATCTCCAAGCCGAAAGGTAATAAAAGAGCTCACTTTGCTAGCATGCAGGAAGGATGTAGAAAGGATGTTGAGCGAGCGTTTGGGGTTTTGCAATCTAGATTTGCTATTGTTCGTGGCCCGGCTCGATTTTGGGATCAAAAGACTCTTTGGCAGATCATGACAGCTTGTGTCATCATGCACAACATGATCATTGAGGACGAGAGAGGCTTGCAGGAGAACTACAACTATGAGTATGTTGGAACTAAAGTGCAGCCTGAGAAGGATGAAGACCGCATCAAGCAATTCTTAAAGGTTTATGAAGAGATTGAGGATCGAGATGCTTATGAGCAGCTTCGTGAGGATCTTATTGAGCATCTGTGGCAGCTCCATGGAAAATAGATGCCTTCTTATCTCCTCATGTTGATTTGTTTTCAATATTGAGCATTTGGACCCTATGTTATGTTTAAATTTCAAATTTGAACTTTAAATTTGTATTTCAATTTTAAGTATTCAAATATGTGGTTGAATTGTGTGTGGTTCAATGGTATTGTTTGAATATATTTGGACTTTTATTGGAGAATGTATGTGAACAAGGAAGAGAGAATGTGAGGGCGAAGCAAATTATACAGCATCACTTTTACAGCATCTGTTGGAGCACAGGACACAGGATCTCTAAAACTGGGTAAAAGTGGTGCTCTATAATTGGTTTTAGAGCACCACTTTTACAGCATCTGTTGGGGTTGCTCTAAGATTTTTCACCATCTGAACGCCATGCGCATCACACGTGCACCGTGCGTGCTGTGCTCTGAAAGCTGATGAAGTTCCAGCGTTTCTTTCACCCTATCGCGAAATAAAGGTTTCGGAGCAGAGCATCCTTCAGAAGAAAATGAGACGTCAAAAACAAAAATTGCGCGCAAGAGGATTTCTTATCTTCAATTAAGCACCAGAAAACTCCACCCAACAACCAAATATCGTGTCTCGTTAAGGGTGTCTAGTCGCTAGTACAAGTAATGCAGTTCAAAGTAGACCGTATTGTGCTATGTGTGGTCCCTCAAAATAGACCACATGTACACTTTCTCTTAGGTAGTGTATTCAGTTCTAGATCCAAGTTTCAACAAAGCCCCACACAATCGATATGCTAACGGTCGGTGAGAGGCCCTTTTCAGTCCTCATTATCATAATCCTGACCAAATAGGCTTTGGAAAAAGCATGTCTGGACACATAGAATTATATATACGCTGAGGAAGTGAGGAATTTGTGATTTGCTAAGCTTAGAAAAACTTTGATATTTTCAGCTACAAAAGTCAGCAATTCAGCAGACACGTCCACACAGCATAACTAGTGGTCAGACATTTTGCTGGATGGAAACATCGTTACCTGCACGACAGGCCAGGTCAGGACACATTGGATGTGTACATATGTTTTCATTTCTGCAGAAGAACAAATTGTGCGTACAAGGACAGCGGCTGCCCCCGGAAGGACACGCCAACAACGACACCGTATAACTACAACTACACAGCACCAAATGTGCTGGTCCGTACTACCTCACCATCAATTCGCATAGTACCTTGATCCTCATGCCGTTTTCAGAATAAAACCGTCATAAACACAGCAGCAGGAGTAGGTAACTTGGTACTGACATTGAGTCACGTTTGAGTAACGTTTGGAAGGTGAACTCGCACGGGCAACTGGCTGAAAAGCCCACCACACCACACATCCATCTGAGCTAACACAGCAGTGGAATGATGGTTAAGAAAGCAATGTTTCATTCACCTCCATCAGGGAGGAGTAGAATGCAATCATGATGGTCAATAAGTTAGCAAAACAGGATGGTAGCACAACTGAATGGAAAAATGTTATCAGCAAGAAAGCATACAAGATGGAATGGCAAGACTGCTAGTAATGATTCTGTCCATCATCCTTTGGTTCCAAGCATATGTTACTTTGAAAATACACGACCAGCCAACGGGCAAATCAGTACCAGTAGTCAATATCGAGAAAACTGTCATCATGCCCGCGATTGCACGAACCAGTTCCTTTCATCAAGTCTCCCATTTGGAAGGGGGAAAAAACCTGTATCAAACGTGAATCTGCTTTTTTTTTTTTGAGCCAAAAAGCTTGAAGGTAACATCAGTAACGGGCTGAAAAAGCATGAACGTGGGCCGAGCGAAAAATAAGCCCACTTCTTTTTTTTTTACACGTCTCGTCTACGTTTTTTGGGCGCGCGCCGCCGCCGGGAGCGCCGCTGTGCCGGAATGGAGCAGCAGCCCGATCAGCCCAGGGCCGCCGCCGCGGGCAACCGCAAGCATATGGCCATGCTCGAGCGCCTCTCTAAGCGCTCATCTTCCCGCGCTGCCGCCGCGGCGCCCTCCATGGACTCCACCGGCGCCTCCCCCGTGGAGGACTTCCTCTCCGGCTTCGCCGCTGCCAAGCTCGCTGCGGAGTCCGCGCCCTCCGCCTGCCGCTCATCCACCGGTGGCCAGACGACTGCATCCTTAGCTGCCGCGGCCGCCGCCATCGACGATCTCGACCGCCTTGTCGCCGAGGCGTCCCACGCCCTGCCGCCCTACGAGCTCCGCTCCGCCCTCGCCGCCACCACCGACCTCCGCGCCGCTCACAGGGTAGCTGCCTCCGAGCTCAAGCCCAAGAAGTCCTTCTCCTTCAGGAACAAGAGCAGGGCGCCCAAGAACCCTCCTCAAGATCCTGCCACCTTGCTGCCGCCTCAGCCGCCGGCTCCGGAGCAGCCAAAGCCTGCCCTTCACGCGATCCTGCCAGGGTTCGGGTTCCGGGGCAACGAAGGAGCCACCTTGGTAAAGGATCTGAGGGTCTCCAACGACAAGGATGGGGATTTCACTATCGCTGATTTGGTTTCCTGCGAGGTCTATCTGAAGGGCAAATGTTGGGCGCTGTACGTCCACAACCTGATAAATTGCCGTGTTTACGTCGGAGCTGTTCTTGGCTCGGTGCTCATTGAGGATGTAGAAGGCTGCACGTTTGTGATGGCAGCACACCAGATCAGGATTCACGAGGCCCACGGATTTCTACTTGCGGGTGAGGAGCAGGCTGATCATTGAGGACTGCAGTGGTGTGAGATTTGCACCACATGCTTTGAAGCATGAAGGAATTGAAGAGGATTTGAAGGATTCCGGGCTCGCTGAGGAGACTGGGAATTGGGCCAATGTGGATGACTTCAAGTTGCTCAGGGCAGTGCAGTCACCGAATTGGTGTTTGGTTCCAGAGGAAGAGCGGTTACAGGTTGTGGACATTTCACATGTTCGTGATCAGGAGGTTGATAGCTGAGCTGCTTGGGAGGCTTTGATGCCAGCTCTGCTTTTGGTTATAGTACTGGATTGGTTACTGAATTTTAATGTGGTTCTTATGGGAGCTAAGTTTTGGTCGTTTGAAGTTGATGGCTTACAATGTACCAAGAGCCTGCTGAATTCAGAATGTGAGGCATAAAACACTTTGTTGTGTCTAAACAAGGTGCTATTTCATTCGTTGGCATGTATATCCAATGTTAATAACACTGCACAGTTCGATGGACATGAAGCAGGCTTCATATTGGAATTCTGCTTCATAGCATCAGGTTCAGGACTCTTTCATTTTCGAATTAACCTGAGAAACCATTGCTTTCTCTGGTTATGTTATGTTCAATGTGCCTATGGCATGCAGAATAATATTCCCAAGGGATGAACTTCAGGATGTAAGAAATTTGTGTTAGCTGCTGTAGCTATTTGGTGGTGCAAATCACTGGTGCAGACTGCCAATGTTCCTGTTGCTGCAACGAGGGTGCAATTGAGTAGCGCGTGGTTCTCTCCAAGGTTTGCTGCTCTGATGCACTCTGCAAGCCTGCACTTCAGAGTAAGCAGCTCTAGTGACATTTGATCCTCTAGTCGAGAGAGGAAACCTGCTCAGACCCGCTGTGCACATCATTGTAATAAAAATTCACTGCCAGATCCCAATCACTCCTAATAATTGAAGGATGAATTTATGTGGTGCTAGATCGGTTTTCCCTTTTTTTACTTCGCTGTACCTGAAATTTTTTACTTGTAATGCTGATTCAGGTCTGTGCAATTGGTAAAATCTATATTGTCAGTGTATGGGCATAGTGTTCTCTGAATTTACTTCTCTGCTGTGGTGCATTGGTTGCTTTTGACATTTTTCCTATGTTCCTCTCACTGAAATTGTTGAATTCCTAATGTTATTTTCTCTCTGGATGATTGGGAAAATGTGTATGCTCCGCTCCCTACATGAGCGTGCTGCTGGCTCAGTTTATTTTATTCTGCTCTGCGTTGGTTGCTTGTAACAGCTGAATGATGAGGCAGGAGTTTGTGTAGAGGTAGATAAGTTTTCTTTTTAAATCTCAGTACCATTGCATTTTTTTATTTGGTAAATTCCTTCTCTGCGGAATTGCTAAGCTCTCTATGGTCGGTGCGTGAGTGCTCTGCTTCACGTTTTTCTGCACTGCATGGAGAAAAAGGCAATACTCAACACAGTTTACTGGTTTTGCAGTTCGCTATGCCTGATAAACCAACTGGCAAGAACTGCGAAATGTCCCATATATTCACGCATCAAGAATGTGGTTCTTCATGAGTTCAGAGGGGAGGGGATGCAAGTGAGGTAGTATTCCTTCAGTACCTAACACTCAGTGCCTATCTTAGCAAGCGGTGTGCAGCGCGCCGGTAACCAAGTGTAAATGAAGATAGATGAATTCTCCCTCATCGAGCTATCGCAACTTCGATTCGTTCATATCTACCATCAGGTGAGATTCAGGTGTCACAACTCACAACTAAATTGACTATTAACTTTGGCCCAAGCTTGTAAGATAAGTTGCCGATGTCTAACACTCTAACTTTAGAAGCTGATGCGCGTTGTCAAGATGCAACAAGAGATATCTGATGATAAAGAACTGAGGCTCTTTCTAAAGTGCACATCTCATAGCTTCAGATCCACGCGAAAGTTTAAACCTTTGCCCGTATGAAGATAGACATGTAGCTGAAGCATTCCAAAAAATCTTGCCAGAACAAATCCACATCAATGTGACATATAAGCTGCCCCAGAGATTAAGGTTTGCAGATTGTAACGTTAAGAAACAACAAACTGCTGAAGTGACAGGTCTTTGTTAGTGCATCCAAAATTCCATGAAATCAACTCTCAGCAATTAAGACAGTATCATGTTTCGGAAATTTATAGTGTCAATGAACAGCATTTAGATGCAGCCATTCATGTTATTATGACTTAAACATATGGTTAAAATTTACCATAAGAACATCTGCGTTGTGTTGTTAGTTATGATCAAACTTCTTGTTACCTAACAGAGTATGGAAATAAAAGTCCATACGGTCACCAATTTCAAATTAAGTACTAGGGCATTAAACAATTAACTACTGGTTCATATGCATGCTATGCGCCCCCACAAATGGAAACAGATCACCACTTTTTATCAGCAGAGTGAACAACAGGAACATCACTATACTTTTACTGAGTGGCAGATCCAAGAATCTGGAATGTTGGTAAGGGGGCTTCTTGATTCATTTAGTAGTGTGGTTGGCACAATTTCAACATCATCAGATGCATTTAATTAAACATAAACTTTGCTCATTTCAGTTTTTTTTCAATATGCTGACGTTTTTTTTTTAAAAAAAACGTTCATGGAAATTTAGACAGGCCTACATGACTTTAGAGGTAAGAAGTTCGTATCACCAAAGCTGCAGCGAAGGCATTGGAGCCTACAGAGGTATACCATGAGCCGGAGCAATGCATGCCTGGACATCAAAAGCTGCAGTGACGGAATAAAAAGGTTTTGTTGGTAAAGATGGTGACACTATTCAAATTCAAGCAAACCACAAGGGGTCCATTTCCCCTGCCTTCGCTTCTCTGTGCAAAATGATCCTGATTTATGCAGAAATACTGCATTTTCTATGAATTTCAAAGCCCGCAGTCCTCTTTACGAAGCACAGCTTGAAGCTATGCCTTCAAGAAAATAAAAACTTCGAAATGCCTTGCATGTTCATCTTCACGGTTCTTATGATTAATTACATGCTCAGGTAGTCAGGAGCATGTACTCCAGCATAGCATTCAGGGGAAATTTTATGGCTCTAACTACGATCTCCTTGAGAGCCAACACACCAATTAGCTACTGTTCAAAGCAAATTGAGACCACGAAGTGCAAAATATCGAAAGGGTTTTCAGATTCCACACTACGCATCGCAGTCACCCACATCATTGGCATCAAGTATGAACCGAGAAGATGTAAAGAATACTACTAGTAGTACATGACTAGCACCCGTTGGTAACATATCATATGCCAGTTTACAAAACACGGCAATTCCTTTCAGCTTTTTGGTGTTCAGTGCTTTGGTCAAGGTTATCTCAGTTGCATGTGAAGGCCTAAAAGGAAGCTATGTATCACATATTTTAATACGGTTCAAATGGATAACATCAGCTGGGAGGCATAGCCAATGATTCCCAGGTACAAACCATCATAACTTGATTAATTTATCCATGGTGACGGAGATCAACTTCGCCATCCTCTGAGCTTGTGCACACTGCACAGAGACTAGCTGGGCCAATATTATGATATGGGCCTTTCCAAGTTTCTATAAACCTAGCTGGGCCAAAGAAATGGTCAGTTGGAATACATAGATTGTATTCCATTTTCTTTTTTTGCAGAACATGGAAATCTTTGTATTCCATTTTCACAAAATTGCGTCTGACCGAGAGTCTGAGACAGTAAAAAAATGATTATACGGAAGAAACGGGGCTCGCGCCCCCCACTTCAGTAAAAAGCAGGTTTCAATACAGCGTTATTGATCAACTTACTACAAAACAGAGACGAAAGGCAACTGGAAAACAGGCTATCCTATTACATCCAAGTCAAAACACATCATTCATGTCTATTCCACCCCAGCAACTGAATCTCCAGCTTGACAGAAACCCATGATTCGCCTAGTGGCCGGCGCCCACCCCTGCGACCTTCTAAAGGCTTCATTTGCCACCTTTCCGAGGAGCTTGCTTCCTTCCTCCGCCATCCTTCTTAGTTTCTTTTTCTGCAGAATCGTCCACTTATCAATCCATGAACAAGTGTAATATATCAACTCAGTTGGATCAGTTAGCTTTTTATCCCGAAAACAAGTATCATTTCTAGTTATCCAGATTGATCATATAAGAGCTCCACACCCCAGCAGCACTAGAGGTTTATGTTTACCCTCAAAGCTATCCAGCCAGGGTCCCATCAAGTCCTCCATGCTACTGGGGCCATTTGCCAGGTTAAAAGCGCATTGGACTACCTGCCAAGCATACCTAGCTACAGGACAGTCAAAAAGAAGATGCTGTATGGATTCATGGCTACCACATAATTCACAGAAGTTAACACCTTTCCATCCCCTCTTCTTCAGGTTATCTTTGGTTAGGATGCTATCTTTAAGCAATAACCAGAAGAAAACCTTGATTCTTTGTGGGATTTTGACCTTCCACATCAATGTGTATGGGAAAGGAATCCCCACAGTTTTCAGCCTCTGATAGAGAGAACTGACTGTGAAGCCAGTCTTATCAAGCTTCCAAGTCACCTTATCATGCCCTTCTCGTATTTCGATTTGATCACATATCTCTTGAATTTGCTCCCATATATCAGCAGTTTCACTGTGTAGGCTTCTCCTGAATCTTATAGAGCCCCGTCCTCTCGACTTCACCTCCTTCACAGTAATCTTCTTAGCAAATGTGAGATTGTAAAGTCTTGAGAATTGCTCAGCAGAGGAGATCCCTTATGCCAAGTATCCATCCAGAAACTAGTACTGTTGCCATCCACAATTATCCTTTCAATGAAGTCTTGGTAAACTGGATTGACTTCCATCAGCCCTTGCCAAAAGTGTGAACACCTTTGTGTTTTGGTTAGGGAGGAGATGGGTTTGCCCTTAATATATTTCTTTCTTAGAATCTTCTGCCATATCCCATCAGAGATCTCTAGCTTCCATAGCCACTTTCATAGAAGACTTGTATTCATAGTGAAGATATCAAGGATTCCCAGCCCCCCTAGTCTTTGGGCATGGTGATGGTTGGCCAGTTTACCAAGTGATATTTCTTCACCCATTCATTCTCTTGCCACAGAAATCTTGTTCTGTAAAAATCCATCTTCTTTATGACCCCTTTGGGTACTCTGTACATGGAAGTCATGTACAGGGGTATGTTGGTCAAGCTTGCATTGATTAGGTTTAGTCTGTCTCCCAAATTCAGGAATCGACCCTGCCAAACACTTAGTTTCTTTTCTAGCTTTTCTTCTGTAGGTTTACATTGGGAATTAACCTTTTTCATGGGAAGTGATTTTATAGGACATGTGAAAATGCCACTATATTCTTCACTCCTCTGCTCAGCCTCACCAAAACAAATTATGTCACTTTTATGAAAATTGATTTTCGAACCAGACATTTGTTCAAAGAGACAGAGAATGAATTTAAGGTTTCTTGCTGATGCTAAATCATCTTCCATCAGGAAGATTGTATCATCAGCATATTGGAGCATGGCCACACCTCACTCAATTAGGTGAGATGCCATGCCCTTAATCAGACCCTATTCTGTTGCTTTTTTGACCATGAGTGCTAGTCCATCAGCGACAATGTCAAAAAGCAGTGGGGACAAAGTGTCCCCTGTCTCACACCTTTGTGTGTACAGAAATAGGGTCCTATATTATCATTCATTCTAATAGCTACCTTACCACCTAGGACTACCCTCATGACCCAATCACACCATTTATCTCCAAATCCCATTTTTTTTTGCAAAAGTTGATATAAGAAAGAACCAACGAACCTTATCGTATGCCTTTTCAAAATCAACCTTGAAGATTATGCCACTACTTTTCTCTTTATGTACTTCATGTATAATCTCGTGTAGAGTAACAACCCCCTCTAAAATGTACCTTCTTTTGATAAATCCTGTTTATGTTTCTCCAGTAACTTTTGATATGACACTGTCCAATCTGCAAGTGAGTACTTTTGTAATTATTTTGTAGGGACGAAAGGAGTGGTTCGCGATCTCGGTCCATCAGATTTCAAGCGAGTTCCTTCTCTCCTCCTGCCCAGGCGAGAAGGAAGATGCATCGCCACACAAATACACAATGATTGATGAATGCCTTTCGTGTGCGACAGGACTCGCTTGGTTCGAGATTGGATATCGCGGATGACAGGACTCATCGGCGTTGGTGGAAGCGGATTTTCCTCACTGGCAACAGCGAGCCGTCTGGTGCAGAGCAGGACCGGACGCCGGTCGCACAGGGCGCGATCGAGTGCCTTCTGGCCTGGCCTGAACCGATCTGCTCCTGAACCGATCTGCTCGTCTGCTTGTCCACCAGTCAGAAATGGCGGAGTTCTTGAATCTTTGGTCGACAGCGCACATGCGCGATGGACGGTTGGGCCGGGCACGCCTCTAGCCATTTTTGTGTTCGTTTCTTTCGTTCTTTGCATGCCTGCTGATGGCAGCAATCGGATTAGCAACTGTCGCATGCAACTGAAATGCAGGTAGATGCAACCTTGGCAAGGATGAGTGTTAATCATCATATGTCTCCCTTGCCTTCCGATGATAGCCGCCGGTTGCTTCCTGCCATCATCGTCCGCGAAACGGACTGATGAGTCATGACTCAGTGTGGCCTGTCCGCGAAACGGACTGATGAGTCATGACTCAGTGTGGCCTTGGATCTTCTGGGGTTGATTTTTCACATGTACCTCCGCCCAAAGCAAATGGGGATTCGAAGCGGTACCCTATTCCTTTTGCCCCTACAAAGGCAGGCTGCTTTGGATTTTTGCTGGTCCTCTACTGGTTTTGGCGTTTTGCTCTCTATTCTCAACTACTCCAGTAACTCTGGATGGAGTATTCTTTTGATCATTGCCACCGACACATTAGTACTTCAATCACTGTTTACGTGCTGACGCATATAACCTAAGTGCGGCGAAATTGTTACATTTCGAATCTTTGATACTTCTATTCATTTTTAATCGAAATATTTTGTTGTCAAAGTATATTGATTACACGAGCAACCAAAGCAACATTTATTTGTGACCAGATAGGGTAGGAGCAGTACAGTAAACATATTGGAACTAGAGACTGGTGGGAGTAAATGAGATTGATGAACCGGATTCTTCTTGTTGAAGAGCACAGACAGGATAACAGGATCCGCCTCAACTTCGCCTGAAAGAGAAGAGCCCTCCTCGTCTCCTCGTCTCCAAAGGCTGGCATTTCTCCGAGTCCTGTAGCCCTGTAGGTCAGTCAGATTTTGCAGGCACTCCTCACTTGCAGGCAGCCCCATGGCGATGGACAAGCGCGACCAGCGGAACAGCAGCAGCAAGAAGGCAAGGGTGGAATCAACCCAGGTTCAAGTGAAGCAGGAAATGGAGGAAGAGGGAGGAGCAGGAGGAGGCGCTCTGGTGGCCGCTGAAGAAGCCGCGGCCCCGAGAGACGAGGTCGAAGCCGAGGGCCCTGGGGAGGAGCTCGCGGTGAAGATTTACAAGGACAAGCTCCACTGCCCCGTCTGCACCCTTCCCCTCAAGCCCCCAATCTTTCAGGTCTGGCTTCCGCTTCTTTATTTAGTACTACACTACTACTACATACAAATCGATCTCACTCATGAGTCCTGCAAATCATCACATTCCGGCATATTTATCGGCAAGTTGTGTCTTTGCAGTGCGAGTCCGGGGCCTCCGGACACGTTGTTTGCGGCGCCTGCCATGACCAGCTCCCCATGGACAAGTGCTTCGCGTGCGGCCTCGCCGGCGCCTACCGCCGCAACACCACTCTCGAGGACGTCGTCGGCTGGTTCAAGATCCCCTGCCCCTACGACCAGTACGGCTGCCGGGCCCGCGTCACCTACCACGAGGCCGGCGACCACCAGCTCGCGTGCCCGTGGGCGCCGTGCAGGTGCCCGGAGCCCGGCTGCGGCTTCCTCGGCTCGCCGCCGATGATCCGCGACCACCTCGCCGCCGCGCCGCACTCGTGGCCCGTGGACGAGATATGCTACGGCGCCTCCAAGAACATCGGCGTGCCCGCGTCGCAGCCGCGGCGCCTGCTTGTGGCCGCGGAGGAGGAGGACGACGGCGGCGTGTTCCTCCTGTCCACGTGCGCGATGGGGTCGTCTGCCTCCTACCGCGGCGTGTCGGTGGTGTGCGTCAGGGCGAACGCCGCGGCGGGGCCGCCGTACCTGTGCTCGATGTGGGCGACGGGGCACAAGTCCGCCCTGTCCGGCCGCGCGGAGATCGTCATGGTGCAGGCGATGGAAGTGCCGAGCAGCTCGGCGCCCGGCGAGGACACGGCGGAGGCAGTGCCCCTGGTCGTGAGGAACAAGGATCTGCATGGGCCGTCCATGGTGATGCGCCTCACCATTAGGATTGAAAAGATGCCGGCTTGAACGCCACAAACCAAAGGTTCATGCGCTTCGTCTATAACCGGTCAGAGGGTAAATGTCTTTTTGGGTATGGTTGCTGGTTTGGGTTTCGTTGATGCCTTGTGGTTGCTGGTATGAGTTTTGTCTATGCGTCCATGGCAGTGGCTAGATGATTACGAGTGTAGAATGGAAGATGTAAGTAACAAGGGCGTAGCTGAATGACTGGCAATTGAAGTTAGTTTGTGCTCAAGTAGATTGTGGCCTGGTCGATTGATGATGGCCAGTGCAGTTCAGCAATCCAACTCGTCTTCTCAATGTTCAGAGTCATAAATCTCTCTATCTTCATGTACTGTGCTTTCTTCATCCTTGCAAGCAGCTACTCCCTCCGTCCTTTAATATAGGGCGTTTTAGAGTTCGAAATTTTTCTCTAAATGTAGGATGTTTTATAGATAAGACAAACTTTAAGGTTGGTGGGAGAGTTGGTGTGTGGGTGGATGAAGGTAAAAATGAAGGGTATAATAGTCTTTTAATACATTGACTATTTTAGTGTTTGAATGCTAGAAAGACATATATTTAGGGACGGGGAGAGTATTCATCGCAACCAGCGGTTCTGCTCTTGTTAAATTTTACATTTTTAAGCTATCGAAATGTGTAAATAGACGGCCTATCGACATGTGTAAATTTTACATTCAACATCTCTGGAGTATTTTGCAAGCTTGTTGAGCAATATCACGAAGTCAACCACATTAGAATATGCTGATATGGTCATGTGGCAATGGCAAATTGGCCACCATGACCTGTACATAGTGTGATACATTTTTAAGCTGATGTGGCTGATTAAACAGCAGTTCGCTAATTTTCTGGCACAAATAGGTTCCTTCATTCCTTTTTTTTTTTAGGTATCACACAAATCCTGCATGGTCAGAAACTCAGAATACAGATTTCTTTTTCCTGGCAGTAATTCGCGAACAAAAGAAATTTCAATTGTTGCTCTCAAGTCTCAACCCATATATTTTATACCACGCTAAGTAGAGAGAGAGGAAAACTGGGTGTCTAAACATATTTATAATTATGATCACAGATCCAATTACAGTAAAAATCAACCTAAAATACCCAAATATCTATTTTGCTATTATCACCTGCCATTTTGGTGAAACAAGGCTACACGATTAGATTAATACATAGTAAGTTTGTATCGCCCTAGATGCATTTAAGAGTTCAGAGTTGCAATTCAAAAGCATGACTTAATTACCCACGAAAAATGCATGAGCTGAAGAATGCTATTGTAGTAGTAAAAAAGGCATCATAGTTCGATTAATTCATAAGTTAGTTGTGCCCTGTATATGTTTAAGAGTTCAAAGTTGCAATTCAAATGCATAAGTTACGATCAGTTTCATCTTTCATGAAACTCTGACTGAATATTGTGATTTAGATATATCAGTAATAAAAGATGAAGAGGTATGTTACTGGATGCCATGCAAGGGATTGGCTAATTATCTGGACTATTTGACCACTTAGCGCAGTGTGGTCACTTTTCCGGCTGGAAGGACACGTTTACCATGCCACCTGAATCCACTTTTCATTGATAATCAAGCCAAAATCTTCACTTCTTTCAGCCAATTGGTAAAATAACACGGTACTAATTCTAACTTG
Source organism: Eragrostis nindensis (assembly GCA_012490785.1). Classification (NCBI taxonomy): domain Eukaryota; kingdom Viridiplantae; phylum Streptophyta; class Magnoliopsida; order Poales; family Poaceae; genus Eragrostis; species Eragrostis nindensis. Next base: position 25,456 of record JAAXCT010001352.1, on the reverse strand, counting down.
ATAATAACAGTCTAAAATCCAAATTCACTTAGTCTAATTTTCACAAATTTAACTTTGGGTATACCCAGCATAAAGGAAGGCATTACAGAATACTGAGACTGACACAGTTGCGATGTTGAGCATTGCTCTTCAATTAGATAGCAGTGCCCAATACTATCAAGATCCAGATCAGTTGCACTGTTGAGCATTGCGCTCCCCGATACTATCAAGATCCAGATTGAAGGATAGTCTTCATCATAAACACAAACTTGGTGTGAACCAGTTACTAACAACTTCGAGACTAGTAATCATAGAACAATTATCAAATTCAGATGATCACCTAAACTTAGTTATGCAGTTTAGAATGTTAAGGTTGGAAGAGGACATCCATACACAGAGTTCCTGCACACTAATAGCTTGCATTCACTCAAATCACAACACACGCTATGCAAAATCACATTTAAATTCAAATACGTAACTGAAAAGAACTTTTGTTTTAGCTAAATATTATGTAACCTTTGTACCTCTCAAAGTTGTCATCATTATAATTCTGTAAAGAAACAATCCAGCCATGTTTCAACAAGCAGGGATGAATCCCCAACAAATGTCTCACATTGCTGATAAACAGTTGATTCTGTCATGGAAGTAAGACAGAATTTTGAAAAACACTACAAGAGTATACCATTGACCGAAAGTATAGCCATGAAAAATTTCATTTCAACAAGCATTGTAGAACTACAGCTGCCAAGCGCTCAAAAGAGTATAGCATGTTCGCCATCATGCAACAAAGAGTAAAGGCGGGCACTATGTTCTCCAATGAACCAACAACAAGGATACATATTCTCGATCTGATCACGGTAATCCATTTTGGGGATCACTTCTCACATCACATACATGATACATCATAGTACCAACAATCTTATTGGAACAGGCACAAAAAGAAAAGTCTAACGTTCAAGGTGACCTGACCGTCGTATCACTCGGCGTCGGTGTCGCCGGCGCCAGCGGCGGCGAGCTCCTGCTGCTGGAGGCGCTCAAGCGCCTTCTGGTGCGCCCAGGTCTCGAGCGTGAGGTCTGGCTTGGCGTTGAGGCCGACGCCGAGGATGACGATGGTGAGGAAGGAGGTGACGTAGCACGGCAGCTCCCAGTCCTCCCACTTCCGCGACTCCCCGGGCGGCGGCGGCGGTCGGTTGAAGAGGTACCCCTTGGGCCGCTCCTCGTGCCCCGGCGTCGTCCACCGCCCTGCGCCCTCCCCGCCGCCGCGCACCTGCGACGCCGCGCGGAGCCGAGCCCGCAGCATGCCCCCAGCAGCGGCCGCGGCCGTCGAGATCGCCCGCATCGAGCTCCCCAGTGGGTGAACCGCGTCGAGTCGCCTGCGAGATTGGGGGAGCAGCAGCTGTGTCTGGAGACGGAGACAGAGAGAATGGAGAAGAGGCTGGACTGGGCTCTGGAGGTGTGGGCTTTGAGAAAGAAAATTAGCTGGACTGGACCGAGATGAAAAGGTCGGTTTCAATTGGGGCAAGGTGAGGAAAACGCAGTTAGTTGGCTGGGCCGAAATGGTCCCTTGTAAGTCCTTCATGACCTAAGATGGCTGTTACCCGTCTGTACCGAATCTGTCATTCTGTTCATGATGCTTCTTCCCATTCTTCTCTGCAAACATACATGAGAAAATTCCCTGTATGTCCTCAAAACAAATGAGGCTGCCTTCTATGACCCTTTCAAAGTTGAACTTCCTTGTGAGGCCTAAAATCTGTTTTGAGTTCCCTCTATGGCCTTCTGTTACATCTACCATGTAGATTTCCTTTAAAGCAACGCGAAATGTCGACTTTACCCTCAACCCTCTCTCTTTCTCATCTCAACAGACGAAATATCGATTGAAAAAAAATATAGACCTCTTTTGTGTAAATATGAAATTGAAGCATGAAACTAATGCTCATTTCTTTCAAAAAAAACACAAAGGTATAATTTCGAAATAAAAGAACCAGGAAATTAATAGTCACATTCGCAGTTTTTAGAAAATAATTGAAGTATATTTCAAAAGAAGGGTAAAATTGTCTCCCTCAACTTAACACCGTTATCTGCTAAAACTAACGGAAGGGCCACATAAGGAACTCAAAATTGCTTTTGGTCCTAAGAAGGAAGTTCAAATGTGAGAGGGCCATAGAAGGCAGCCTCATTTGTTTTGAGGCCATGCAGAGAATTTTCTCAACATACATTTACTTGTCCACTGCAAAGTAAGGTGGTCCATGGAAATCACAAGTTGTTGCTGGATTTCAGCTTGTGCCGTAGTGCCGTTATGCCTGTGCGTACCAGAATACGATTATACAGGATAAGAGTCTAGTCCAGTAGGTTGTCAGATTAACTGTAATGTATGACTAGAAAGGATGACTGCAAACGATTCTACGAACCACTACAGAACTATACGGACTACAGTGCAAGCACAAGGGGTACGTACCTTCACCCACGGACCATACGTTACAAGTTCTAATCGTTTTACTGTGACAAAGGTGGGCGCTCACTCTCACAACAGAACAGAGGCATCCACTTCGCTCGAGTGCTCTGTCCGTGTTGTTTACTTGTATTCGTATCGAACTCTCCGTTGTTCTTTTGGCTGTTCATGTGTTTCGTGCAAGAGCACGTCGCACTTTTAAAGTAACCACTGATTATCAAAAAAAAAGTTTTAACTAGTGCTGCACCGAGCAGTGGGTGTCGTAAACTTGTAATCCAGGAGAAGAGCGACGGGGAGGACGAACTGCCAGGAAACAGGGCTAGATTGCTGGTGATGAACGTAATGATGAACGTACACGACAAAAACCATGCCCGGTGATTACTCGCGGCAGCTAGCTACAGGTCGTAATACCAGTATCATATTTACAGTAGCTTTTGTCAGTTTTGTGACGATAATCTCCATGCATGCCCTGATCCGATGTCCCATGCATGTTGTCAACACGTGCTGATGTCCAAGCGTATCCAACTTGGTTGAGACTTGAGAGTGGCCCCATGCACTATTTAGACACAGCATCATCATCCATAACTTATCGTGCAAGCTCTCGGCACTTCTTTAAACTTTTGCTTCTGACACTTGTACAAATCAAGGCTTTAAGAAAAGATAAATCGAAATAAAAAGACGAATGGAGAGGAAAGAACATTCTCCATTTCCTCGCCCATTCCACGCTCTCGATCTCACACCACATCAACACCAAACTAAATTCTCATCTATACCCAAACCTATACGATCACTCAGGTTAATCAAACCCAGCTAGCAGCGGCGCACGCACGTTTGCGTACGTTCGTGCGCCGGTATATACGGACGTAAAGTTTGTTACACGTCGTACACGGTACACCACACCACGCGGCAGTACAGTAGTAATAAGTAAGCCAATCAAAGAAGGGGCCGGCCTCTCTCCGGCTCCGATCGACTTGCGACGGGACGACGGCCTGGATGAATCACGTGCACTTGCCGAGCGGGCCGCCGCAGAGGCAGCTGTTGCTTGCGAACGACGCGGCGTCGAGGTGGTCGAACGGCGCGCCGGCCGGGATGGTGCCGCACATCCGGTTGTGGCTGAGGTCCAGGTGCCCCACGTACGCCGCCGTCGCCAGCGACCGCGGCACGGCGCCGGTGAGCCGGTTCCGCGACAGGTCGAGCAGCGTGAAGTAGGACTGCGCCGTGAACGCGTCGGGGATGGAGCCCTCCAACGCGTTCCGGCTCAGGTTCAGGATCCCGAGCCCGCTGTTCCGGAGCAGGCTCGCCGGGATGTGGCCGGACAGCCGGTTCGCGCCGAGGTAGAGCGAGGTGAGCACGCGGCCGGAGGAGCCCAGGTTATCTGGAATCGAGCCGGTGAGCTGGTTCTCCGAGAGGTCGAGGTCGGCGAGCCGGGGCATGGACGCCACCGACGCTGGGATCGGCCCGGACAGCCGGTTCCGCCCGAGCAGCGCGCGGCTGAGCATGGCGAGCTTGCCGAGGTCCGACGGGACGCGGCCGGCGAGCCGGTTGTTGGCGAGGTCGAGGTGCTTGAGCGACGCGAGGGCGGTGAGCGAGCCCGGTATCTCGCCGGAGAGCTGGTTGTCGGCGAGGTTGAGCACGGTGAGGCGGGACAGGCCGCCGATGGCCGGCGGGACCTCGCCGGTGAGGCGGTTCCCGGGGAGCTCGAGGATGCGGAGGTTGAGTAAGGACGTGGCGAGGCAGGACGGGATGGGGCCGGTGATCCGCTTCCAGTCGGCGAGGACGAGGGTGGAGAGGCGGTCCAGGTCGCAGACCGCGTCGGAGATGTACCCGGACATGACGCCGGACGCCGGGCGGCCGCCCGGCGCCATGACCGCGTCCTCGGCCTCGCCGCGGAGGGAGAGGTCCGCGACGCGGCCCGTGGCCGGGTCGCAGCCCACGCCGTACCAGCCGGCGCAGCAGTCCGTGCCCGCCGTCCACGACGAGAACACGCCCAGGTGCGCGTCGTCGGACAGCGCCGCGCGGATGGAGAGCAGCGCGTCGCGGTCGCCCGCCGAGCACGCCGCGTTCGCCGGGGCGAGCGTGGCGGCGAGCGCGAGGAGCGCCAGAGCAATGGCCGGGCGCGAAGCGGGAGATGCCATTGTCGTGTCACTCTCAGAGAGGTTCGGCTTGAGTGGACGGACAACGCTGAGTGGCGAGCGCGCAGAGCTTGAGATTTTAGTAGGGACTGGCAGAGTGTTGAAGAGACCGTTTTACCCTCAATTAAGCGCGTTCGGCCTCCATGCTTCTGTTCAAAAATGCTACTACCTGTAGTGTAGACCGACGACTTATGAAGATCGACGGTGTCACGGTAGCTGTTGTACCAATAGTTTGTGAGCTACGTTTCAAAAAATAAAAATAGTTTGGAGCTAGATGAGCTCATACTCTTCTGAATTGGTGTATGCTAGTACGGGCACAGGAACAGAACAGGAACGGTACACTTTGCATTATGTTTAGGTTAACACCATGTGGGTGTCACGCCACGAACATAGATAGGGGCAAACAAGGCAGTTTCACATGTGGGGGCAGGAGTCTCTGCGGAGCACGTGCATGCATCCACCGCCGGCGAGGGAGCATTCAGAGCGCCTTTATCTGCTTGCCACAAGGGTGCGTCGCAGCGGCAGAGTGTGGCAGCGCGCGTAGGTGCCGCGTTCACTGTATCCGGCTACTACCTCCGCTCCGGTGCGAATGATGGCGCGCACCAAACTGGATTCAATGCTCTGGCCGTTCGGATCTCGACGTTCCATTCCATGGCCCGTCGCCGGAGCTGATCACGACGTCCGCGTCAGGATCCATCACGCATGATAGCGAGATTAGCTAGGCGCCTTCGATCATGGCGGCCCATACCAGAATCTTCGCCGATCATGAGGGAGTCCTGCAGGGATCCAGGAGACTGGGTCCGCGTACAGGAGCGCGCCGACGTGCCGATCGACGTCGACCTCGCTCGTCGCCGATCTTTATGGCAAACAGCCTTCCGTCGGAAACGTCTGCGTCGCGACGCACGCGAGATGTTTGTAGGGGTGGGAGCGAGATATCGGCGTTGTGGGCAGGGCACGCCATGTGCGGTGTGGCCTTCTCGTTGCTGTGCATGGATGGACATGCTGCGTGCGTCGCGTCGCGTCGGACCTGGACGGCCGGAAGGGGCGTAGCTGTGTGTGCACGTGGGTGTGGGTTCGCCGCCTCGCGTCGCCGGCCGGTGCATGCACGGTGGCCAGAAGCAAGAGGCTCGGGGGACGGCGAACATGAGGTCTGTGCCGGCTGCGAACACACGGCAAGGTCTGTGCCGGCGGCGAACGGCAAACATGCATGGTGACCCTCATATGCAAAAATTAACAACTCTGGGAGTCTGGGTCACGTTGAAAGACGCGGGCCATGAAATAAGTACATCGATCCGGTTGACCACGTGGCACTGTGTCAAGCGTCAATGCGGCGGTGGACTAGGTCAGCATAGGCAGTGCGCTGCATTCGCCAAAAAGAAAAAGAAAGAGAAAAGTCTAATTTGCCTCCCTCAACTATTGGGGGTCGCGCAATTTTCACCCCTAACTATAAAACCGGGTATCCATAGTCCTTCAATTGTATGGGTGGGTGCAAATCGACTCCCTCGGCGGTTTTCAGAGCGGTTTTATCCTACGTGGCACAGTGGGTCTCACATGTCAGGTGCCACGTCACTATTTCTTTTTCTTTTTCATTTTTTTCCTTTCTCTTTTTTTTCTTCTCTCCTCCTCCTCCTGCAGGTTCAAAGAAGCATTTCATCAAACACCTTGCCCGCCGTGACACGCTCCCGGGCGCCGCCGCCGCACACGGCCCCGCGCCCCCTGCCGCGCCGCAGCCGCCTGGCCTCGCGTCCCCGCGCCCCTCGTGCCCCCCACGCCCGCCGTTGCGCCGCCGACGCCTGATGCGGCGCCGTGCTCGCGGTCGCGCCGCGGCTGCCAGACGCGGCCCCGCGCCCCCAACCTCGCGCCCCCCACCCTGGGCCCGCGGTCGCGCTGCCGCCGCCCGACGCGGCCCCGTGGAGGTACTGGAGCCGCAGCCGCCGGTGCGCACCGGCGCCGGCGACACAAACAGTACAAATCATCACTCGCCAGTGACACAAACAGTACAAATCATTGAGCCCAAGCGCCAGAAGCGTCTCCAGACGCAGCGGCGGCGCTCCCCTGCTGCCCATCTCCGCGGCTTTCCCCTCCGCTGGACCTCTACGGGGCGGCGCCGAGGTAGCGAGGTGGGGGAGGGTGCTGCGCAGGTGGCGGATGTCAGCGGGGAGGGCTTTGCGCGGTGGGGAGAGAGCGAGGAGGACGGGGACGACGCGGCACAGGGGGAGGGAGTGAAGAGGGTGAGGAGGCGCGGCGGCGGCGGCTGGTTTGGATGCTGGAGCGCGCGGGCATGGGGGAGGGAGGGAGGCGAGGAGGACGCGGTGTGGCCGTCTGGGAGGAAGAGAAGAAGTGAGGAAAAAAAAGAAAAAAAAAGAAATAGTGACGTGGCATCTGACATGTGGGACCCACTGTGCCACGTAGGACAAAACCGCTCTGAAAACCGCCGAGGGAGTCGATTTGCACCCACCCATACAATTGAGGGACTGTGGATACCCGGTTTTATAGTTAGGGGTGAAAATTGCACTACCCCCAATAGTTGAGAGAGGCAAATTAGACTTTTCTCAAAAAGACAAAGAAGAGGCAGTGCGCTGGACCCATGGGCCCAGGAGCTCACGTGATCCGCGGGCCCAGAATTAAGGGACGACGCCCAAACTTCGGATGCATGGTCGTCGTCGCGCAAGGGGCACCCAATCGAAATCCATTATCCATGCATGAGCCATGTCTCACTGGTCCGGTGCTGATGCATCCCCGTCCCCGGCTCACACCGAGTTGTGCATTCATTGGTAACAGTAAAATGCAGCAAACTCCTGTACCGCATGGATCCATCTGCTTCATTACTCGTGTACCGCACACGAACGCGTAGTTTAAACTGAACCATGGCATGTCGTGGCATTCACATATCGCAGATGCTAGACAGGACTGTCCAGACCAAGCTTTTGCTAAAGCTGGAAGACGATGCATGGTCGATGCCAAAGGGTGGCGCGCGGTACTAGCTTTGGACCGCATTTTTCTTTAATGATGCGGCCACATGAAGCATTTTTTTTTTTATAAAGCATACCTGTATTAATACGTAAGGAAAACGTACAGATACGAGTACAAATACAGGAATATGCTAGAAGGATACATAAGAGACAGCTGTAAAAAGGACCCTATAGAAGATAAGAAATACACCCAGGCCCCTGAAGATGAAGGTCGTCATCACCGTGGATCCTCGCCGTCGCCCGACGCCGGACCACCACTCCGGCGACCACCGAACCCATGGCAAGGCAGATCCCATCGCTTGAAAGCTTTGAAACGAGCTGCAGTAGACGCCCGTCTCGGAAGACGGGTTGGGTACACTTAAAACTTTGCACAGTACACATTTCGATCTTCATCAGTGTTCCCGTGCGAAAACACTCGAAAACGTGAGTTTACTTGCAAACGAAGCAAACCGGGCTCATTTGGAGCCGTTTCGGAGCCGTTCGGGTGAATTCAGTGCTCTTTCGCTCAAAATGACCCGAGAAGCGTTCTTTTTCACTTGTTATGGTGTTTTTGATGTAACTGGGATGTTCCGGTGCGAAAACATGTGTGCTGAACTGCTGGTAAGCCTGAAGGAGATGCTTCGGTAACTTTTTTTTTTTTTTGAACCTCTCATTCCTGAATATAAATGTAGTATCTGTTCGTGTACATTGAAGGAGACACACTCACTCAACACACACGAACCCCCTACATCTATACCAGAAAAACGAACGCGTCCCTCAAAAGAATATTGCACGACTGTCACCACGCGGTGAGAGGTACCGAAGAAACATGAAAGTCCTGACAGATCACAGAAAAAAGAGGCATTAAAATGAGACTCCTAAGAGCCCCACAGCTCCGCCGCTGTCTGACGCGCTTCCAAACAAGCCGAAGATGCCTTCGAACGACGCGCCGCAGACTCCGTACCGTCGCATGACCATCGTCGCCGACAGTCACAGCTCCGACGTGGTCAGCACGTCGCAGACCGCCGAAGCTTAAACACCATCATCTCCTCTGCAATCCCGGACGAACTCTCCTGATTATCCACAAGCCCGCCGACGCCGCCGGAGAGAGACGCCATCAGCACGGAGGAGGCTCGGGAAGATTATTCCAGCGAAACGCCGGCGCCGCCGCATCACCAACGCTCCATGGAAAACCACCTCACTGCTCCGCCGTCGACCATGGTAGCACCACGAAGACCACCATAGCAGTAACGGAAAGGAGCAAGAGGAAACAAAAGCTTCACACCGCCGATGTCTCCGTCAACGGGGAAGAAACAAAACTCACCGGACCACCAGACAATCCCGTCAGCGACACAAGCTCCGCCAGGATCAACGCCATCCCAACAACAGCCACCACGCCAACGAGCTGGAAGAACCGGGAGAGAAACTAAGCACTAGAGGCTACACCTACTACTTACAGAGGAGCCGGCCTTCGATCCGCCGGATCCCGCCCTCATCTGGCTCCGGAACAGCCACCAGAAGGCAAGACCCGACGGGATCGACGCACCGCCGCAGCCACACGAAGCTCATCGATAGCACCTCCCACCGACTCCATCGCCAGCACGAGGCCCACACCGACCAGAACTTCGCCGGCACCAAAAAGCTCTCGCCGTCAAAGCCAACATCAACGCGAGAGAAGAACAGCTCCGGGCGTCGACCTGGCCGTCCCGCTCCACCCCCGGTGCCAGAGAAGCAGCCGAAGGGGAGTGGAAGGCGAGATCGACGCCGGAGAACCAAAGCTTCGGTAACTTTCGGTGGGCTTGATATGATCTGAAATTTCGAATGGACTCGATGCTTCGGCAAGTTACGGTCCATGGGCATCCATCTCATCTAATATTCGGCCCAAGTATATGTTTGTACCTGAGCTCATTCCGTACTAGGATACAGCCCAGACCAATAAGACTTTCTTTGGCCCACCCTGACCCATCACGGATCGCAGCCGCTCTGGTAGGTTGGCTTTCTGATTTCTGACCAATAATCCTCTCGGCCTCAGCTTTCTGCTTCGTCCACTCCCAGCTTTCTGCTTCTTCCCTCGCCACGCCGTAACCCTCCCCTCTCGCCATTGTCCCGGATCGAAGCAAAATCCTTGTGTCGGCTGCCTCGCCTGAGCACTTCTCCTTTCACCCCTCTCCCACTTCTCCCCACCAGGCAAGGAAGTCGGAGGATTAATTTTGCCGCTCCGCAACCTTCCGCCCTCTTCTGCGCCTCTTCGTCTTCCGGCTATTGGAGTTTGTCTCTTCCTGGATTTGCTCGATTTGAAGGTATGTTTTTTTTTTCTGATTTTTTCAGACTAAGCTCTCGAAAAAGTTGGATTGTATCTGTGCTGTTCGTTAGGAGCAATTCTACTCTGTTTCGTTCCTCAGTTCGTACCATTTGCAATGAGGACAATGAATTGGCATTGTGGATTCACTGGATTGATTCCATTTAGTTAGGCTTCTGCTGGTGCCCTCATTACAAAGGCTTTCACCCTCATGTTTTGGTAGGATTGTTGCGTAATTATATTCCGCCATAGTTCAAGCAACGAATATAAGCTTCCTTTTGCTTAGGGTTAGTTCTAAAAGACAGAAAGAAACTGGTGCTAATTCTCTAGCAAGTCGTTTACTCCACAGCCTTGGCGATTCTGATTGTATCGTTCATAGTGTTCTGACTGACGGCATCATGCTGTCCATCATTGATTATTGTTTATTTGACATTAACGGGACTATGCCTATCTATTTTAGTTTGGAGCAGTATGTCTTCATTTTAGTACTGAATCATTGATACATGTTGTGCTAGTTCTCACACGCAATTTCTCCATTAATATACAGCTACTGCTACTTTGACTTGGATGTGGCTCCACTCACCGGGAGTTTGTTTGCGGCGGTCTGCTTCTTGTAACATGCATTCCTTTTCAAATCAGTTCCAAGGAGGACTCGCGCAGAGTATGGCATTATGGAAGTGCTCGCATTCGCAATCAAGAATTTACCATGTGAAGTCTCCTGAACCACAAAGTCTAAAGTACTTTGTCAGCTTAATGGGCCAACAATTCCGATGTGGAGTATCAACCAAAGAGGGTAGTCTAAGTATAAAGCTTGACATGCCTTCACGTGATAAATTTTCGAGGGTTGGCTGGCACTGGAGAGGTATGCATCAAAAGATAGGAGGTGCAGCAGGTGGACTTTGCTTTGTTTTTCAGTTAGTGAACTAGCAAGCGCTGAGATTCCTGTGAGTAGAAGCAATGACAATGCCCAAACTTCGTCATCAAATACCAGTTCAAGTCATGGGAAAAATGTGTACACGGATTATTCTGTCACTGGTGAGAATCGAGAAATGCAGTTGTTCAGTTTTTTTATGAGCTTGCAGCATGTTCTAATGCATGTCAATATTGTTCATATTTATATTTGAGCATGACGGAACGGCACTTTATAGGTCCGTGTATCTAATGTACATTGTTCTTGCAGGTATTCCTGGAGATGGAAGGTGTTTATTTCGCTCTGTGGTTCATGGTGCGTGCATTCGAACTGGGAAACCCATACCCAATGAAGATCTTCAGAGAAAACTCGCTGATGAACTGAGAGCAATGGTATGCCTAGCCGACAGTAATACCTAATTCTGAAGTGCGTAGTGGGCGAAGAAATAAATCCTAGTTTTGTTATTGCATGTTATGTACATTCCTTATTGCTCTTATATAGTTTCCTTATTGAACAGGTTGCTGACGAATTTGTTAAGAGGAGGGAAGAAACTGAATGGTTGGTTAATAGTTCAAACAATTTCTTTGTCCTTATGAGTCTAGTGAAATTGAACCATAAGTGCTTACTGCTGATATATTTTTTGACGAAATTGCTGCTGATATATTGCGAACTGTTGCATTTGTTATGCCAATTTGTAGGTTCGTGGAGGGGGATTTTGATACATATGTATCTCATATCAGGCAGCCTCATGTGTGGGGAGGCGAGCCAGAACTATTCATAGCTTCTCACGTTCTTCAGTAAGTATTTGTTTTTGTGCTCAAGTAACTTGTATTTAAATTTGGCAACCAACGACTCCAAAATTTACATGTATCACTTGTATGGTAAAATGTTTATTTGTGTTGAGATGAAAAGTGGAGTGTGACACAAAGAAGTCAACTTTGCTTTTCTTATTGAAATTTACTCTCTTTTTGTTGGTTATATATACTACGCTAGTATTTCTTATTTAGAAACATATACAGCTTCATACATATATTTCTGTTGTCACTTGAACTTATCGAATCATATTTGGAACCCAGGTCAAAATAATTTGAAGTGGGCAGTTGTCACTAGAATATATTTATGACGACAGGTTCTTACGTTAATTAACAATACAGTTTGCTTCCTTTTTTTATGCCTTTTCTTTAGAGCAACAAAGTGATAAATTTATGTTGTCCATCTCCCGGTTCAAAGTTATAAAGAAGCATGGGACTAACAGAACACAATTACATTTCTCACAGGATGCCAATAACTGTTTACATGCACGATGAAGACGAGGGCGGTCTGATAGCAATAGCGGAGTATGGCCAGCAATACGGAAAAGATGACCCAATCCAAGTCCTTTACCATGGTTACGGTCATTATGATGCTCTACAGATTCCAGCAGACAGGGGTCCAAAGAAGAGACTGTAGAGATTGTTCAGTTCAGTGTTGAAATAGTAAGTCACAGTCTTACATGGTAATATCTTTCCCCATTTTTTACAGAGGTGCAAGGATGAGATACTCTGTTTTTTTTATATTTATCCTTGATGAATATGGAAGATGGCTTTGCTGAAAACTTGAAAATGGCATTAACTCACCATGAGGTATCTATGTTCCTAGTACGAGACTTGGATTAGGAACAGGTTACAATTTGTATGTGGGTGTGGGTGTTTTCCATTTTCTGCTTCTATATCATCCATTTATCTTTTATTATTAGATGTACAATATCAGATGCACATGACTCCTAAAGCTGTCTGAAATTTTGAACAATAAATTAGATTTAGAACATCAGATACATATATCTCCTAAAATTGGCCAAAATCTGGGTCAATAATGGAATGTGTAGGGTAGTCAGATGCACATGACTCCTAAAGCTGTCTGAAATTTTGAACAATAAATTAGATGTAGAAAATCAGATGCATATATCTCCTAAAATGGGTCAAAAACTGTTTGCAAGTATGGAATGTGTAGGGTAATCTGTTATGCAAACGCTGAAACCTGAATTTTGACTGTGAAAACTGAAAACCCACCTGTTCGCTTGTTCCATGTAGCAAGGATAGTCCCCTGGAAACTGAACTTTTTTTCAATCTTATGCAGGCAAGCAATGCTGCTATAGGGCTTGATCAGGTATGTCGCTAATGACTTCATCTTCCAGCACATGCCCATCGAATCGAGATGATAGGGATGAAAAGAGTACTATGGAGTTGCTGAAAGAACAAAGTACATTGCAGGCGTGCACCGCATTGTAACCAGATGGTCGTAGAATGCTTGGCAAGGCACGATCACTAGTTAGAGGAGACTTAATTCTGCTTGCTGAGTATCCCTGCGTTCAGCGCAGGTACCTGTAACGTCGTCCTATGTTCAAGAAGCAGCACCATTTTATTGCCGTAAAACATTAGGCTTGTGGTAGCTTGATCTGATTCAGAACGACACTTGTATATTGTTTCAATCAGAGTAAAGATCGCAGTGACCTCGCTTTGCATCTGGGGAGCGTGGACGCTCGCTCTCTGTGTCCTGGAGCAGGCCGAGCTGTTCTGTTGACAAACATGTCGCCACAACATAACGTAGGTCCTCTCCTGTCCTGCAGTGCAAAAGGTTAAAATAAAAGCTGCCTAACAATCCGGCTGATCCGGTCCCTCGCGGGCTCGCTCCGGCGGTCCCCGTCCTCGGCTCGTGCTGTGCACTGCGGGCTGTAACCTGTACTCCGCCCACCCTGCTCAAATTTACTGTACAGTCACTCGGACGCCGTGTGGAAATGTATAAATTGGCGCGGCATGCACGGCGTGAATATTCTCGCGTTCCTTCCCGTCACGTACAACACGGCCGCTCGTGCCCGGCGTGCTCCCCACCTGCCGTTCTTCTGGCGCTCTTGTCGAACTGAGCCGCAACAAGCGCAGCAGCGGAACGCACCTCGGCACGGTGACAACGCCTGGGAACCAAGGCCGCCAATTGCCGCTGAAAACGAATGACTAAAACATCTTGCGTTGCAGATCTGGAGCTGCACAACGATCTGGTTACCCATTTCAAAAAAATTTCGCAACATGGCCTTATTGGGTTCTTTTTATTCTACTACAAAGTGCATGCTACCAAAATGTAAGTACGAGTCAAACAGGAACAGGACACGAACCAGCCGCAGCGCCATGTGCCGCTGGCGTTTTGAAACGATTTTGAACGAAGACGACGGCCCAGATCCGTCCGCCCGTCCGCGGGCCCACCGCGCAGTGTCCGCAGCGCCGCATCTGCTGGAAGCCTCGTACCAGTGTCTATTACTGCTGCCGCATACAGTCCATACATTAATCCTGGGGATCATCTATAACCCTTGAGATTTCCACATGCAAACACACGCTTAATTAACTTTGGCAAAAGTCGCCTCCCTCTCTCTCCCCCCGAACAAAAAAAGCTTCGAATCCACCAGCCCACCTCGCCCCTCCAGCGCGATTCCCCGTGCGCCACTCCGTTCGAATCTCCAAACCGAAACTACCACTCCGTTAGTAGCTAAATCACCTGTCAGTACAACACGAAGCACCGAGCCAGCTACCCTTGCAGGGGCGTTTTCGTCATTGCGCCGCCTAAATCTCAGTCCCCTAAACCCAACCCCCACGCCCCCTATCGCTCGCGTGGCTTCTTCCCTCTTGCCTTGCCCTGCCTGCCTTCTCTGCTGCCGCAAGCCCGCGACCTCAGATAGACCCAACAAATGGCAGTTCTGTAGTTTAGTGGACTTTTACAACTAGCTCCGGAAGCAGCGGCTGCCGCGGCAATGGCGTTTCCGCGGGTGGTGGCGGTGGTGCTGGTGCTGGTGCTGGCTGCGTTGGCTGCGCCCGCGGTGGCGCTGAACACGGACGGCCTGGCGCTGCTGGCGCTCAAGTTCGCGGTTTCCGACGACCCCGGCGGCGCGCTCGAGTCGTGGCGGGACGCCGACGCCGACCCCTGCAGCTGGTCGGGCGTCTCCTGCGCCGACGGCGGCGGGGGCCGCGTCGCCGCCGTGGAGCTCGGGAACGCGTCTCTCGCGGGGTACCTCCCCTCCGAGCTCTCGCTGCTCTCCGAGCTGCAGACGCTCTCGTTGCCCTACAACCGGCTCTCCGGCCAGATCCCGGTCGCCGTGGCCGCGCTGCAGAAGCTCACCACCCTCGACCTCGCGCACAACATGCTGTCGGGCCCGCTTCCGGCGGGGATAGGGCGGCTCCTGTCGCTGTCCCGGCTCGACCTGTCCTCCAACCAGCTGAACGGGACGCTGCCGCCGACAATCGCGGGGCTCCCGCGGCTCTCTGGCGTGCTGAACCTGAGCTACAACCAGTTCACCGGCGGGATCCCGCCGGAGTTCGGCGGCATTCCGGTGGCGGTGAGCCTGGACCTCCGCGGGAACGACCTCGAGGGCGAGATCCCGCAGGTGGGCTCGCTCGTCAACCAGGGCCCCACCGCCTTCGACGGCAACCCGCGGCTGTGCGGATTCCCGCTCAAGGTCGAGTGCGCTGGCCAGAAGGAAGAGCCGAGGATGCCGGAGTCCAACCCCGGGCTGAGCGACCCTGGCGCGGCGGCGGAGGTGAGGAGGCCGGCGAAGCGGCGGTCGTCGCCAACGGTGCCGATCCTCGCCGTCATTGTCGTGGTGGCCATCGTGGCCGGGGTAGTGCTGCAGTGGCAGTGCCGGAGGCGGTGCGCTGCGACGGCCAGGGACGAGGAGAAGGAGGCGTCGGCGAAGGAGAAGAGCGGGGCGGTGACCCTCGCCGGCAGCGAGGAGCGGCGCAGCGGCGGGGAGGAGGGGGAGGTGTTCGTGGCCGTGGACGACGGGTTCGGGATGGAGCTGGAGGAGCTGCTCCGCGCGTCTGCCTACGTCGTCGGGAAGAGCCGAGGCGGCATCGTGTACAGGGTCGTCCCCATCCGCGGCGCCGCTGTTGCAGTCCGCCGCCTCAGCGAGCCCGACGACGGCGACGGCTCCGACTCCGGGTGGCGTCGGCGCCGCGCGTTCGAGGCCGAGGCTGCCGCCATCGGCCGCGCGCGCCACCCCAACGTCGCCCGCCTCCGCGCGTACTACTACGCCCCCGACGAGAAGCTGCTCATCTACGACTACCTCTCCAATGGCTCCCTCCACTCCGCTCTCCACGGTAACAATGTCATTTTCACTCGCCACGCAACCGCATTGTGTTTGCATCCTCAACCAAACCAACATGGCGTCGTTCTCTCTCTCTATCAGGTGGTCCGACGGCGTCTCCGACGCCATTGCCGTGGTCGGTGAGGCTGTCCATCGTGCAGGGCGCGGCGAGGGGGCTGGCCTACCTGCACGAGTGCAGCCCGCGGCGGTACGTGCACGGCTGCATCAAGTCGTCCAAGATCCTGCTCGACGAGGAGCTACGGGCGCACGTCTCCGGGTTCGGCCTCGCGCGCCTCGTCGCCGGCGCGCACAAGACGGCGGGCGGCTCCAAGAAGCTCGGCAGCGCGGCGTGCGCGCTCCCGAGCGGCGGGGGCGCGGTGTCGTACGTGGCGCCGGAGCTGCGCGCGCCGGGCGGCGCGGCCGCGGCGGCGACGCAGAAGGGGGACGTGTTCGCGTTCGGCGTCGTGCTGCTGGAGGCCGTGACCGGGCGCGAGCCGACGGAGGGGGAGGGCGGGATGGACCTGGAGGCGTGGGTGCGCCGCGCGTTCAAGGAGGAGCGGCCGCTGTCGGAGGTGGTCGACCCGACGCTGCTCGGCGAGGTGCACGCCAAGAAGCAGGTCCTCGCCGTGTTCCACGTCGCGCTCGGGTGCACGGAGGCTGACCCCGAGATGCGACCGCGCATGCGCGCCGTCGCAGAGAGCCTCGACCGGATCAGCGGCTGATCCGCCGGCGGCCGCCGCTAGTGCAACGTGAAGACTCGAAGTGATTCTGTAGATTAGCAGTAAGCGATGATGTTGATTAGGGATGGTAAATGCAAGCAAGAACGATCTGCTCTAGTGGTAAATCAGTGACAAGGGGAGAAGAACACTCAACGTAGCAGCAGCTGCAGCCTTTGCAACCGTGTTAATCATTCGTGCCATATTGATCCCGTCCAAAACAGTGGCATTTTTTTTTCTTTCGTTTTGACAAAGCTTGACCTGACCTTTCTTGGGGTTGAGGACTTGGAGAACAGAGGTTTGCTTTGCCGGCCTGTTCTGTTCTGTTCTGCTTATCTTCGGCCGAATTGACTCTGAAAAGATGCGACAATGACACAAGCTGTGCTGCTATCATCTGGTCAGTGCATTGTCCTTTTGCCTGCCCTACTGGGCAGGCATGACACACAGGACGCAGGAGTCCGGACCGAGAGCAGGAAATGGATGGAGATGATTGGAATAGGTTCAGTCAGTCATGAGTATTTGAGAACGTGAATTTTTATTGCAATTATAGATTTGAGGGGTAAATGGCAGGCGTCCTCCCTTTTCATTATAGAAGAAGTGGTAAACTGACTCCAGCTCAGTTGGTTAGTGCCTCAAGTGGTGAGGTCACCCACCAGGGTTTAAATCCTGGTGTGCACTAATTTGCGGAATAAAAAAAAGATCCTTTTGTTGGCAGCGCCTAAAATATAGTGGCGACGACGCCGATTTAGATGTCTTGAATCCGGGCCGTAGGCTGGTTTACGCTCTTCTACTTGGGGGTAGTTGCAGTAGTCATCAGCACCGGTCAACGGTGTTCGACCCAAGTATCTGCGCGGCCCTATAGGGTGATGCCGGGGTTCGAGGGTTTTTCTTGACCAGAGAAGGTTGAGCTTCTCTATCAAAAGAAAGCCGTGGGGGCGGTCTTACCCCCACCGGTTGAGTTTTTTATTATAGAAGAAGTGCAATTATAGATCTGACTGCAAACACTGCTATCGCAATCATAGAATGTGTTTGGATATTGGCCGAATTTTGCAATGTCAACTCCTATGCTATCTACTGATAATTGCATAATCATCCTTCAAAAAAAAGATAATTGCATAATCATTATGTGCCGCTGTAGAGGGTTACAGTGCACGTGTTGATGCATTTTCGTTAGCACCTTCAACGATCCCTTCGACATTTTTTAAATATCTTTGGACCTTGAAGAACGGCCATTGCTCTGCAAGATGCACCTAGCATAGATGTCATCATGGATACCAGTCGTAGGATCCAATGTTAGTGATCATCATTAACCATTTGGAGCGATTCTAGTGACAGCACAGGAACACTTTTGTGGCATAGCTGTGCGACTGAACGGATAAATTGTGCCATTCAACCGAAAAAAAAAAACTCCAAATCAGCTGAAAATATTCCACTGCTAATTTCTGACGCATTTCCAGATTCACCTCCCTGAATGCAAATGCAGAACAGCTCTCCCTGAATGAGCAGGAAATTCTCTTCACAATTCACATATACAACATTTATAAACCTCCAAATCAGCTGACGGCCCAATAATATCACTGGAGGACAGCTACAGATGGGGGACTGTATGATCCGTGACTGCGAGGAGACAAGTTTTTGAATGGCAGTTAAGTTACTGCAACAACCATCCTCACCACATTGAACAGAGTAGCGCAACAAATCATGGGATTGCAATTAACAAACACATGGTTCAGAACTCAAAACCAGTACACAAAGGAGTCAGAAGAGGTCCGATACTCCCATCTTACCATACCCTAATTACCTCCTTACTGCAAGTGAATAAACACGCTTAACTTTTCTTTCATCAACTGATCAAGCCAGCAAGTCCAGTACACATTCATCAGAAGATAACGAATCGATCTGGAATTGAATTTGTAACAGAATCCCGTGTGGTCCTCCATCTCAATCATATGCCATGCTCATGTGCCACAGCAAATAATGGAAAAAATTTTAGGCGTTCATAAGAAGCAACAGCGTTTCAATTCTATCAATGCATCACCGAAGTCAAAAGATAAAAGTTCTCATGCGTAAATGTCCTCTGTTGGGAACACACCTTGTGCTTTCTCTGGGAGCTCAGGCTGGTATTGAAGCTGTTCATAGTTGAGCTGCCTCGCGGCTTCATACACCGCAATTCCAACGCTGACCGACAGATTCAGGCACCGGACATAGGTTTCCACCATCGGAATTCTGATTGTTCCACCACCAGGGCCTTCTCTACAGCAATCCTCAAGGGCAGCTTGAGGTAATCCTTTTGTTTCAGAGCCAAACACCAACCAGTCCCCTGGCTTATATGAGAAATCCTAGGACACAATATGAGCATTATATCAGGAAATGCCATAGGATCCTGGTTGCCGATTCAATATATGTCCATACAAAAGTATGAAATATCAAGATAATGTGTTCCACTAATTAGTGCCATCAAAACAGAGAGGACGCATGACACTTTGTATGGCACTGCAGACTGCATATTACTTGAATAAACAAAACAGGGGAAATCTTTAATTCAAAAAAGATTGCGCCATCATCTATGTAAAACAGTTGAGAATTAATACTAGCTATATCACTCCATCTCAAAACATGCACCAGTACAATTAACAAGGATTTACAACAAGCATAATGACTAACATTTACTTACGGAATGAACGTGTGTGCCTCTTTTTGTAAAAGCCAACAGCCTCTTTTCTCCTTCCTAGTATACAAAACCATCGATTGGTGAAACTCAATCAGTAATAATGATGATTAGAACAGAAAATTCACTGTACCTGCTTCAGGAAATAATCTCGGAAGTCGTCCCAGGAGTCATGAATCTTGACAACGACATATCTTAATGGTTGTGATTAAGGTACAAAATTGATACTCGAATGGATAAGTTCT
This sequence comes from Eragrostis nindensis, assembly GCA_012490785.1. Taxonomy (NCBI): domain Eukaryota; kingdom Viridiplantae; phylum Streptophyta; class Magnoliopsida; order Poales; family Poaceae; genus Eragrostis; species Eragrostis nindensis. Next base: position 6,003 of record JAAXCT010001352.1, on the reverse strand, counting down.
TTCACAGATTTGCGATTGCAAGCTTTAGTACTTTAGTTTTACAAAATCAATAGCATACATACAGCTAAAGGATACGGCCAATAATCCAATCCTGCACGCTTCAATTTCGTGTCATCTACCTTGTAACCTAATGGCTGGAAAAAAAAACGAAGTCAAAACATGGCTCTGGTTAACCAATATTAACACATGGATGATAACATGAAGAAAGATGGAAGCTACAGAACTGAAAATAACGCAAAAAATAACTCGAGCACTAACCTTACCCCAACAAGATGCAGACCAACTGCGGATGCTGCACATGTCCTAGCAATCGATCCTGTGTTGCCTGGAATCTATAAACACATCCATAGTTTAGTTACGACGTAACTCAAATGATCTACTCATTAGCATTACATGCCAATTGCGTGTTACTAATCCACTGTCCTATTTTCAACAGAGCAAAATAGTGCATAGCTAGGGTATACTACACATTGCACCTTCAAGCATTTACAGAGACAAACTAATACAATGGAATTCACCAGATAAAATCCAAGGCACCAGTTATTTTATCGGAATAAAGAGAAAGCTTTATTAATTAGTAACTTGAAGTTGGATTACAACCATGACCCTGGTCCACATGGTTGCATAAGGTTTCCTTTTTCTCTAATCCACCTGATTACAGAATTTGAGCATAGAAGGCAATTAGCAGCGCCTGCAATATACACTCAACCACCATCCTTAATAGATACAGCGCACATTAGAGCCGCACTGAGCCATACGTAAGCCCAGCACCTAGCTCACGTATCAATCGACTGTAGGTGTAGAAGCTCAAAAGGAAGCATTACCAGCGGCGAGACAAGCACCACATGAAGCATCCGCTTGGCGCGCGCCACCTCCATACCACTCCCCACCGGACCAATCGCGCCGCCATAGCCATTTCCGCTCGCAGCAACTGCGAAACGCGCAGGAGCAGGAAAACGTTAGAGAGACGCTGGCAGAGTAACTAGGACGAGTGAGAAGAGAACGGAGAAGAGCTCTCGCCACGCACGGGAGCAGAAAGCCGGGGTGCGGGATGCCGCGCCCACGCGGCGCCGTCGCGCGGCCGCGAACCCGCCGCGGTAGTGGTGGTAGCTGTAGTGGCTGCTGCGCGCGCGCAGCCGCAGGCCGGCCTCCATCTGCTGCTCCGGCGGCGCTCGCTCGGCTCGGTTCTAATCCGACGTGCCGGCGGCGGCGGCGCCCCTGTCCGAAGGATAAGGATGTGCTAACGAAATGAGGACTCGTTATCAGAATGGGCCTATTTTTTAGGACAAATTGGCCTTTAGTTTTTTTTTAGATCAAATTGGCCTTTAGCTAAGCTGGAGAGCGGGCTATCAGGCAAACTGTTCCGACCCTTATGGTCTATGGGCCTCAGACTTGAATTGCTCTTTAAGGCCTTGGTGCTACGAAAGCTCAGGCCTTTATGCTCCCCCAAAAGAAAACACGAAAGCTCAGGCTAAAGCTTATTCTTCGTCCGTATTATTCTCGCGCACCACACACACACGGACGGAGAATAAGCTTTATCAAGAAAATACAGACGAAGAATAAATAATCCGCTAATGTTATGACGTGCTATTGCATGATGAATCAGGGCTCGCGAGAAGGATGCAATTCTGGCCACGATTCGCGTGGACCAGCCACAGAACAGTGTATCCTGAATTGGCCTTTTTCCGGCACGAAAAGGAAAAGGAAGACACAAGCAGCAAAGCGCGATAAAAGTGCTCAAACTTTATCATCACTGACGAATACGAGCATATAATCGGCAATCATACGAGGATAAGCATATGTACGAACCCGTCTCCCGCATCGACAAGTTCGCCTGTTTCTGTGCGACCGAACTGATAGGTTCTCAGCACTCAGCAGTCAGCAGCCAACGAGCTTGTGCTGATTACACCTGCTGCTCCGATTTCAGGCGCATGAATATGTTCTCCATTCAGTGGTCTTCTAGTTCGTGAATCTTATCTCTGCGAAAATAGTTCCGCCACGTTAGAAGGGTACGGAGTAGTACACAATCACCTAAAGCATAAATTCGCAAAAAAAAAAAAAAAACAAGCTTACAGTGCAACTGCTATATCAAGTATTTTATTATTGCATTATTGCTCTTAACGGAGGATAAGGTTAGAACAGGTTTTTTTCGCTACACAGTATCATAGTCACAATGTCATGGATGCAGACGTGGAGCCACATGGCTCGCGGTACCTCGCGCCTCGGGCGAGCACGATCTGACTCGATTCCATCTGGGCGCAATCGTATTAAAACTCTGAACCTCTCGTCGAAGATGATTAACAAAACAACAAGAACAGCGCCCGCTGATCGGATGCCATTTACGAGACAGCATAGAGCTTAGGCTAGATCCAGCATCATTTTATAGTAGCAGGGCGTTGTCCTGCATGCATAGACCAAGGTTGCTTAGAGCTTAATTGCCGAGGAACCCAGATAGTTTACATGCGACTGCTCAACGAGACGGCGCGATTAGTGTGCCGTAGCTCATAGGATTTGGTATGGCTTGCCGGTCTGTGGCACTGAGCGGCTAACATTTCCCTAGGTTTTCGTCAGTTGGATTGTTAACGACTTAAAACTACCTCGGATAAGGCTGAATTTTATACCGGCAGTGAAGCTAGAGCCCTAAGGTTTGCTGCAACCGACGCCTCAACGAAAAGTTTTTTTTTCCCTAGCATTCAGTCTGGAATGAAACTGATTTTGAGAATTTTCAGAGTGTGGTATTTTGTCAGAGTGTACAAAGCGTGCTTAATCACTTTTCTACAACTGTTTGCTGTGCTGTCTCACAGGCGTTGAACCGAAATGGTAAGCAATAATCGTTCTTCCGGTGCAACATATAGAATAGAATCAAACAGAAAAGGATCAGGGCATAAAAGTAAGCACTAAGCAGAGACTAAACAAAGCCGCAGAGACGAGGGGAGCAAGGCATGGTGAGCAGGTGAGGGGGTGCATCCTCTAACGACCTACCTGGGACCCCATCTGTCACTGGGTGTGTGTGTCATATGGCTGCCTCTTAGTTAATCATGATTGCTGCCTCTTAGTTAATCATGATTGCGACTGCTTTAGTTTACTAGTCACTAGTCAGTGCAGCGAGTTTAGTGGTAGAGAAATGCAGGTGTGCGTGCCTAGAAGATGCAAGCTCGAAGCACTTCTCGGCCGCTGGGCCTCTGCTTTCCTCACCGCACGTGTGGCCCATGTGAACTTCTTGGTTACTTTAGGACGGGACATAAACAATCTGAGAGATCTAGCAGATTGGATCTCCATGTCCCCATCTCCCCTTCTCTCTTTCCTTTTTTTGTTCTCTTTTTTTTTGTTCACCTCTTGTGAGTGAGTTCTGGGAGCTCAATTATGTCTTGTTAACCTACTGGCAGTATTCGTTTTAAGTTATTCTTGACTCTTGAGGAGTGTGTGCTTGTTAAGACATTTAAGCAACCATGTCAGTTTTCAACAGACTATAGTACATCGTATAGCAAATTCATTGTTCCGAGAAATACTAATGCTTGATTCCAAGATGGCATCTGGGCGACATAGTCTCGCCTCTATAGATTCTAAAAGAAGTGAATACAGGCCCAGAGAAGAGATGGAATACTCCATTATGTTGGGTCCAAACGATTCCGCTGATTCAATGGACATGAAACATGGCCAGCCAGCAAGTTAAGCGGCCAATGACATGTCGAGCTGTGAGGTTGAGGTACCTGTCCCCCAACCGAAGAGCAGAAACCGGCGATGCTGACTTGGATCAAAATGGCTGCCACCTGCCGCTGTCCTTTCGTGTCTTCAAATCAGGCCATCTCAGGTGTGGGGAGATGGAACAGGGCTCAGGTGTTGGGAGATGGAACAGGGCTGTACCACGTTAGACCATTCTTCATCGAGCGATGATCCACGTTATCACCCCAATAATGTCACAATTTTTTCTGGCTGTACAACCAAAGGCGTGGTTTGGTTGCTCACTCAACCTGAATGGACGATGACGCCCATGTTTCAGTGATGTTTGGTTGGCGAGTGAAGCCGAACTTTGCCGCCATGAGAGGGAACATATGTTATAAGTGTTGGGTGAATTCATCCGGGCAAATCGGCCAGCTGTGGCGTCCTTCGCATGTTGGGATGTTAGCATAACCTCCTCTCGGTGAACCCGTCGTTCGGTCAATCGCCATGTGTTACCGACCTCGGCCCGCTTCGCTCTCCTTCGTTACGTCGTGCATTGTTTTGGTTTTTTTTCTTTGGATGATACCAGAACGGTGTTGTCTCGTGGCTCATCTCTGTGTACGAAATTATACAAAATGGTGACCTATCTAACTCATTGAACCAACAAAACAAAAATATACGATCAAACTCATCCCATCTCCAACCAAACGGTGAACTTTGAGTTTTTTGAGTCAATATGCATTAAAAAACACGGATGGCCGTATCACATACAATCTGCCGGTAATGGCACGGGTAACCCGTGCGGTGAATCTGCAAAGTACAGTAACGGGGAAAAGGCACGGACGGACGGCCTGCTGTGCCCTCCGTCGCCCGGAGGAGAAAACTACCGGGACGACGCGTGCATGCTTTGCTTTCGCTTTGCTTTGGTTTGCTTGCCCCGTGAACTAGCAGAGTAGTAGTGCCGCGGCGGTTTTCACCTGCGAAGCCAATGATTAGTGCACACGCCACGGTGGGCGTAGAGATTCGAATCGAGGCGATCGGCCAAGCTGTGGGGGACCGACAGCACGCCTGGCGCAGTGTGCGATCGGATGGTGACGGCAGCAGCCGAGAGACGGGAGGGGAGGGCCAGACCGGCAGTGCAGGAAATGGCGCCGCGTTGCTTTGGAGGGGACGCGGCACGGCCGTCTCACGTGAACGTCGACTCTGCTGCTGCCTCTGCTCTGCGCCAGCGGGGGGTAGCGCGCGACGTGCGACGGCGCAGGAATCCGCACGACGCCCGCGGCCCGGGGGCAAACGGGCTCCTCCCTGTACAATCCACCTCTCGGCTCATCTAACCAACCACTTTGCGCTGTCGTTAAACAGGATCTCCGCCATTAAACAAGGGGCGCGATCGCTCTAGTCAACTCTCTGAGTTGCGCACAGCGCGCGGACGACTTCATTCGATTAACAAACACCCATCGCGCTACTCGTGCTGGCATTTTAAAACCGAAGAATATTACATAACAAGCCTAGCCAACAGTACCGGGTTAGCTAGTTCGACGTCCGATCCAATCATTGACTAGTATAAACGCTGGCTACTCAATACAGGTTGCGCCTCCAATCATTTGCGAGCTTGCAAGGGTCCGTTCCGTTGCCAGGAATAGAGAGAGAAAAAGCCTCTTTCGAAAAAAAAAAAGATTAGAGAGAAAAAGGGGCCCTTGACGCGATGACGTCGGTCGCGCGGCGGAGGCGAGCCGAACAAAGAACGGCGCGAATCGCGTCGCCGCCGCTACGTACGTTCTTCCCTCTCTCCGGCGAACGTCATGCTTTGTTGGCTGGTAGGCGCGGCGCGCAACTCGTGTCAATCCCGCTGCCGTTTCTGGCCGCCGAACGACGCGGTGACGACGACGGCCGCGGGCGCCTGCCGGACAGCGCTGTTGCTTCCGTCCGAATACGGTGCGGGTACCTGGTACCCGATCGATCCGCTTGGCGACACTGGTACGTCGACTCTGGTTACACAGGTATAGCGATCGATGCGGCGCGTGCACGGGGCAGGCCGTCGAGCGCCACTGCCGAGACGAACGAACGAACGGCCCAGCGTCGGCGCGACGTCATGCGTCACGGCACGGCTCGACGGAAACTTCGCGCTCCAGCTGCAACCCGCACATGTGTGTGATTTCACAATGGGGAAAACAAGTCTTCGCGATGAACTGTGCTGTCCGGAAATTCGGGGAAGAAGATGGGCGTGGGGACCTCTTACACTAGTTCCAAAAAGATCAAAACGAATGAAATAACTGTACATACGTACGTACGTATGGAAAAGTAGAGATCCAGAATCAAACTGGCTGAGATAGTACTACTAAA